>CM022953.1:43735113-44059433 GCA_012931725.1 Litsea cubeba | reverse complement strand
AACAGGGTGATCTACACTTAATGACTAATTATGACCAATTTTAATTTCTTTATAAGTAACTAGTCACATGTGATGACTAGCATACAAAATGCGGAAGCTTAAACAAACAATCACCACAACAAATCAATCACCACCACACAAAGATTATAGTGGTTCGGCCTCAATGCCTACATCCACTACCGGCTTGTGACTCAACACCCCACCGGATTTCCACTAAGTATGCTTTTCAATAGGCTAAGCAATAACCTCTACAACTATGCTTTTCTAGGCTAAGCAATAACCTTTACACAATGCTTTTATTAGGCTTAGCAAAAACCTTTACACATAGAAGATTTTCTCTCAAGAAGGTGTCTTCACAAACACTCTACGAGATACAATTTAAGCTCAAATAAATTGCCTCTAAATATGCGGATATGAAATTGTAAAACAAACTCACACAACACACTAAGAAATGCAAAGATGAATGCTCATGAGGTGTGTGTGTAGAACTTCAATCAAGATAAAATTAAGTCCAATGAATTTTATGCTTAAAGCATTTCAAAGTTTAAAGCACATTAAAGATATGATTGAAATCAAATGCAAATCACATGAACAATTACAAACTTGTTAATGATATGAAAATCAAAAGATCACAAGTTGAATGAACATGTTTAAGCCTAATCAAGTGATGCATGTGCAATGTTGTTTTCAAAAACTAATTTAACTAAGGTTTAAATGTATGAAAACAACAAAGAGATTTCAAACAAGCATATTGATCATGCTATCAAATAACTCAAATGTTTTGGCAATGCATGATTAATGTAACTTTAAAAGCAAAACTTGGTTTGAAATCAAAGTGAAGAATCCAACACAAATAAATCAAAGATTAAATGATGGTAATGGATTCTACACATCATAGTTTTATATGCTAAAATCATTTACCAAAGATTAACCAAAGCTAAATATATGATTAATAAAAGGCAAAGCTTACTTGGCGGTTTAACTTCATTAATCCAAGCTTTAGCTTTTTCTAATGACACATTAGCCTTCCTTAGCTCTTCCCCTTTCTTTGGCCTCAAAACTCCTCAAGAAGGGCTTAAAATTCATCAACTTTGGCCAAAGGAATGAGCTTGCTTTTATAGAAAAAGCTTGCCAACGGCTACCTATCGGTCCGACCGACACTACAACGGTCAAGTTCAAACGGTCAAAAATTAACCGTTGTACATTTGTGGGTTAACCGACACGAACCGACAACCCGAACCGACAGTATAGAAATCTGAAAATTTTGAGCTCTCTGGAATTTGAACAGAGAACATCTGTCGGTTGACCTCGGTCCACATTTCGTTGACCGACATCAAGTTGTCGGTTGACCGACGGCTTTTAGGCAAAAAATCCCAACTTGTATTTTTAAAGAGATCTTTTGTTGGGGATCTTTTGGGCCATTAACCAAGCTTGGAAATATGATTGTAAATCATCTAAGTGCTTTTTAAAATCATGAAACATAAAAAGCCAAATATAATATGAACTTTAAAAACATAGGCTAGCTAGATTTGTAAAAATTTTTTCAAAAAAAAATTGCATCAAGATTAAATCCAATAACATGCACAAACCTATAAGATTTACATATTTAACAACAATGCATGTATAGAAAATCAGATTTCAAGATATTTAACTCAAGCATGTGTAAATTCATGAGATGCTAAAATAATAATGAATCCATCAAATTGCAATATACAAAATCCCTAACAATCTCCCCCTTTGCAATTTGATTGTCAAAACCTTTTATATGTTGGCAAACTTTGCTCAACACTAAATTTTCACACAGTCTTCAGCTCCTCCATGGGTGGACAATCCTTGAAATCTTCTTGATGCTTCTTCACTTAGCCTTGGGCTCTGCTTCATTCTTTTTGATGCTTGGAGCTTGATCAATCTTCAAGCTTTCTCTTCATCGTCCTGTCTTTAGACCAAGCATCTTCTTAGCTCCCAAGCTCTTTCTTCTATCATCTTCTCCCCCTATGACCCATGCATTTTCTCCCTTTGGGTAGCTTGATCACTCTTCTCCCCTTAATTCTTTCTCCCCCTCTGCCATTAAACTTGAGAACTTTCTCCCCCTTAATATTATTCTCCCCCTTTGCCATTAAATTGCAAAGGTATCAATTGAAGAGAGGTACCTACACACATGAAACAAGGAAAATACCTTTTAGTAGCACCTGTTAACAAAGGAAAACGAAAATGAAGTACATAACAGGTCATCATGCATGGGTAATAAGCTATAAGGATATCAAGAGCCAATATAAGGGTGAATTTGATCAAAACTAATGCTTCCTTAGAAGGTTTACTCCCCCTCAATCCATACTCTTCTTTTGTCAAACTTTTGAAACGATTTAACTAATAGGTTGAAGAAGAAGATGGTTTAACCAATTGAGGGTTAACTTCAAGAGAAGAATTAGATACTAATTGATAATGATAATTGACTATTAAAGTACAAATTGATCAAATTACCAATATAAAGATGCCAATTGGCGGATAAGCTATAGGATAATTAAAGAGCAAGGTCAAAAGGAGATAAAATATCATGGATATCAATTGAAATAAATAAAAATATCAATTGAGATTCAAGGATAAAACCATTAACTCAATCACTCTAAATTGGAGCTAAGGAATACACGTATTAGGGTTCATCCAAATTAGAGCTATCCATGATGAGATGGGGTTAACTCACACATAGCATCAAACAATTTAACTATGAAAATCATAAGCTATGTAAAGTTCTGAGTTCATTTCATACAATTATTATATATAACTATCATGCACAAGATGAATGAAATGAAGTTCAATCATGAAGCCAAACCTCACATTAACCAACCAAAATTATGAAAACATAAACATGGTGGTCAAGAGATTTACTTATAGCATGAGAGCATGAGGGTGGCAATCATGAAGATTATGATGTTCATGGAATGTGACATGGAACAAAAGACATATAACTATCAAGTTCAATCCAATGTACACAAGGTCTATCACAAACTCAAGATATGATACCAATTGGGATATAGGTACTAATTGAAAATGATACCAATTGATTACCAATTGAATAGGAAACATGAATTAGAGCAGCATGTGACAACACAAAATTCCAACAAGCATCATAAATAATTATTCATCACTTTAATGATATGACTAATGAGCATAGTGACGAACAAGAGAAAATTGCCTAAAAAGATATAAACTTAGAGAACATGCAATTTTCAAAGTGTCAAGATCATATGAATTCAACAATCTAGACATCCATCAAACAATAGATATAACTATGAACTACAAGGAATGGATTTCAAAGAGGTTTTATATGATCAAGAAACACTACTATGGAGGGTTGAAACATGTATAAAGAATGATACCAATAAGAAAAATACACATGAATCAACGTCATAACCATCCATTAAAAAATAAAATGACTAGTAAGTATAAGGGATGGATTTGAGAGATCGAGTATGGTTTTTACAAATGTAAATAAGATCACAACCATACAAAAAACTACAAGACATTTGCAGATAAAAAGAATGAAACTAAAAGATGCAAATAGCCTATAACAACATTCATTTCCATTAAGTTGATATAACCATATGCATAAGGAAATGAGAATATGGAACATGCTTTTATGAATACAACTAAAAAGGTTTTAAAGCATTTCCATTCAATCAATCTTCAAATCAAAAAAATCCAACAATGAACAAAATGAGTATGAAAGAAGATAACATATTATCAATCATCAATTTGTATTCTAAACAATATAACTACAAGGCTCATACAATTGAAAACATATTTTCCATACCAAAAGATATAACTAGTAGTAAGTTCATGGAAAATCCAAATTTATTTAAATCATTTGTTTTTCAAAACAAATTTTCTAAGACATTCAAACAAATGATTTTGCAACATCAATCGATTATGAAAGGTCTAGCTATAAAAGCTTTTGAAATCATAATCAATTGAACATGTAGAAATGCAATACAAGATATGAGAGTAAAAAGCAAATCTAACATGTGAAAAATATAATCAAATTGATTTTGAAAACCATGATATATAACTAGAGAAGTACATGAAAACAAAATCAATTGATCATAAGGGAACAATGCATTTTAAGAAATGTAACTTATGAAAGAACAAAAATGCATATGCAATCATGACCAACAAAAAGATTTAACTAAAGAGGTTAGGTTGGCCAATTGAGGTTCAAGGCCTTAAGGTTTGGTTAAGAATCTAACTTTTGGATCTACCTAAGGTCTGAGAGGGTTCATCTTTGAGGTCTATCTTATGAATCTCACCAACTATAGGAGATTTGACTTCATAAATTTTAGATCGTGACTTATCACCATGAGATTTTGATTTGACTATATTTAGCTTAGATTGGTGATTAGTCTTTTGGGGTTGGTGAGATTGTTTTCTTAGGGATTGATTCACTTTTCTTTTCTTCTTATTTCCTCCATTAATTTGAATTTTTGAAATTTAAATTTAACTTAGCAACTTTATTCAAAGTTCTTTCATGTTTTTATTTAAGGGAGATAGATGAGACGCTTTTTATTTATAGATTCGTTTAAAGTTGGTTTAACTTGTTTAAACTTTTTTAGAATTTATTTAGGAGACTCCTTTTAATAGGTTTTACTTGTTTAGTCTTCTTGGAGTCTTCCTTGGTTTTTAGTGTCTTAACCAGCATAGAATTTGATTTTACTTTCTTTGGTTCAAAGATGGGTTAGGCACATTGCTTCTCCTTTGTTTGCACTCAAACCTAAAATGTCCTTCAATGCCACAATAATTACATTTAGACATGGGCAAGGAAGTGTGAGTGCTAGAGAATGAGGACTCACCTTTCACAAATGTGTTTGGTGAATTTAAGGTCATGTGAAATATTCCTATCAAAACCAAGACCCGTCATATCTCTTTTAGATTTACCCAATTTCAATAACTTTTCAAATCTTCTTCACTTTGGGTAAGTTTGCACTCATACTTTTGTTTGTAGGTTTCAAGTTGAGTGACTTGGTTTTTAAGAGTTGAATTTTCATTTTTAACTTTTGTTAGTTCATGTTCAATTCCCTTAAATATTGTTAGCTCTTCATGGGCAATTTTTAATTCAATTTAATTCATTGATAGCATTAGATCCAAGTTCTAGAGTTTTATCTTATTTGTGCATTAGATAAATTTTTCATAGAACTGGTTAACTTGGATGCTAAATTGTTTAATGTTTTTCATCTGCCTTTTAATTGATCTCTTAGTCTAGAATTTTCCTTATTAAGATTATCACAATCTAGTTTTGATTCTCTTATGTCATCTTTAATATTAGATAGATTATGTAAAGAGATCATGAACTTAGATTCTACACAATTTATTAATTCATCTTTTCTTTAAGTTCATTTTTAGAAGAGACTAATTCTTGGTTTAGACTTTTAGATTCTTGTTGTAATGTTTTTTCTTTTAACAAGCTCTAAGGAAAATATACATAATTCATCATAGGCTTGTTGAATGTCATCTTCATTTTCATTAATTTCTTCTTCTTTTAATTTAAGTTTAGATTCAAGTTGAGATAATTTAAATTTCAATGTTTGAATCTCACGAAAAGATAGCAAGAAGGAGGGGTATCTAGAAGAATCTACACAACTAATCTACCAAGTCTTATCACTAGAATGGAATCCATTACTTAATGATTTTCATAGAAAAAAACAGTACTAGGGTCTACCTCAAGGATCTAGATAGAGAGGATTCAACTCCGGGTGTTTAAGCCCTAAATGGAGTAACCATGCTCTGTGATACCACTTGAAAGTCCAACGGATCCTAACCCCTAGAGCGGGGGTTGACTAGGGTGATCTACACTTAATGACTAATTAGACCCAATTTTAATTTCTTTACCAGTAACTAGTCACATTGTGATGATTAACATACAAACTGCAAAACTTAAACAAACAATCACCAACAAATCAATCACCACTACACAAAGATTTATAGTGGTTCGGGCCTCAACTGCCTACCATCCACTACCGGCTTGTGACTCACCACCCCACCGAATTTCCACTAAGTATGCTTTTCAATAGGCTAAGCAATAACCTTTACAACTATGCTTTTTCTAGGCTAAGCAATAACCTTTACACAATGCTTTTATTAGGCTTAGCACTAACCTTTACACATAAGATTTTCTCTCAAGAGGTGTCTTCAACAAACACTCTACGAGATTACAATTTAAGCTCAAATAAATTGCCTCTAAATAGGCGGATATGAAATTGTAAAACAAACTCACACAACACACTAAGAAATGCAAAGATGAATGCTCATGAGGTGTGTGTTTGTGTGTGTAGAACCTCAATCAAGTTAAAATTAAGTCCAATGAATTTTATGCTTAAAGGCATTTCAAAGTTTTAAAGCACATAAAAGATATGATTGAAGTCAAATGCAAATCACTTAAACAATTACACACTGTTAATGATATGAAAATCAAAAAGATCACAAGTTGAATGAACATGTTTAAGCCTAATCAAGTGATGCATGTGCAATGTTGTTTTCAAAAACTAATTTAACTAGGTTTAAATGTATGAAAACAACAAAGAGATTTCAAACAAGCATATTGATCATGCTATCAAATAACTCAAATGTTTTGGCAATGCATGATTAATGTAACTTTAAAAGCAAAACTTGGTTTGAAATCAAAGTGAAGAATCCAACACAAATAAATCAAAGATTAAATGATGTAATGGATTCTACAATCATAGTTTATATGCTAAAATCATTTACCAAAGATTAACCAAAGCATAAAACATATGATTAATAAAAGGCAAAGCTTACTTGGCGGTTTAACTTCATTAATCCAAGCTTTAGCTTTTCCTAATGACTCATTAGCCTTCCTTAGCTCTTCCCCTTTTTTTAGCACACGAACCGACAACCCGAACCGACAGTATAGAAATCTGAAATTTTGAGCTCTCTGGAATTGGAACCGAGAACATCTGTCGGTTGACCTCGGTCCACATTTCGGTTGACCGACATCAAGTTGTCGTTGACCGACGGCTTTAGGCAAAAAAACCCCAACTTGCATTTTTTAAAGAGAATCTTTGTGGGGATTTTTTGGGCCATTAAACCAAGCTTGGAAACATGATTTTAAATCACCTAAGTGCTTTTAAAATCATGAAAATAAAAAGCCAAATATAAAATGAAACTTTAAAACATAGGCTAGCTTGATTTGTAAAACTTCTTTTAAAAAACAAATGCATCCAAGATTTAAATCCCAAACATGCACAAACTATAGATTTACAATATTTAAAATAATGATGTAGAAAATCAAATTTCAAGATATTTAACTCAATGCATGTGTGAAAATTCATGAGATGCTAAAATAATAATGCATCCACTCAAATTGCAATATACAAAATACCTAACACTTAAGCCATGTCTAATTTTGGTACATATATAACTTGACCCTTTTAAAATCATACTCTAACTCGTGACCCAAACCCCCAATATATATATTAATAAGTGGGGCCCACATCTTGCATTTATTTGGCAGGTGCGTAGGTGAAAATGTATAACCCTTTTAAAATCATGCTCTCACTCATGACCCAAATCACCAATATATATATTACTAAGTGGGGCCCACATCTTAAATATTACTGGGCAGGTGTGTAATGAAAAAGTATTATACTTTTCTCTCTTTTATATACCTCAGGTTTTTAAAGAACAAAGCCACATCTAAGCCATTGGCGGCAGAAGGAGAAGGCAAGGACCTTGGGGGGGGGGGGGGGGGGTAACCCCAAGGACTTTTGTCACCTTGTTGCGGTGGCCGGTGTAGAACTTCCGCAGAGTTTTCTCTCTTTTCCTTTCTCTGGATTTATGTGCTTCTGTCTGTCTGTGTGTTTGTGCTTTTTTCTGATGATCTGTGATTTTTCTTTCTTCTTAGAAAGCTCTCCTATTTATAGGCTTTTAGGTGGCCATTTAGGAGGGTTTATGAGCTTTGATTGTCATAAA
The DNA here is from genome assembly GCA_012931725.1 of Litsea cubeba. NCBI lineage: Eukaryota > Viridiplantae > Streptophyta > Magnoliopsida > Laurales > Lauraceae > Litsea > Litsea cubeba. The sequence goes on along the minus strand of CM022953.1, from coordinate 44,051,453 downwards.
GCTACATAAAGGGAGGAGTTACAGAACTGAATTCTTTATTTTGTAACTCCTTTTTTTCTTGGCTTCTGATTGGCCGGAGGAGATTGAGGGCATTTAATCGCCTTTAATTGCCATGATGGGAGGAGTTTCATGGGTTAAATGCCATGAATCTCTTGACTTGTAACTCCCGAATGCTTGCTTCTGATTGGGCCGTCCAAAGAAATGGATTAATGACTGTAATAAAGCTAGTCAATTAAGCGCATTAAGTGGTCGCCGAGCAGCTGAAGAGTCGCGGGCCGTGCCACGTCTTTTGGGATTCTTCTGTCGATGATCATCGATGAATCTTCATGTAGATCGACATCAGATGACCATAGTAATTTCAGGTGTTTGTTGCCAACAGCGGGTCGGTGCCATCTGTCCTGTCGATTTCTCGATCGGTCGGGTAGAAAGCACACTTTTTTTGGTTGACCGGGTGGCGATCAATATTGTTTTCGATACTCTTGATGATTTGACCCGTGTTTTGGACGGATGTCAGAGGACTTCGTGTCTCAAAGGCATGAATTTTGGAAAGTACCAGAGGCTGGGCTCTTCGAATCGCGAAAAGACGGTGAAAACCGGGTTTCCGGGGCCTTCCCCGCGACCCCGTGCTCCAAGGTCGCCGGCGACACCTGGCCAGGGTCGCAGGGGTCTACGACCCTGGGGGGGTTTTCCCCCCTTTGTGTCCCGTTTTGTGTCGGTTTTGCTGTTTTTCGATTCTTTTTCCTTTCTGTATTTTCTTGACATTTTGACCATTTATTGGCCTGATGTCTTTGTAGGAAACCTGATGAAGAAATCCTTGCATTATATTTTGCAAAGTTTCCAATTTCCTGAGAAAGCCGAAGACTTTGTCGCGCAGAGCTGCCGATTTTCCGTCAGAAGCTGAAACTGGGTCAAACGATGTTCGGAATGACCTGAAATTTGGTGTGAAGCCTCCTGAGCATAAAATAAGACCACCATAGGCTTTTGTTGAGTTTTGAAGCCGTTTGGGGTCTATCGCCAGAGACTGCTTTTGTCGCGATGAAAATGTCGCGGTTTTTGATGTGCGGTCAACCGATGTCCGATTGACTTGAAATTTGACAGGGAACCTATTGGAGTCATTTTAAGATGATCCATAGGCTCTGTCTTGGAAACCAAGGTCCCGGAGAGCTTTGCCGCCGAGAGGCCTGATTTGGGCTTCCGAGCGTCAAACTATGGTCAAATGTTTGTGAAATGACCTGAAAATTTGACGTGTAGCCCTTTATAAGCATTTTGAAGCCGTCCATGTGCTCTATCTGATGAGTAATGGCCTCGGTGGTTCTCGCCGCCGAGAGGCTTGATTTAGCTGTTCGAGGGTTGATGTAGGGTCAAACGTTGTCGGTTTGACTCGGAACTTGACGTGGAGCCTTTTGGAAGTATTTTGAGACCATCCATCGGCCCTGATCGAATATTTGGTGTCTCCGATGCTTTTGCCGCCGAGAGCTCCTTTCGGCTGTCGGAAAAGCGAAGTTAGGCCAAATGAATTTTGAAATGGCCCGAAACTTCTTGTGTACTCCTCTTTTGGCTGTCTTGAAGGAACTTGCAGTTTTTGTTTTGATTCTGACAAGATTTGATTTTGGAAGCAGCATTGCCTATTTATGGCAGGTTGCGACTTCATGTAGCTCTTTGGATCTTGAAGAGGCAAAGTGACATTTTTAGTGTCAACAAAAATGTACTTTTCAATTACACAGGGCAAGGTACAAAATGCACTTTTCATGTGCAAAAAGAGGAGTGTCCCTTACTTTATGGTGAGGGAAAGATGCATATGAACATTCCCCTAGATATTAGATATAGATAGAGACATATATTGAGGGTGGGCCCCACAATGGTGTAGTGAAAAAGTTTGTAATTTCTCATTATAATAAATTATTATATTATATTATAATATTTGGGGGTAGGCCCCACATGGTGCAACGAAAAGTTTGTATTATAATATTTGGGGGTGGGCCCCACAAAGGTGTAATGAAAAAGTTTGTAATTTCTCGTAATATATTATTATTTTATATTATAATATTTGAAGGTCGACCCCACAATGGTGTAGTGAAAAAGTTTGCATTATAATATTTGGGAGTGGACCCCCATAATGGTGTAGTAAAAAAGTTTACATCTTGCTCTCTTTTATAATAGTAGATATAATATAGTATTATATTCTATTATAATATTTGGGGGTGGGCCCCCACAATGGTGCAGTGAAAAAGTTTACATTATAATATTCGGGGGTGGGCCCATAAAAGTGTAATGAAAAATTTTATAATTTTTTCATAATAATATATTATTATATAATATTATATTATAATATTTTGGGGTGGGCCTCACAATAGTGTAGTGAAAAAGTTTGCATTATAATATTTGGGAGTGGGCCCCATAATAGTGTAGTGAAAAGTTGCATCTTGCTCTCTTTTATAATAGTAGATTATAATATATTATTATATTATATTATAATCTTTGGGGGTGGGCCCTACAATGGTGTAGTGAAAAAGTTTGCATTATAATATTTGGGGGTGGGCCCCACAAAGATGTAATGAAAAAGTTTACAATTTCTCATAATAATATATTATTATATTATATTATAATATTTGGGGGTGGGCCCCACAATGGTGTAGTGAAATTGTTTGCATTATAATATTTGAAAGTGGGCCCCACAATGGTGTAGTGAAAAAGTTTGCATCTTGCTCTATAGAAGTACATGGATAAATAGATAGATGTGAGGTCCCTAACTTGTAGGGTGTTAATGAGAGCCCTCTATACACATCCTATAATATAGGATCTTACGGATCTTACAGATCTTCCATAATGTATTATAAATACTCGATCAATTTAAGTTCTCATAGAGCTTGGATCATAGACTCCTGTCAAATATTGTTTATGTAGTGCAACTATATATGTGGAGATTCAGTAAGTGAGAAAAACGAAAAACAATGTTGGAGATTAAAATCATTTGACTTTTGCTAACCATATATAGTTCTTGAAATTTCTACTTTAAGGACTTGATAATTATGGTCTTCTACAAAGAAAAATTTTCTGAGTTATTATAAATATACCAGCAACATTTACATTAGTAAGGCTATTAACTAAGGGTTTGGAATTGGATACATATAAACATTTGTAACAGTTATAACATCTGAAGATTATTAGGATACATCTTCCTTGTGGGGCTAAGTCGAAGACTAGTGATTTCTTTTATAAGAATAAAAGTTAGAATTTCTTGTAGACTATTTCAATACAACAAAACAAAATTTCTTACTCTTTATGTTTGGATGCCCCATACAATAAAAATGCAATCCTAAATATTTAAAAGAATGGTTGAGATATCATTAACTACTGTATCTCTTCTATGTGATCTCTTTTGTCCTATGTTTTTGTTTTCCTCTGCTCACTTTAAATGGTTCACTCCAGAAATAAGTTAAAAATAGTTCTCCTTTTCGACCAATCAATGTCTTCTGACTTTAAGTTGCAACAGACACCAATAGCAAGGGATCTGAAAGATCCACTTACATAAAACAAATCTTCATCACTTCGATATAAGAGATGCATGTGCCAATCAAGATGCAAGCGATTTCTTCCTGTTTTTTTATTGTAGGATTTTGATTTTCCTCATGTGACTGACAGTAACCCACTCTTTTTGGTCCCAGTTTGTCTTAGTGCCAGTATTAGTATTGTCTGTATCTGATCCTTTATATTATAATTAGAGGAATTTATCCAAAAAAGGAGCTTAGATGGTCACCTAAACGAAAAAGGTTCCACTAGTTTATATGATACGAAAGTGGTCCCCTGAGATCACTTTCGTTTTTTTTATTGAAGTTTTCATTGAGTGACGACGTCGTCGCTCGTTTAAACCTTACAAAACCCCCTAAATCCTATTTTTTCTTTCTTCTTCCCCATCGTATCCCTCATCTCGTGATTTTGTTGCCTCCTTTTTCATCAACAGTTTGCAACATGTTCTCAGAGGTTGTTTTTCAACCTGTTTTGGATTGAAGCATCATATCATGTGGAGGTATTCTTTTTGTCGTTCACCCCATTGTGTATTTTTCAAAATAACAATTCTTGTGGGTTTCTTCATCTTCTTTCAATTTCCTTCAACCTATTTCCAATATAGCATCATAAAATTATTAATATTCATGCACTACACGTGTTTTTTGCAATGACATCCCATTTTGTGTTTAAAGATCTATTGAAATGCAACAAATGATACCCCCATTGATCCTTTTCCTGCCACAACCACTTTTAATTGTGTATAAGCCATGGCAGAGGGCTCCTAAAAAAAATAAAATAAACAAGAAATGATTTCCTTTAAATAATTTTTGGGCCATTAGAAAATGATACAATCAACTGAAACCACATGAACTGAACCATCAAAATTGGAATGCTGAAGTGAACTCCCTTAAGCTAAGTTTGGTGGACTCCATAGTCCAAACCTTAATGAAATGTGACTTTTAAATTAAACATATCATTTTCCCAATAAGCCTTTGATACTAATGATAGCATATCGCAATTCCTTTACTATTGCTCAGCTTCAGCCTATAAATTTCTCGATTGATTCATTTCAAAGACCCATCAATTTTTCTACTTCTGAATGCCTCGTAAGATGATAAATAAAAAAAGCAAGCATCATTAATAGGAACCCCACAAAAAAAAACTAATGTAAAAAGGGGTAAAAACAAAAAAATACTAAGATTAGCATCGACGTCGTTGCCCAACCGTTTATAAAGTCTTGCTGAAGGGGTAGAATAAGCGACGACGTCGTCTCTTCGCAGAATCTTAAAATACTTGGTCCCATTGAAATGAGCAGTGACACCGTCGCTCCGTAGAATCTTGACATGCTTGTTCCATTGAAATGAGCGACGACGTCGACGCTCGTCGAAAAAGGGCAAAAGTAGAGAAAAGTTGGCGGGAATACCTGTTTCGTATCATATGAACTAGTGGACTCTTTTTCATTTAGTGACTAGCTAAGGTCCTTTTTCGGGTAAATTCCTCTATATAATTTAATCAGTGCTTCATCCCGTTGTTTCAAAATAGTGGGTGGCCTCATCCTTTATCATAAATATGTCCAGCCTTGTCATGAGATTGATCATGTGCAATCACACATTTAAAGTGTGATAACTTGGCCAAAGGCAATGGAATGATGATATTGATTTTGAGTGGATTGGATTTCATAAGAGGCCAAGAGGGCTCCATTCATGGATAGGACTTCAAAGGATTTACAATTACGTTTATCCAAATAGTAATTGAAAGTTGGAGGGTTTGAGATCTCTAGATTGGTCCACTCAATAAATCAACCCACTGGTGTGCAAAAAATAATAATCTATGCAGCGGAAATAAAATCACAAGCACACACCACAAGGACACCAAATTTAAGGTGGAAAACCCAAACCGGGTAAAAAACCACCGATCCGTACTGGATCTAATCAAAACACTATGAATCTCGCAATTACAAGAAACTCAAATTTCTTCCCTAGATATCCCCTATCTAAAGACTGAAGTTACCTTGTGTCGCATCACGCGTCAACGACATCACAACCGTTGATTGCAACAGATCCAACGCTTGACTCCTCAAATCTTCTACGTAAGAAGATGATCTTCTACAAGGGATGCAGAAGAAAACTTGCTTCTCTAGAGTACTTGGCAGCACAACTCTTCAAAAATCTCTAGAGAAAATTTCTCTCAATTAAATCTCTAATTCAGAACTTGAGAGATGATCTGTGTCTTTTTGGGTTGTGAGAAACACCCAATATATAGCCCCTAATTCGTGCTTAAGACTCCTTGTAATTATCCACTTAGAAAAGAGAGTTTTCTCAAACTTTCTCAAAGAGTCCGGATCAACTGGGCTTCCAGCGCTACCCTCGCTATAGCGAGGCATGATTCTGCCACTTGACGAATTTTGTTCTGACAGCAGCCGTTTTAACTTCTTTACTTTTATACAAAGCAGCTCGCCTTCGTTGACTCTTCTACCAACACCCATATTTTATTCTAACAATCTCCCCCTTTTGGCAATTGTGGGACAAATCTCCTAGAACACAATAAGATCTACCCAAAATAAAAACCCAAAATACAATGTATTTTTAAACAAAAAATTAGCACTGTAGATCTTGAATTGCCTTAGCTTGTAGAACTCTTCTAGGCTTCATTCTTCTCCCCCTGAATTTGTCCATAATTGACAAACAAAAATAATCATGCAGCTTCCGTCAACCTGGATGCAGTAGCTCCCCCTCGATTTTGACTCCCCCTCAATATGATCTTCGTATCAGTACTGGGGATGGGGACTTGACCTCCATGATTAGGGGCTTTGTATGATTAGCCACCCACACTTTTGTAGTTTGAACTTTTAGCATAGTGTGAGCAAACTCCTTAGGTAAATCAGATTTTCTAACCCAAATTGAGTTGTCTTGGGTGGAGAAAAAATTCTTCCGCCATTGCTTAGTTTTGGTAGACTTTGCAGCTTCTTGCAATGGGGACGAATGTGTCCTTTCTTTCCACAATGGTGACAAGTGGATGTGCGTGCAGTGCGTGACACATTCTTTTTCTTGAAACTACTCGACACATTATTTGAAAGTGCAGTATGTGGAGTAGCATGTGCAACACTTGAAACAAAAATTGTTTTACCTTTAGCATTTGAAGTGGATGCACCATGATCATAACCGAGACCGCTTCTGTCAAACTGAGACTTCTGACTACATAAGATATTTGTAAGAGTCTTCGAACTAGTGATCATCTTATTTAGTGAAGCTTGTTTCACTTCTAACTCAGACAGAGTGATCTTCAGTCGTCCTTGCAAATCTTCTTTTTAATTGCAGTGGTGCCTTGTTGGATCAAGAGACTAGACAACCTCATAGGTATAGTATTTTAAACAGATCTCGACAATTGATTTTTGCAATTAAATTGTTTAAATTACTTAAATTGCTTAAATTATGGGTGACTGAATTGCTTAATTGCTTTAAATCACTTTAGTCCGATTCTCTTACAAGTTTATTTGGTATCCTTGTTCAATTGCTTAAATTATGAGTGATTGAATAGCTAAACCCATTATTTACATCTTTCTTATTAGGTCTAATCATATCATTGTTGCTAAATTTTTACTTACATCATGCCCCCGACTAGAAAATATCCTTCTGGCTCTAAGAAAAGGAAAAATAAACAACGATTAGACGATGTATCTCAATCTCAAAGAGGAGATATACTGAAGTTTTTCGGTAAAAAAGGGACAAATAGAAAGTTCAAATGAGACTTTCGTTGACGTTGAAGAAAGGAATGACGATGATAATGAAGAACATGAATTGAATGAAAGTGTTGAAGCTTTGGCGAATGAAGATATTGAGGCTTTGGTGAATGAAAGCGTTGAACCTTTGGTGAATGAAGATGTTGAGGCTTTAGTGAATGAAAACGTTGAGCATTTGATGAATGATAATGTTTTGGCTGCAGACTACTTTGATCCAGCAAATTGGGACAAGATTGGTCAAAATTATCGAGATTTACTTGTCGAAAAGGGTCCTATAAGAATTACTAATGTCGAGTTTCCCAGAGATCACCTTGGCAGACATTTCTCTTCGAAGCATTACACTCGCATAATGCCAAATGGATTTGAAAATGATAGAACATGGCTCATATATTCTGTTTCTTTGGATAAGGTCTTTTGTTTTTGTTGTAAGTTATTCAAGCAACATGGGAACACTTCTCAATTGGACAGTGAAGGATATTGTGACTGGCATAACCTAAGTAGAAGGCTTTCAGAGCATCAATCATCTCCAGAGCACCTTCTTCATTGGAATAGTTGGTATGAACTAAAGAAGAGATTTGACAAGAATAAAACAATTGATAGAAAAGTGCAAGAAGAAATCAGCAAAGAGAGGGAACATTGGCGACAAGTGTTACTAAGAATACTTGTTGTAGTGAAAGCACTTGCTAAACAAAATTTAGCTTTTCGTGGAAAAAATGAGAAGATTTATCAGGAGAATAATGGGATTTTTTTTAAGTATAATAGAAATGATTGCTGAATTTGATCCAATACTGAAAGAGCACCTTCGGCGCATTCAAAGTAAGGAAATTCATTATCATTATCTTGGTCACAAGATTCAAAATGAATTGATAGAGTTGTTAGCAAGTGAGGTGAAAAAGGCTATTGTCCAGAAAATCAAAGAAGCCAAGTATTTTTCAGTAATACTTGACTGTACACCAGATATTAGTCATGAAGAGCAAATGTCGCTTGTGATTCGATTTGTGGATGTTACATCAATTGCACCAAAGATTGAAGAGTTCTTTTGAGGATTTTTTATTGTGGATGACACATCAGGACTGGGCCTATTTGACGCACTAAAAAATATCTTGAATACTCTTGAGCTTGATATTGGTGATATAAGAGGGCAGGGGTATGACAATGGATCTAATATGAAAGGAAAACACAAAGGAGTTCAAAGTAGACTACTTGAAATAAATCCTAGAGCCTTGTACACCCCATGTGGTTGTCATAGTTTGAATCTTGCTCTTTGTGATATGGCTAACCAGGTTTCCCCCCTTTGTGTCCCGTTTTGTGTCCGGTTTTGCTGTTTTTCGATTCTTTTTCCTTCTGTATTTTTCCTTGACATTTTAACCATTTATTGGCCTGATTTCTTTGTAGGAAACCTGATGAGAATCCTTGCATTTTATTTTGCAAAGTTTCCAATTTCCTGAGAAAGCCGAAGACTTTGTCGCGCAGAGCTGCCGATTTTCCGTCAGAAGCTGAAACTGGGTCAAACGATGTCGGAATGACCTAAAATTTGGTGTGAAGCCTCCTGAGCAATAAATAAGACCAACCATATGCTTTTCTTTGAGTTTTAAAGCCGTTTGGGGTCCTATCGCCAGTAGACTTGCTTTTGTCGCGATAAAGATGTCGCGGTTTGATGTGCGGTCAACCGATGTCTGATTGACTTGAAATTTGACAGGGAACCTATTGGAGTCATTTTAAGATGATCCATAGGCTCTGTCTTGGAAACCACGGTCCCGGAGAGCTTTGCCTCCGAGAGGCCTGATTTTGGCTTCCGAGCGTCAAACTATGGTCAAATGTTGTGGAAATGACCTGAAATTTGACGTGTAGCCCTTTATAAGCATTTTGAAGCCGTCCATGTGCTCTATCTGATGAGTAATGGCCTCGGTGGTTCTCGCCGCCGAGAGGCTTGATTTAGCTGTTCGAGGGTTGATGTAGGGTCAAACGTTGTCGGTTTGACTCGGAACTTGACGTGGAGCCTTTTAGAAGTATTTTGAGACCATCCATCGGCCCTGATCGAAGATTTGGTGTCTCCGATGCTTTTGCCGCCGAGAGCTCCTTTTCGGCTGTCGGAGAAGCGAAGTTAGGCCAAATGATTTTGAAATGGCTCGAAACTTCTTGTGTACTCCTCTTTTGGCTGTCTTGAAGGATCTTGCAGTTTTTGTTTGATTCTGACAAGATTTGATTTTTGGAAGTAGCATTGCCTATTTATGGCAGGTTGCGACTTCATGTAGCTCTTTGGATCTTGAAGAGGCAAAGTAACATTTTTGGTGTCAACAAAAATGTACTTTTCAATTACACAGGGCAAGGTACAAAATGCACTTTTCATGTGCAAAAAGAGGAGTGTTCCTTACTTTATGGTGAGGGAAAGATGCATATGAACATTCCCCTAGATATAGATATAGATAGAGATAGATATTTGAGGGTGGGCCCCACAATGGTGTAGTGAAAAAGTTTATAATTTCTCATTATAATAAATTATTATATTATATTATAATATTTGGGGGTGGGCCCCACAATGGTGCAACGAAAAAGTTTGTATTATAATATTTGGGGTGGGCGCCACAAAGGTGTAATGAAAAAGTTTGTAATTTCTCGTAATAATATATTATTATATTATATTATAATATTTGAAGGTCGGCCCCACAATGGTGTAGTGAAAAAGTTTGCATTATAATATTTGGGAGTGGACCCCATAATGGTGTAGTGAAAAAGTTTACATCTTGCTCTCTTTTATAATTGTAGATTATAATATAGTATTATATTCTATTATAATATTTGGGGGTGGGCCCCACAATGGTGCAGTGAAAAAGTTTACATTATAATATTCGGGGGTGGGCCATAAAAGTGTAATGAAAAATTTTATAATTTTTTCATAATAATATATTATTATATTATATTATATTATAATATTTTGTGGTGGGCCTCACAATAGTGTAGTGAAAAAGTTTGCATTATAATATTTGGGAGTGGGCCCCATAATAGTGCAGTGAAAAAGTTTGCATCTTGCTCTCTTTTATAAAAGTAGATTATAATATATTATTATATTATATTATAATATTTGGGGGTGGGCCCTACAATGGTGTAGTGAAAAAGTTTGCATTATAATATTTGGGGGTGGGCCCCACAAAGATGTAATGAAAAAGTTTACAATTTCTCATAATAATATATTATTATATTATATTATAATATTTGGGGGTGGGCCCCACAATGGTGTAGTGAAATTGTTTGCATTATAATATTTGGAAGTGGGCCCCACAATGGTGTAGTGAAAAAGTTTGCATCTTGCTCTATAGAAGTACATGGATAAATAGATAGATGTGAGGTCCCTAACTTGTAGGGTGTTAATGAGAGCCCTCTATACACATCCTATAATATAGGATCTTACGGATCTTACAGATCTTCCATAATGTATTATAAATACTCGATCAATTTAAGTTCTCATAGAGCTTGGATCATAGAATCCTGTCAAATATTGTTTATGTAGTGCAACTATATATGTTGGAGATTCAGTAAGTGAGAAAAACGAAAAACAATGTTGGAGATTAAAATCATTTGACTTTTGCTAACCATATATAGTTCTTGAAATTTCTACTTTAAGGACTTGATAATTATGGTCTTCTACAAAGAAAATTTTCTGAGTTATTATAAATATACCAGCAACATTTACATTAGTAAGGCTATTAACAAATGGTTTGGAATTGGATACATATAAACATTTGTAACAGTTATAACATCTGAAGATTATTAGGATACATCTTCCTTGTGGGGCTAAGTCGAAGACTAGTGATTTCTTTTATAAGAATAAAGGTTAGAATTTCTTGTAGACTATTTCAATACAACAAAACAAAATTTCTTACTCTTTATGTTTGGATGCCCCATACAATAAAAATGCAATCCTAAATATTTAAAAGAATGGTTGAGATATCATTAACTACTGTATCTCTTCTATGTGATCTCTTTTGTCCTATGTTTTTGTTTTCCTCTGCTCACTTTAAATGGTTCACTCCAGAAATAAGTTAAAAATAGTTCTCCTTTTCGACCAATCAATGTCTTGTGACTTTAAGTTGCAACAGACACCAATAGCAAGGGATCTGAAAGATCCACTTACATAAAACAAATCTTCATCACTTCGATATAAGAGATGCATGTGCCAATCAAGATGCAAGCGATTTCTTCCTGTTTTTTTATTGTAGGATTTTGATTTTCCTCATGTGACTGACAGTAACCCACTCTTTTTGGTCCCAGTTTGTCTTAGTGCCAGTATTAGTATTGTCTGTATCTGATCCTTTATATTATAATTAGAGGAATTTATCCAAACAAGGAGCTTAGATGGTCACTAAACGAAAAAGGTTCCACTAGTTTATATGATACGAAAGTGGTCCCCTGAGATCACTTTCATTTTTTTTATTGAAGTTTTCATTGAGTGACGACGTCGTCGCTCGTTTAAACCTTACAAAACCCCCTAAATCCTATTTTTTCTTTCTTCTTCCCCATCGTTATCCCTCATCTCGTGATTTTGTTGCCTCCTTTTTCATCAATAGTTTGCAACATGTTCTCAGAGGTTGTTTTTTCAACCTGTTTTGGATTGAAGCATCATATCATGTGGAGGTATTCTTTTTGTCGTTCACCCATTGTGTATTTTTCAAAATGACAATTCTTGTGGGTTTCTTCATCTTCTTTCAATTTCCTTCAACCTATTTCCAATATAGCATCATAAAATTATTAATATTCATGCACTACACGTGTTTTTTGCAATGACATCCCATTTTGTGTTTAAAGATCTATTGAAATGCAACAAATGATACCCCCATTGATCCTTTTCCTGCGACAACCACTTTTAATTGTGTATAAGCCATGGCAGAGGGCTCCTAAAAAAAATAAAATAAACAAGAAATGATTTCCTTTAAATAATTTTTGGGCCATTAGAAAATGATACAATCAACTGAAACCACATGAACTGAACCATCAAAATTTGGAATGGTGAAGTGAACTCCCTGAAGCTAAGTTTGGTGGACTCCATAGTCCAAACCTTAATGAAATGTGACTTTTAAATTAAACATATCATTTCCCAATAAGCCTTCGATACTAATGATAGCATATCGCAATTCCTTTACTATTTGCTCAGCTTCAAGCCTATAAATTTCTCGATTGATTCATTTCAAAGACCCATCAATTTTTCTACTTCTGAATGCCTCGTAAGATGATAAATAAAAAAAGCAAGCATCATTAATAGGAACCCCACAAAAAAAACTAATGTAAAAAGTGTAAAACAAAAAAAATACTAAGATTAGCATCGACGTCGTTGCCCAACCGTTTATAAAGTCTTGCTGAAGGGGTAGAATAAGCGACGACGTCGTCTCTTCGCAGAATCTTAAAATACTTGGTCCCATTGAAATGAGCAGTGACACCGTCGCTCCGTAGAATCTTGACATGCTTGTTCCATTGAAATGAGCGACGACGTCGACGCTCGTCGAAAAAGGGCAAAAGTAGAGAAAAGTTTGGCGGGAATACCTGTTTCGTATCATATGAACTAGTGGACTCTTTTTCATTTAGTGACTAGCTAAGGTCCTTTTTCGGGTAAATTCCTCTATATAATTTAATCAGTGCTTCATCCAGTTGTTTCAAAATAGTGGGTGGCCTCATCCTTTATCATAAATATGTCCAGCCTTGTCATGAGATTGATCATGTGCAATCACACATTTAAAGTGTGATAACTTGGCCAAAGGCAATGGAATGATGATATTGATTTTGAGTGGATTGGATTTCATAAGAGGCCAAGAGGGCTCCATTCATGGATAGGACTTCAAAGGATTTACAATTACGTTTATCCAAATAGTAATTGAAAGTTGGAGGGTTTGAGATCTCTAGATTGGTCCACTCAATAAATCAACACACTGGTGTGCAAAAAATAATAATCTATGCAGCGGAAATAAAATCACAAGCACACACCACAAGGACACCAAATTTAAGGTGGAAAACCCAAACCGGGTAAAAAACCACCGATCCGTACTGGATCTAATCAAACACTATGAATCTCGCAATTACAAGAAACTCAAATTTCTTCCCTAGATATCCCCTATCTAAAGACTGAAGTTACCTTGTGTCGCATCACGCGTCAACGACATCACACCGTTGATTGCAACAGATCCAACGCTTGACTCCTCAAATCTTCTACGTAAGAAGATGATCTTCTACAAGGGATGCAGAAGAAACTTGCTTCTCTAGAGTACTTGGCAGCACAACTCTTCAAAAATCTGTAGAGAAAATTTCTCTCAATTAAATCTCTAATTCAGAACTTGAGAGATGATCTGTGTCTTTTTGGGTTGTGAGAAACACCCAATATATAGCCCCTAATTCGTGCTTAAGACTCCTTGTAATTATCCACTTAGAAAAGAGAGTTTTCTCAAACTTTCTCAAAGAGTCCGGATCAACTGGGCTTCCAGCGCTACCCTTCCTCGCTATAGCGAGGCATGATTCTGCCACTTGACGAATTTTGTTCTGACAGCAGCCGTTTTAACTTCTTTACTTTTATACAAAGCAGCCCGCCTTCGTTGACTCTTCTACCAAACACCCATATTTTATTCTAACAATCTCCCCCTTTTGGCAATTGTGGGACAAATCTCTTAGAACAATACAATAAGATCTACCCAAAATAAAAACCCAAAATACAATGTATTTTTAAACAAAAAATTAGCACTGTAGATCTTGAATTGCCTTAGCTTGTAGAACTCTTCTAGGCTTCATTCTTCTCCCCCTGAATTTGTCCATAATTGACAAACAAAAATAATCATGCAGCTTCCGTCAACCTGGATGCAGTAGCTCCCCCTCGATTTTGACTCCCCCTCAATATGATCTTCGTATCATTACTGGGGATGGGGACTTGACCTCCATGATTAGGGCTTTGTATGATTAGCCACCCACACTTTTGTAGTTTGAACTTTTAGCATAGTGTGAGCAAACTCCTTAGACAAATCAGATTTTCTAACCCAAATTGGAGTTGTCTTGGGTGGAGAAAAATTCTTCCGCCATTGCTTGGTTTTTGGTAGACTTTGCAGCTTCTTGCAATGGGGACGAATGTGTCCTTTCTTTCCACAATGGTGACAAGTGGATGTGCGTGCAGTGCGTGACACATTCTTTTTCTTGAAACTACTCGACACATTATTTGAAAGTGCAGTATGTGGAGTAGCATGTGCAACACTTGAAACAAAAATTGTTTTACCTTTAGCATTTGAAGTGGATGCACCATGATCATAACCGAGACCGCTTCTGTCAAACTGAGACTTCTGACTACATAAGATATTTGTAAGAGTCTTCGAACTAGTGTTCATCTTATTTAGTGAAGCTTGTTTCACTTCTAACTCAGACAGAGTGATCTTCAGTAGTCCTTGCAAATCTTCTTTTTAATTGCAGTGGTGCCTTGTTGGATCAAGAGACTAGACAACCTCATAGGTATAGTATTTTAAACAGATCTCGACAATTGATTTTTGCAATTAAATTGTTTAAATTACTTAAATTGCTTAAATTATGGGTGACTGAATTGCTTAATTGCTTTAAATCACTTTAGTCCGATTCTCTTACAAGTTTATTTGGTATCCTTGTTCAATTGCTTAAATTATGAGTGATTGAATAGCTAAACCCATTATTTACATCTTTCTTATTAGGTCTAATCATATCATTGTTGCTAAATTTTTACTTACATCATGCCCCCGACTAGAAAATATCCTTCTGGCTCTGAGAAAAGGAAAAAGAAACAAAGATTAGACGATGTTGCTCAATCTCAAAGAGGAGATATACTGAAGTTTTTCGGTAAAAAGGGACAAATAGAAAGTTCAAATGAGACTTTGGTTGACGTTGAAGAAAGGGATGACGATGATAATGAAGAACATGAATTGAATGAAAGTGTTGAAGCTTTGGCGAATGAAGATGTTGAGGCTTTGGTGAATGAAAGCGTTGAACCTTTGGTGAATGAAGATGTTGAGGCTTTAGTGAATGAAAACGTTGAGCATTTGATGAATGATAATGTTTTGGCTGCAGACTACTTTGATCCAGCAAATTGGGACAAGATTGGTCAAAATTATCGAGATTTACTTGTCGAAAAGGGTCCTATAAGAATTACTAATGTCGAGTTTCCCAGAGATCACCTTGGCAGACATTTCTCTTCGAAGCATTACACTCGCATAATGCCAAATGGATTTGAAAATGATAGAACATGGCTCATATATTCTGTTTCTTTGGATAAGGTCTTTTGTTTTTGTTGTAAGTTATTCAAGCAACATGGGAACACTTCTCAATTGGACAGTGAAGGATATTGTGACTGACATAACCTAAGTAGAAGGCTTTCAGAGCATCAATCATCTCCAGAGCACCTTCTTCATTGGAATAGTTGGTATGAACTAAAGAAGAGATTTGACAAGAATAAAACAATTGATAGAAAAGTGCAAGAAGAAATCAGCAGAGAGAGGGAACATTGGCGACAAGTGTTACTAAGAATACTTGCTGTAGTGAAAGCACTTGCTAAACAAAATTTAGCTTTTCGTGGAAAAAATGAGAAGATTTATCAGGAGAATAATGGGATTTTTTTTAAGTATAATAGAAATGATTGCTGAATTTGATCCAATACTGAAAGAGCACCTTCGGCGCATTCAAAGTAAGGAAATTCATTATCATTATCTTGGTCACAAGATTCAAAATGAATTGATAGAGTTGTTAGCAAGTGAGGTGAAAAAGGCTATTGTCCAGAAAATCAAAGAAGCCAAGTATTTTTCAGTAATACTTGACTGTACACCAGATATTAGTCATGAAGAGCAAATGTCGCTTGTGATTCGATTTGTGGATGTTACATCAATTGCACCAAAGATTGAAGAGTTCTTTTTAGGATTTTTGATTGTGGATGACACATCAGGACTGGGCCTATTTGACGCACTAAAAAATGTTTTGAATACTCTTGAGCTTGATATTGGTGATATAAGAGGGCAGGGGTATGACAATGGATCTAATATGAAAGGAAAACACAAAGGAGTTCAAAGTAGACTACTTGAAATAAATCCTAGAGCCTTGTACACCCCATGTGGTTGTCATAGTTTGAATCTTGCTCTTTGTGATATGGCTAACCAGGTTTCCCCCCTTTGTGTCCCGTTTTGTGTCCGGTTTTGCTGTTTTTTCGGTTCTTTTTCCTTCTGTATTTTTCCTTGACATTTTAACCATTTATTGGCCTGATTTCTTTGTAGGAAACCTGATGAGAATCCTTGCATTTTATTTTGCAAAGTTTCCAATTTCCTGAGAAAGCCGAAGACTTTGTCGCGCAGAGCTGCCGATTTTCCGTCAGAAGCTGAAACTGGGTCAAACGATGTCGGAATGACCTGAAATTTGGTGTGAAGCCTCCTGAGCAATAAATAAGACCAACCATAGGCTTTTATTTGAGTTTTGAAGCCGTTTGGGGTCCTATCGCCAAGTAGACTTGCTTTTGTCGCGATGAGATGTCGCGGTTTGATGTGCGGTCAACCGATGTCCGATTGACTTGAAATTTGACAGGGAACCTATTGGAGTCATTTTAAGATGATCCATAGGCTACTGTCTTGGAAACCACGGTCCCGGAGAGCTTTGCCGCCGAGAGGCCTGATTTGGCTTCCGAGCGTCAAACTATGTCAAATGTTGTGGAAATGACCTGAAATTTGACGTGTAGCCCTTTATAAGCATTTTGAAGCCGTCCATGTGCTCTATCTGATGAGTAATGGCCTCGGTGGTTCTCGCCGCCGAGAGGCTTGATTTAGCTGTTCGAGGGTTGATGTAGGGTCAAACGTTGTCGGTTTGACTCGGAACTTGACGTGGAGCCTTTTGGAAGTATTTTGAGACCATCCATCGGCCCCTGATCGAGATTTGGTGTCTCCGATGCTTTTGCCGCCGAGAGCTCCTTTTCGGCTGTCGGAGAAGAGCGAAGTTAGGCCAAATGATTTTGAAATGGCTCGAAACTTCTTGTGTACTCCTCTTTTGGCTGTCTTGAAGGATCTTGCAGTTTTTGTTTGATTCTGACAAGATTTGATTTTTGGAAGCAGCATTGCCTATTTATGGCAGGTTGCGACTTCATGTAGCTCTTTGGATCTTGAAGAGGCAAAGTAACATTTTTTGTGTCAACAAAAATGTACTTTTTCAATTACACAGGGCAAGGTACAAAATGCACTTTTCATGTGCAAAAAGAGGAGTGTCCCTTACTTTATGGTGAGGGAAAGATGCATATGAACATTCCCCTAGATATAGATATAGATAGAGATAGATATTTGAGGGTGGGCCCCACAATGGTGTAGTGAAAAAGTTTATAATTTCTCATTATAATAAATTATTATATTATATTATAATATTTGGGGGTGGGCCCCACAATGGTGCAACGAAAAAGTTTGTATTATAATATTTGGGGGTGGGCCCCACAAAGGTGTAATGAAAAGTTTGTAATTTCATATAATAATATATTATTATATTATATTATAATATTTGAAGGTCGGCCCCACAATGGTGTAGTGAAAAAGTTTGCATTATAATATTTGGGAGTGGACCCCATAATGGTGTAGTGAAAAAGTTTACATCTTGCTCTCTTTTATAATAGTAGATTAATAATATAGTATTATATTCTATTATAATATTTGGGGGTGGGCCCCACAATGGTGCAGTGAAAAAGTTTACATTATAATATTCGGGGGTGGGCCCATAAAAGTGTAATGAAAAATTTTATAATTTTTTCATAATAATATATTATTATATTATATTATATTATAATATTTGTGGTGGGCCTCACAATAGTGTAGTGAAAAAGTTTGCATTATAATATTTGGGAGTGGACCCCATAATAGTGTAGTGAAAAAGTTTGCATCTTGCGCTCTTTTATAATAGTAGATTATAATATATTATTATATTATATTATAATATTTGGGGATGGGCCCTACAATGGTGTAGTGAAAAAGTTTGCATTATAATATTTAGGGGTGGGCCCCACAAAGGTGTAATGAAAAAGTTTATAATTTCTCATAATAATATATTATTATATTATATTGTAATATTTGGGGGTGGGCCCCACAATGGTGTAGTGAAATTGTTTGCATTATAATATTTGGAAGTGGGCCCCACAATGGTGTAGTGAAAAAGTTTGCATCTTGCTCTATAGAAGTACATGGATAAATAGATAGATGTGAGGTCCCTAACTTGTAGGGTGTTAATGAGAGCCCTCTATACACATCCTATAATATAGGATCTTACGGATCTTACAGATCTTCCATAATGTATTATAAATACTCGATCAATTTAAGTTCTCATAGAGCTTGGATCATAGAATCCTGTCAAATATTGTTTATGTAGTGCAACTATATATGTTGGAGATTCAGTAAGTGAGAAAAACGAAAAACAATGTTGGAGATTAAAATCATTTGACTTTTGCTAACCATATATAGTTCTTGAAATTTCTACTTTAAGGACTTGATAATTATGGTCTTCTACAAAGAAAATTTTCTGAGTTATTATAAATATACCAGCAACATTTACATTAGTAAGGCTATTAACAAATGGTTTGGAATTGGATACATATAAACATTTGTAACAGTTATAACATCTGAAGATTATTAGGATACATCTTCCTTGTGGGGCTAAGTCGAAGACTAGTGATTTCTTTTATAAGAATAAAGGTTAGAATTTCTTGTAGACTATTTCAATACAACAAAACAAAATTTCTTACTCTTTATGTTTGGATGCCCCATACAATAAAAATGCAATATTCCTAAATATTTAAAAGAATGGTTGAGATATCATTAACTACTGTATCTCTTCTATGTGATCTCTTTTGTCCTATGTTTTTGTTTTCCTCTGCTCACTTTAAATGGTTCACTCCAGAAATAAGTTAAAAATAGTTCTCCTTTTCGACCAATCAATGTCTTGTGACTTTAAGTTGCAACAGACACCAATAGCAAGGGATCTGAAAGATCCACTTACATAAAACAAATCTTCATCACTTCGATATAAGAGATGCATGTGCCAATCAAGATGCAAGCGATTTCTTCCTCTTTTTTTTATTGTAGGATTTTGATTTTCCTCATGTGACTGACAGTAACCCACTCTTTTTGGTCCCAGTTTGTCTTAGTGCCAGTATTAGTATTGTCTGTATCTGATCCTTTATATTATAATTAGAGGAATTTATCCAAAAAAGGAGCTTAGATGGTCACTAAACGAAAAAGGTTCCACTAGTTTATATGATACGAAAGTGGTCCCCTGAGACCAGTTTCGTTTTTTTGTTGAAGTTTTCATTGAGTGACGACGTCGTCGCTCGTTTAAACCTTACAAAACCTCCTAAATCCTATTTTTTCTTTCTTCTTCCCCATCGTTGTCCCTCATCTGGTGATTTTGTTGCCTCCTTTTTCCTCAACAGTTTGCAACATGATCTCAGAGGTTGTTTTTCAACCTGTTTTGGATTGAAGCATCATATCATGTGGAGGTATTTTTTTTGTCGTTCACCCATTGTGTATTTTTCAAAATAACAATTCTTGTGGGTTTCTTCATCTTCTTTCAATTTCCTTCAACCTATTTCCAATATAGCATCATAAAATTATTAATATTCATGCACTACACGTGTTTTTTGCAATGACATCCCATTTTGTGTTTAAAGATCTATTGAAATGCAACAAATGATACCCCCATTGATCCTTTTCCTGCGACAACCACTTTTAATTGTGTATAAGCCATGGTAGAAGGCTCCTAAAAAAAATAAAATAAACAAGAAATGATTTCCTTTGAATAATTTTTGGGCCATTAGAAAATGATACAATCAACTGAAACCACATGAACTGAACCATCAAAATTTGGAATGCTGAAGTGAACTCCCTTAAGCTAAGTTTGGTGGACTCCATAGTCCAAACCTTAATGAAATGTGACTTTTAAATTAAACATATCATTTCCCAATAAGCCTTTGATACTAATGATAGCATATCGCAATTCCTTTACTATTTGCTCAGCTTCAAGCCTATAAATTTCTCGATTGATTCATTTCAAAGACCCATCAATTTTTCTACTTCTGAATGCCTCGTAAGATGATAAATAAAAAAAGCAAGCATCATTAATAGGAACCCCACAAAAAAAACTAATGTAAAAAGTGTAAAACAAAAAAAATACTAAGATTAGCATCGACGTCGTTGCCCAACCGTTTATAAAGTCTTGCTGAAGGGGTAGAATAAGCGACGACGTCGTCTCTTCGCAGAATCTTAAAATACTTGGTCCCATTGAAATGAGCAGTGACACCGTCGCTCCGTAGAATCTTGACATGCTTGTTCCATTGAAATGAGCGACGACGTCGACGCTCATCGAAAAAGGGCAAAAGTAGAGAAAAGTTTGGCGGGAATACCTGTTTCGTATCATATGAACTAGTGGACTCTTTTTCATTTAGTGACTAGCTAAGGTCCTTTTTCGGGTAAATTCCTCTATATAATTTAATCAGTGCTTCATCCAGTTGTTTCAAAATAGTGGGTGGCCTCATCCTTTATCATAAATATGTCCAGCCTTGTCATGAGATTGATCATGTGCAATCACACATTTAAAGTGTGATAACTTGGCCAAAGGCAATGGAATGATGATATTGATTTTGAGTGGATTGGATTTCATAAGAGGCCAAGAGGGCTCCATTCATGGATAGGACTTCAAAGGATTTACAATTACGTTTATCCAAATAGTAATTGAAAGTTGGAGGGTTTGAGATCTCTAGATTGGTCCACTCAATAAATCAACCCACTGGTGTGCAAAAAATAATAATCTATGCAGCGGAAATAAAATCACAAGCACACACCACAAGGACACCAAATTTAAGGTGGAAAACCCAAACCGGGTAAAAAACCACCGATCCGTACTGGATCTAATCAAACACTATGAATCTCGCAATTACAAGAAACTCAGATTTCTTCCCTAGATATCCCCTATCTAAAGACTGAAGTTACCTTGTGTCGCATCACGCTTCAACGACATCACACCGTTGATTGCAACAGATCCAACGCTTGACTCCTCAAATCTTCTACGTAAGAAGATGATCTTCTACAAGGGATGCAGAAGAAACTTGCTTCTCTAGAGTACTTGGCAGCACAACTCTTCAAAAATCTCTAGAGAAAATTTCTCTCAATTAAATCTCTAATTCAGAACTTGAGAGATGATCTGTGTCTTTTTGGGTTGTGAGAAACACCCAATATATAGCCCCTAATTCGTGCTTAAGACTCCTTGTAATTATCCACTTAGAAAAGAGAGTTTTCTCAAACTTTCTCAAAGAGTCCGGATCAACTGGGCTTCCAGCGCTACCCTCGCTATAGCGAGGCATGATTCTGCCACTTGACGAATTTTGTTCTGACAGCAGCCGTTTTAACTTCTTTACTTTTATACAAAGCAGCTCGCCTTCGTTGACTCTTCTACCAACACCCATATTTTATTCTAACAATCTCCCCCTTTTGGCAATTGTGGGACAAATCTCCTAGAACACAATAAGATCTACCCAAAATAAAAACCCAAAATACAATGTATTTTTAAACAAAAAATTAGCACTGTAGATCTTGAATTGCCTTAGCTTGTAGAACTCTTCCGGGCTTCATTCTTCTCCCCCTGAATTTGTCCATAATTGACAAACAAAAATAATCATGCAGCTTCCGTCAACCTGGATGCAGTAGCTCCCCCTCGATTTTGACTCCCCCTCAATATGATCTTCGTATCAGTACTGGGGATGGGGACTTGACCTCCATGATTAGGGCTTTGTATGATTAGCCACCCACACTTTTGTAGTTTGAACTTTTAGCATAGTGTGAGCAAACTCCTTAGGTAAATCAGATTTTCTAACCCAAATTGGAGTTGTCTTGGGTGGAGAAAAATTCTTCCGCCATTGTTTGGTCTTTGGTAGACTTTGCAGCTTCTTGCAATGGGGACGAATGTGTCCTTTCTTTCCACAATGGTGACAAGTGGATGTGCGTGCAGTGCGTGACACATTCTTTTTCTTGAAACTACTCGACACATTATTTGAAAGTGCAGTATGTGGAGTAGCATGTGCAACACTTGAAACAAAAATTGTTTTACCTTTAGCATTTGAAGTGGATGCACCATGATCATAACCGAGACCGCTTCTGTCAAACTGAGACTTCTGACTACATAAGATATTTGTAAGAGTCTTCGAACTAGTGTTCATCTTGTTTAGTGAAGCTTGTTTCACTTCTAACTCAGACAGAGTGATCTTCAGTCGTCCTTGCAAATCTTCTTTTTCAGATTTAACAACCAATATCTCTTCCTTCAGATTCACTATCTCTTGTTCAGCCTTTTCAAATTTTTGACTCTCAGTGGTCAAATTTTCAGCCATGCAGATCTTCTGACTTTCTAATAGATGAACCTTTTCAAGTGCTTTCTCTAATTCAATTTTTAATGCAGAATTTTCTTCTTGAGCAGCTTTAACCTTGATAGAGATCTTGTAGCCATACTTGGACATCTTAACACAATCAGCATATGTTTTATGATACAAAGCTTCATAATCTTTCTCTTGATCTGACATCTCATCAGCATGATCTTCATCAGTGTCATTGTCAGATAGAGAATTAGCCATGAAAGCCACAAACTTGCCATTCACAGTTTCAGAAGTTTCAATTGAAGGATCTTGTTCTTCTTCTGATGACTGTTCCTCCCAAGATGTATTGAGAGCCTTTTTCAATGCACCCTTTTTCTTGTTGGCACACTCACTAGCATAGTGACCATATCCGTGGCACTCAAAACACTTAGTTCCTTTTGCAGAATTCTTTTTCGCAAAATTAGAACTCTTCCACTTGACTTGTTTTGACTTCATGTAGTCCTTGAAGCAATTGAACATTTCAGTCAAATCATCTTCAGCCTCAGATTCAGAATCAGACGCAATTTTCTTTTCAGGCTTCTTTATTGATTCTGAGTTGGCTTTCAAAGCAATACCTTTCTCTTTTGATTTTCCTTTATCCAAACGGTTTGCTTCAAAGGTTTGAAGATTTCCAACCAACTGGTTTACCTTGAGGGTATCAAGATTCTTGTTTTCTTCAATAGCATCAACTTTAGAATCGAACCTCAAAGGTAGAGACCGCAGAATTTTCTTGACAATCTTGTTTTCTTGAATTTCCTCACCCAGATTGAAAACAGAATTGACAATATCATTCAGCTTTGCATAAAATTCATCAAAGGTCTCATCTTCTTCCATCACGATGGTTTCGAATTCTTTAGTCAGCCTTTGCAATTTAGATTGCTTCACCGTGTCTGTACCCTCATACACAGTCTGTAAGACTTCCCACGCTTCTTTTGCGGTTTTGCAAGTGGAAATCCTACGGAACTCTTCAACAGACACTCCATTGTATATACTATTCACTGCCTTGTTATTACAATTGGAGGCATGTTTTTTCATCCTTAGTCCATTCAGCTTTAGGTTTAGGGACAGTTTGTCCACTAACCACAATTGTTGGTTTGGAGTAGCCCTCCTCAACAATATCCCAAACATCATCATCAATGGACTTAAGGAACCCAATCATCCTTTGCTTCCAATATGCATAATTAGAACCATCTAGCAAAGGGGGCTTAGAAGTTGATGTCCCTTCTCGATTGAACACCATTCTAGAAATCTCTTTATATCAAACACAGAAAAGTAGTGTAACCCGCTCTGATACCAATTGAAAGTTGGAGGGTTTGAGATCTCTAGATTGGTCCACTCAATAAATCAACCCACTGGTGTGCAAAAAATAATAATCTACGCAGCGGAAATAAAATCACAAGCACACACCACAAGGACAACCAAATTTAAGGTGGAAAACCCAAACCGGGTAAAAAACCACCGATCCGTACTGGATCTAATCAAACACTATGAATCTCGCAATTACAAGAAACTCAGATTTCTTCCCTAGATATCCCCTATCTAAAGACTGAAGTTACCTTGTGTCGCATCACGCTTCAACGACATCACACCGTTGATTGCAACAGATCCAACGCTTGACTCCTCAAATCTTCTACGTAAGAAGATGATCTTCTACAAGGGATGCAGAAGAAACTTGCTTCTCTAGAGTACTTGGCAGCACAACTCTTCAAAAATCTCTAGAGAAAATTTCTCTCAATTAAATCTCTAATTCAGAACTTGAGAGATGATCTGTGTCTTTTTGGGTTGTGAGAAACACCCAATATATAGCCCCTAATTCGTGCTTAAGACTCCTTGTAATTATCCACTTAGAAAAGAGAGTTTTCTCAAACTTTCTCAAAGAGTCCGGATCAACTGGGCTTCCAGCGCTACCCTCGCTATAGCGAGGATCATCCTCGCTATAGCGAGGCATGATTCTGCCACTTGACGAATTTTGTTCTGACAGCAGCCGTTTTAACTTCTTTACTTTTATACAAAGCAGCTCGCCTTCGTTGACTCTTCTACCAACACCCATATTTTATTCTAACAGTAATAATAATAATAATAATAAAGAACTGGGTGATGATTATTGACTGCATATGCCACTATTAAAATCGAATAGAAGAAGAGACCTCACGGCAGGGACATAAGGGAAAAAAAATTTTGTGCATCACAATTCTAAAACTTTGGAAAGAGGCTCTTGTTTTGGGTTTTCCATGGAGAAGATCTGTGTTTGTGTCACAGGAAGTGCAGGTTACATTGCATCTTGGCTTGTTAAGAAGCTCCTAGACAAAGGATACACAGTCCATGCAACTCTCAGGAACCTGGGTCTCTCTCTCTCTCTCTCATATATTTCATAATATCTCTCTCTCATATATTTCATAATATGTATGGTCGTCTGCAGAGGATCCATCAAAGGTGGGGCTTCTCAAAGCCCTTCCACATGCAGAGACAAGGCTGGTGTTGTTCGGGGCAGATATTTACAAAGCAGAGGAGTTTGAACCAGCAATCAGAGGATGTCAATTTGGTGTTTCATGTAGCCACTCCATTGCTGCAAAATACTCAGAGTACTAAGGTCAGTTCAGTACTCTCATTTCAAATTTCGTTAGTAAGATGTACCATGCATGTACTCTTCTAATGGCACATTTATGGAGTTCATTTTCTATGGAATTCACCCTTTGAGATAGTAATAGATTCTTATGCCTTATGCACCGACGAAACTTGTGGATGTTGATGCAGTCTAGTAATAGTTAAGGCGCCTTTGAATGTCTATAGAATAAAATATTTATAGATTTAAGTATTGTTAAAATAAAATAGTGTAATATTTATATATTGTAATATTTTTTCTTGTTCATGTGTTTTAAAGAATTCAGTGTATTTTAAATTAAATCGTTTGGCAAGTATTATAGAATATAATATATGTCCGAAAAAAAGTTTCAAGATAACAATATTTTGATGTTATTGATCTAGCCACCATATCATCACCATCACTACCACCACCAGAACGTCATCATGACCACTGTCCCGTCATCATCACCACCACCATCATCATCAAAACTACCATCATTTTAATTATCATCCCTGACGTAATCGTCATCACCACCACTACCATCATCATCGTGGTCGTCATCATCACCATTACTACCATCACTATCATAATTGAAACCATCTTATGGATGTAGACTAGGTATGACCTATATAGCAAAATGCCTGCCAATCAACAAGCAACATATGAACAAAATGGATGTAGCGAAAATGAGAATGCTGAGATGGATGCGTGGTAAAACTAAAAATGATAAAACTAGAAATAAGTGTTTTCGAAAGCTTTTAGGGTTAGCATCAATAGTAGATAAAATTAGACAAACTCGTTTGAGATGGTTTGGGCATGTCCAACGCAGGCCAACAACGACGATGGTAAGGAAAAGTTTGGCTATACAGGTTGATGAACAACCAAGGGGAAGGGCTTGGCCAAAGAAGTGGATGAATGTAGTAAAAATAGATCTGAAGTATAATAACTTATCTAAGAATTTGGCTAAAGATGGTTCGGAATGAAGAAATAGAATTCATATAGCGAACCTCATCATAGTTGGGATATGGCTTCGATGATGATAATGATGATGATGATGATCTACCTTGGAATTAGAACATGAAGCCCACCCTTAAAAATGTTGCCATATGTGGGGGCGCATATTAGGAATAACAATATAAGACCCATTTTAAAAAGTACAACATGAAACCCACCATTTTAGAAATTGAAGTAGCCAGGGCCCACCTTTTTCAAAAATACTATGAAACTTACCTTTTAGGAATTATTATGTGGGGCCCACCTTTAGAAATTATGGAATTCATAAATGCTAGAGGAAGTCATGATAAAGACTTTGCAATGGCACCTTTTGCATATTTCAAAATTCTAGCATTCCAAAATTCTTCGAACAAAGAAATATGAACTTGAATTGTTGTCAGAATTTTGAACAAAGAAACATGCCCTGACCGGCCATTTATATTTTACACATGAGATATGAAAAATATATCATTTACATATGTGAAGGCAATCGATTCATAGGCATCACCCTCTCCACATAGACGACCAGGGATCAATCATAGTTTCATTGGGGAGGCAACTAGGTCATGTGTGTGTGTGCGCGTGTGTTTATATGAAACACATTACCATGTTCAATTGCAAGCACCAGTTTCATATGGATCTATATCGGTCTTTAACCCCAAAGCTTTTCTACGGAGAAAATAGTGGATCTTAAATACAAGGAACAATTCAGATCATAAAGTGGGGGCGAAACTTACACATGTGATACGTAAATGAGTGCAAACAAACATATTTATGCATAAACATTACACATAAATATATAAATGTAAATAAGTGCAAACAAATGACCCCTGGACTGGATTTGCTTTATCGGAGTAGTCTAGCTCATATTAGGCCCCACCTATTAAAAATCTACACCATTAAAAAAATTGCCACTCAAAATAAATTTGCTCATCGTCTATAGGATCTAGCCAAGTTTCACTTAAAATAGGTTCTGGCCCACAAAATAGGTTCTAGCCCACCATACGATTAATCATATATAAAACAAGTGAATAAAATTTTACAAAAAGATTCACGTCTTTTACACATGATCAATCTTATACCCAGCATACTTACAGGTGAATTTTACCATAATCCCATCCAATTATAGGCAAGGCCTGATGATTCATCATTAGACAGGTGGGACCCAAATGATTCCACTGTCAGATGAGTGGGAGCTCACTATGATTGGTTAATTTTGGTGAATGAGACCCATCATAATCCTTTCAGTTACTGTTCACAATGATTGGCCCATCAAATGAAGGAACCACAGTGAGCTCCACATCTTCAGATAAATAGGTTGCAACCGGGGCAATATTGTGGAAAAAAACAGTAACAAAAATTTACAGTTTCGGGGTAGAAAGATACTGCACCAAACAGAAGGAAATCAATGTTAGTGGAAAAGTTGAAGTTCTAACAACAGCTATCTCCAAACCTTCTCTCCCTTGACTCTAGTTAGAGAGATTAGCAAGATGCCCAAGATCGAATTCCCACATTACTAGGAATTTCTATTGTCTTAGAAGAGTAGAACAGAAATCTCTCAAAGAAATCTCATGCATGTGAAAGGAGACAGACAAATATATTTTCTATTTTGTTGAAAAGGAGAGCCAATAAAAAACCATTCCACAGAAGAAGGGAAGGAGAAGAAAAAAACTCTATTTTAATTCACCATATCATACTTGAGAAAGTGAAATATTTTTCTTTACAAAAAGAAAAGCTAATTTACTTGATTCGAAAATACCTATCTCGAGTAATAGAAAGCCTTCTACCTTTATTAAAACACAAACACTCATTAAACCACTTAAAAGAAAAGGTAATAGCCCCTTATATAACTTTAACAAATTGGAGCACTCTCATCCAAGAAGAGAATCCTCAGCATTATACAAACATGTCTTTGGGTGACCTCCATGTGTAGGCAAGGCAGAAAGTATTATATAAATATCAATCGCATCCCTATATTTACAAAAAAGTATAAAATTGTACGTTTAGAGTCAAAACAGAAAATATTAGTTCTACCACATACTTTTAGGGTGTTTTAAGCTATATGAGAGGGAGAAATTGGTTTTAGTAGACATTTTCTGCATGATTAAAACAAAGAATAAAGTGTCATAGTTCTATACCATTTCAGTTGTACAACATGCATCTTTTTTTGAAATAAGGCAAAAACTTAAGGCCTAATTTGAAATATTCCCATTAAAAAACTAGAAAGGCGAGGGTCCCTGTGGAGACTCTGTATTATGGTTTCATACCATTTTAATTGTACAAAATGATTATATGGACCAATTGTTGATGAGATGATCAATGTTAAAAACAGTACAAGGACACCACAGAAGCAGCTATAGCAGGAGTGAGGAGCATTCTTGGCTCTTGCTTAAGATCAGGAACAGTGAAGAGACTCATTTACACTGGCTCTATAATGGCAGCATCACCATTGAAAGAGGATGGCTCCAATTTCAAGGACTCCATTGATGAAAGCTGTTGGACACCTCTCCATCACTCATTTTCTTATTCCTCTGACCTTGAGCAGGTTCGTTTACCTTCCTCCTCCTATGTGTCTACTTCTCGATCTAATGTCCAACCTGGTCTGATCTTCTGTCCCACTCTGCTTTTAAAATAAATTGGTAATATCATCCAACAGTTGAATGTGTCACTGTCACAGTAATATAACAAAAATATTGTCTGAGGCTTATTCTCACCCCTAGTGTCCGTTTGTTTTTTTTTTATTTTTTATTAAAGTTTCTTTTCAGACACCCTTATATCAGCGGGCAATATATAAAAATGAGTAAACTCCACGTTGCTGATAGTTACAATCTACAAAAATTTTCATTGTGCTAATTTGAAGTTTTTGAATTATAAATAATGTGCACACCGAAGGTCAACACTCATCAGTTATCTCATTGCGAGAAAATCGTAAAAGATCCTCAACTACACCCAAAGGGGCTGGACCCATGAGAGCCACGCATGGGAAGAGGAAGCCCACACAGTTGGAAGAGATGCAAGGTTGTTAACTAACTGTGCAACCCCTCGTTCTCAACTTTTATTTGCTAAATTGTGTAGATAATGCTTGGGTTTTTTTCCTCAAATTAACCCATTTTTATCTCTCTCTCTCTCTCTCTCTCTCTCTCTCTCTCAATTCTACATAGTGGTCCAGTACATTTGACAAATCTAAAACGATACACACTATCGACCCCTAAAAAATTGCACTAATCCTAGTTTGAGATCTACCCTTACAATTTCTACTAATCCTAGTTTGAGATTTACCCTTACAATTTCTACTAATCCTAGTTTTGCCATTGATCCAACCGTTAAAAAGTTGCATTTAATCACCGAAAAAAAAAGGTTTATAGACTCGACGTTAAATTCTTGAGTCTTCAAAATTGAACATTAACATATCAAGACTCACCGATTGCATCAAGACATTCCTATATGCTTTTCTTTCAAGGGAACATTATTGCGGCAACCATTCTGCAACAAAATCAGTGTCTTTCATGGAAATGTGCTAATCTGATCTTTCGTACGAAATATTTTTGAAAACATTTTGAGCAAAAGTTTTGGTAATGATGTTCATTAGATACTGCACTTTAATTACAAGACTCAACCTAGACTCCACGGTGACACAACTACTTTAAACACATCTCCACCAAGAGTTTCAATTGCTTGACACACAACTCCTACCTCATTGACTTATTGAAAGCAACAAAGCGAACACTATTTACATACACAGATGCTACAACAGCAACTACCTCATGGCGTACATCCTGTGTCAAATGCAAAGCAATGTTTTCGATTGTTTTCCCTATCAATCCATCCCCCTTTGTACAACCTTGTCCACAAGGTTGACGCCAGGATGCTTCATCTCTATTGAGTTGTACCTTTCCCAGGTTGCATAAGCTTCTGAAGTACCTTGCCACTGAACCAGTATTTCGACATCTGCAGCATTTCCTCGTGTAACTAATCATCATACCAAAATAGCTTCAGGATAGGGATGTAATGTGCCTTGTTCTGTCAATGGAGGAAGAGTAGTTTGAGGAAGGACACCATTTTCAACACGCTGCTTGAACTTGGAGACATGAAAAACTAGGTGGAGTTTACAGTCAGCTGGCAGCTCCAATTTATAAGCTCCAGTACATATCTTCTGTAAAATTCTAAATGGCCCAAAATATCTTCTGAGATTTGCGCATCGTCAATTTTGGCGATATAGCTGCAGCTTCAAATACACCCAATCACTGATAATAAAATGTCACTCAGACCGGTGTTTATCCGCCTATTTTTTCATTCGATCTCTAATCTTTTGAAGATTATCTTTGTAAGTGCCTAAATATTATGGACTTTGTAATTAAGATTATCTTGAGTCTGATGCTCCTTGGAAGATAATGGATGATCAGGGAACCTGAAAAGGAAGAAGACGAGGACGTCAAAGGACCCTGGCTGTGGGCAGCACAAGGCTCTCCGATGCCTAAGTCAGTGGGTCGTCTGAGCAATAGGATAGAGATAAGGAAGAAGAGAGACAGAGTAACAGTTCTCTGGTTAAGGTGTGCATACCTGTAATGGAGATCGCTCCTCCTTTTATAGAGGATGAGGCCTACGTTGCATGGAGAGGCTCCTGATGACGTCCTGGCATGCCCAGGGGTATCGTCATATCAGCCCACCATTCATTAAATGAGAGTCTGATCAGCCCATCATGCATTAAATGCTGGTCTAATCGGGCCTTACCATAGCTGACTTTTGGGCTTAGTTCCATCGGGCCTGATTGGGGGCCATACTTTGATGGGACTTAACCGCTAGATGCCACGCTGTCAGGGGTAAAGGACGGCCGGGATGGCTTTGTCAGTTCCAACTGGATACTCTCGGAAGTAGAGCCGTTACCGCCCATCTCGGCTAAGGATCTGGCCCTGGCGCCGAACTGAGTAGCCGAAGTGGGCGCTTTGTATTGAGACCGAGGTGCCTGAGACCGGAGACGGTCTTGAGTTCGGGTGGCACATGAGCGATGCTTGCCGAGGTTAGGGGGCGATTAGTGGGCATAAGCGCCGGAGTTAGCATAACCTCAGTACTTCGGGAAACACCCCCACACAATCTTTAAGCCTGCTGCATAAGATCTGGCCTCTGTCCTTCATTTCCTCATCGACTGCTTGCACTTGTGTAGTACCGGGAATGTAGGATAAAAGGGTAGGAGGAGCAGTGCCATATACCACTTCATAGCTTGAAAAATAAGTAAAAGTTAAGCACAAGCTCCTCCGAAGGAAAAGTATTGCTATGGGGTTTGACCACAAGACATTGTTAAACACTATGATTGCTAGTGTGCAGCCAAAAAGCTAATAGTATTAATGAATAAATATATTTATGTATTTGTTATTACGTACGGAAGTAGAGCTAGAATGATAAATAAAAGTATAATTCATATAGATATACCAAAGGAAAAGTTAAAGAAACTGACTTCAAATCCTCTGCAAATATATGCACCTGTTGTACCCTATAGCAGAGGAAGAATGCAGATTTTTTAACAGTTCCTGTGTGGGGATGTTTCCACTAAGCCGAGATCAGTGCTAGCCCTGGTCTTAAGGCAGCTTAATTATGCTCACCTCGGCCAAGGCTGACCGCGGCTGAAGGTTCGCGGGACTCGCCGAGGTGAGTGCCCCTTATCCAACCTCGGCACTGCAGATTTGACAGGCGCTGATGGGACTGATGACAGGACGTAGGCGCATGGCATGCCCTGCGATTCATCATTTCCTAACAGAACGGCGTTATACGGTACACGTGCGCCCCCGAAGCATGGCCCCAGGCCAGGCCCGATGGGACCTGGCCCAAAAGTCAGACTACCGCCTGGCCCGATAGGATTGGCATTTAATGAGGAATTGGTAGGTGAGGCTAGCATTTAATGAAGTGTGGGCTGAATGGACAAGGCGACCCAAGTGGCATGGCCCATCATGAGGCTCGCCCACGCAAGACACCCCCCATCTCCTATAAATATCACCTCCATCTCCATTCTGAGGTACGCAACCCATAAAGCATACTCTTACTCTTCAATTTTCTCTCTATCTCACTTACTCAGTCCCTGAACTGACTTAAGCATCAGAGAGCCTTGGGCTGCCCACAGCCATGGTCCTCTGACGTGTTTTCCTCTTTTCTTCTTCAGGTCCAGTCGGAGCCACGACAATCTTCATCCAAACCACTCAAGACAGGGGTCCCAATCCATGGTTCAAAGTCCGTAATTTTTAGGCACTTACAATTGGCGCCGTCTGTGGGAAAGTACTAACTCATACCCTAAAACCCTTCCCAAAACCTTTCTCAAAACCTTTTTCAACTACCATGGCTCCGAGAAACAAAAGAGGCGGTGAACACCCGAAGTCTCTCCCTCCTGGGCCGCTGGTCCTCCCTGGACCATTACCCTACGTGTCCCATCCAGAAGAGCGCAACGCGAGAGGGGAGGCCGCAGAGGTGGACAGTTATCACACTGAATCTGCCTCATCCCCGTTGGAGATGGGGAGTCCGCCACGGCTGAATGCTCCCCTGCAGGAGCGCTTCTCGAAGGGAAAGGCCCCGGCAGCGGCGGGGACGCACCAATCCGAGCGCCGCTCGGGCCACGAAGGCAACAGAGCCAACCCCGCTCAAGCAGCAATCAGGGCTCAGAACCTCGCTCTCCAGGAGAAAGACGACCTTATCCGCCAGCTCAGGCAGCAGCTCCGGGAGAGAGAGATAGCCCTCGGTGGCAGTGATCCCGTAGGCAGAAAGGATCCCGTCACCGGCAAGGATTTAAGGGAACATCTGAACGACAAGAGTCGAGAACGGAGTCATGCTGGGAGTTCTTGCCATAACAACCTTGACAGGGGGTGATGCCGAGATCAGAGGCGGGAGATCAGAAGGCTCTGATCGACCACCTGGTCAAGCAGGCCATCCAGAACACCCTGAAGGAGGCAGGGCTCACTCAGAACCAGCCAGACATCCCCGATTTTGCTGGCCTCGACTCATCTCCCTTCTCCAGAGAGATAATCGACTACCCCCTCCCCAAGAAATTCAGCGTCCCGAGGTTCGTCCTCTACGACGGAACCTCGGACCCAGCAGCACATCTCCGGCATTTCACCCAGAAACTATCCGTCTGGGGTGACGTCGGGCACCTCAACTGCAGAGTCTTCTCTTCCAGCCTGGGGGACCTTCCCCTCAAATGGTTCTGCGCGCTCCCGGAAGGATCAATCGCGAGCTGGTCTCAATTGCGAGACTCCTTCCTGGGGAAATTCCAGGCGCACAGAGTCATTCCAAAGACCGATAGCAATATCATGGCCCTCAGAATGAGGTGGAGTGAGAGCGTCACTCAATTCGCCAAGAGATTCTGGACGGTTTACAGTCAGATCGACAACTCCTCCGAAGATGTCGCGATTAGGTCCTTCCAGCACGCCCTCCTGCCAGGGTGCGAGCTTCGGAAGGAGCTCGTTCGAAACCC
This sequence comes from Litsea cubeba, assembly GCA_012931725.1. Taxonomy (NCBI): domain Eukaryota; kingdom Viridiplantae; phylum Streptophyta; class Magnoliopsida; order Laurales; family Lauraceae; genus Litsea; species Litsea cubeba. The sequence goes on along the minus strand of CM022953.1, from coordinate 44,017,783 downwards.
TGTTCTCTCTGTAACAGCTCTCATGGCAAGGGTGAACAAATACATCGAGCAAGAGGAGGACGAGGCGCGGGCCAATGAGAGCTTTGACATTTCCAAGAGCAAGTCTCGGAACGAGAACCGGTCTCGGCAGGAGGATCGATCTCGGCAGGAAGATCGAACCTCTGGGAGGGAAAAGAGAACCTTCCATAGAGAAGAGACGAGCCGAGACCACCACTCGGGTGGCCAGTCGTCGGCCCCGACTCGCACTCCAGGAGGGGGCAAGAGACACAGACCGTCCTACTCTTCATGCGAAAGGGTCAATGCGGTCTTCAAAGAGCCGATTCACCAGATACTGGACAAGATCCAAGGGAAGCCGTACTTTAAATGGCCGCAACCCATGAAGAGCGACCCCTCCACGAGGGATCAGACGAAGTTCTGCGCTTACCACAAGCAGAACGGGCATAACACTGAGGATTGTTACTCTCTCAAGGACCATCTCGGAAGGCTCGTCAAGGATGGGCAACTGAAGGAGTACTGCAAGGGAGCAGACAGCAGAGGCAATGAGCGACCTCGGCGTAGAGCCGAGGAAAGTCATGACAGTGACGGATCGGAGAGGATCATAAGCGTCATCCACCTGGCCCCTGCTAAGCAGAATAGCGGCCAGGCCCGTACCGAGGCCAGGAGGGCCTCCCATGGAAAAGAGGTCATGACGGCCGAGCTCGGACCAGCCTCCAAGAGGGCTCGCAAAGAGGGGCCAAAGATCTGGTTCTCAGAGGAGGACCTGAAAGGAGTCCAACTCCCTCACAACGACCGGCTGATTAAGACCCTGAAGCTGGGAATTGCAAGGTGCAGAGGATCCTCGTCGACCCCGGCAGTTCATCTGAAATCCTCTACTTCGACTGCTTTACCAAGATGGGACTCACCGAAGAAAATCTCCAGGAGGCGCGGACCCCCCTTATAGGGTTCAGCGCGAAGCCCGTGTATCTAAAGGGAAAAGTCTCCCTCAAAATCCAAGTTGGAGGCACGTTAACTGTGGTTGACTTCCTCGTCGTAGACACGCCATCCCCCTACAATGCCATCGTAGGAAGGAGCTGGCTGCACCAGATAGAAGCTGTCCCCTCCTCCTATCATCAGAAACTTAAGTTCCCTTTCGAAAGGAACGGCAGAATCGAGGTGGTCACAGTCGACGGAGACCAGCAGATGGCCAAGCGTTGTATGATGGCCGTCGTGCCGGCGAGGAAGAGTCAAAGCAAGTGCACATGGCAGAGCTTGAGGCCGAGCTGGACAGGGTCGGCCGCGATCCAGGAGAAAAGAGCATCGAAGATCTCACCGAGGTCAGGTTTGACCCCAGAGATCCCGAAAGGCACTTCCTGCTTGGAAGTCAGCTCGCCGAGCTGGAAAGATCCGAGCTGCTTACTTTCCTGCTGCAAAACAGAGATGTCTTCGCCTGGACCCCACAGGAAATGCCTGGCGTGGACCCCGAGGTCATGAGTCACAGGCTGAACGTAGACCCTCAAGTCAAGCCTGTGGTCCAAAAGGCCAGAAGGTCTAGACTCGAGCAATATGCGGCAGTGGTCGAAGAAGTGGAGAAACTGCTAGAAGCAAACGCTATCAGGGAAGTCCAGTACCCGAGATGGCTGGCGAACACCGTGGTAGTGAAAAAAAAGGCCGGAAAATGGAGAGTTTGCATCGACTTCGCTGACCTCAACAAGGCATGTCCAAAAGACTGCTTCCCACTCCCGAAAATCGACCAGATGATTGATGCCACTGCCGGTCATGAAGGGATGAGTTTCCTCGACGCCTACCACGAGATACCCATGTACGGACCAGATGAAGAGAAAACGGCATTCATCACTCCCAGGGGGACCTATTGCTATAAAGTGATGCCGTTCGGACTCAAGAATGTAGGGGCGCCCTACCAGAGGTTGGTCACCAAGATGTTTCGAGACCAACTTGGCAAAACAGTCGAGGTGTACATCGACGACATGGTCGTCAAATCCACCCAATCTTACGACCATCTGACGGACCTCGGCCAGGTATTCGACGTTCTCCGGAAGTTCAGGTTAAAGCTGAACGCCTCCAAATGCGCCTTCGGAGTCGGCTCCGGCAAATTCTTAGGGAGCCTCGTCACGCGACGAGGTATTGAAGCAAACCCAGACCAAATCTCCGCGGTCCTGGGGATTCAGAGCCCAGCAACGACGAAGCAGGTCCAGCGGCTCACTGGCATGGCCGCCGCTCTCAACCGCTTCATCAGCAGATCTTCCGACAAGTGCCGTCCTTTCTTCCAGCTGCTGAAGAAAAACCTGAGGTTCGAGTGGACCCCGGAATGTGATTCGGCTCTCCAAGAGCTCAAAGCTTACCTGGCCTCACCTCCAACTGCTCTCGACCCCGAAGAAAGGCGAAACGTTGTATTTATACTTGGCAGTCTCCGACCATGCTGTGAGCTTGGTGCTGGTCAGAGAAGATGAAGGGCAGCAGAAGCCCATTTATTACACGAGCAAGACCCTCCTCGACGCAAAAACCAGATACCTGCAGATGGAGAAGCTCGCACTGGCCCTCGTCAGTGCCTCTCGAAAGCTCTCACATTATTTCCAGGCCCACACGATAGTGATGGTTACAGAGCACCAACTTAAGTCTATCTTCCGAAAGGCAGACTTCTCCGGACGCGTTTCAAGATGGGCCGTGGAGCTGGGACAGTACGACATCCAGTACCAACCCCGGACAGTGATCAAAGCGCAGGTTTTGGCAGATTTCATCGTCGAATTCACTCCACCAAGTTCGACGCCGAGCCCACTCGACCCCGAACTGGGGGGCAAAGGGCAGAACAACTTAGTCTCGGAGACTGATTACGAGCAATCTCGGGATACGTTCCGAGATTCGGCTTGGAAGGTCTTCGTTGACGGGTCTTCTACCTCTAGGAGGGCCGGCGTCGGCATAGTTCTCCAGTCTCCGGAAGGGCTAGTCATTGAGCAAGCCCTGACCCTCGACTTCCAAGCATCAAACAACGAGGCAGAGTACGAGGCATTGCTGGCAGGGCTGAATAGTGCCAAGGTCCTCGGAGCTCAACAGCTGGTAGTCTTCAGTGACTCGCAGTTGGTGACAAGCCAGCTTACTGGAGATTACCAGGCTCGTGACGACAGAATGGCGGCCTATCTGACCCTCGCCAAGAAGCTTCTATCCCAATTCCCAGAAGCAGAAGTTAGACAGATTGGCAGAGACTCTAACTCACATGCTGACGCACTCGCCAACCTAGCTTCCGCCGTCGAAGCTGGAAAAAAGAGGATTGTGGAAATAGGTTCACTGACATCGCCAAGTATAGAGCTCCGCCCACCACGGCAGATTTTATCCATCAACCTCGGGCCCAGTTGGATGGATCCCATCATTACGTACCTCAAAGACGACCAACTTCCCGAGGACAAGGCTCAAGCTCATAAAGTCAGGCTCAGGGCAGCCCGGTTCTGGCTCTCTTCAGAAGGAAAACTGTACAGAAAATCCTTCACGGGCCCTTATCTCCAGTGCGTCCACCCAAGCCGAGTTGAAGACTTTCTCTGTGAGATACATGAAGGCATCTGCGGAAGTCACATCGGAGGAAGGTCACTAGCATACCGGGCTATAAGCCAGGGATACTGGTGGCCATATATGCAGAAGGACGCGCAGATGTATGCTATGAAATGCGAGAAGTGCCAGAAATTCTCACACAACCTCCATCAACCTGCACAGGATCTGAGCCCGCTGTCCAGCCCGTGGCCCTTTGCTCAGTGGGGGCTGGACATCGTAGGACCCCTCCATCGAGCCCCGGGAAATAAAAGGCGGCTGATAGTGGCCACTGACTATTTCACCAAGTGGATAGAGGCAGAAGCATTATCCTCCATCACCGAACGGGACTCTAAGAACTTCGTATGGAAGAACATCGTCACAAGGTTCGGCATCCCTCGAGTCTTGGTCTCGGACAATGGGACCCAATTCGACTCCAGCCTCTTCAAAAAATTTTGCAAGGAGCTCGGCATCAGGAACCATTACTCGACTCTGGCCTATCCCCAGAACAATGGCCAAGCCGAGGTCTCCAACAAAGTGGTCCTTGATGTGCTCAAAAAGAGACTCGATGGGGCCAAAGGAAGATGGGTGGAAGAGCTACCCAGTGTATTGTGGGCATACAGAACCACCCCGAGACGCTCTACCTCAGAAACTCCATTCTCATTGGCATACGGAATGGAGGCCGTGAACCCACTCGAGATCGGCCTTCCGACGCTCAGGTCTAAACTTTTTGACCAAATTCAAAACGAGAAAAACTTGACCCTGGGGTTGGATTTGGCCGAGGAACGCAGAGAAACGGCTTCCATCCGTTTGGCGGCCTATCAGCAACGGCTCGCAAGAGATTACAATCAAAGGGTCCGAGAAAGAAAGTTCTCCGTTAGGGAACTGGTCCTGAAAAAAATACTGCCTGCAGACAAGGACCCGAATCAAGGCAAGTTGGCTCCAAACTGGCGCGGTCCGTTCAAGGTAGTCTCGACTGCGGGCCGGTCCGCGTATAAGCTTGAGGATATGAATGGGAAACTACTACCGCGGCCGTGGAACGCTTCGCACCTCAAGAAATTTTACTTTTAAATGTATTCAGTTTATGCAAATCAATGAAGGTCATTTACTCTCAGAAAAGTTTCTCTTATTAAAACAAGATTGTTCTAAGTTAAGAACCGCGGCAGCAACGCGATTCCCCAGTTCGGCAGGGATTTCTCCATTCGTGCGCATCTCGGCCCTCGCGCCAGATAGCCAGCGCGGCCCCTGGTGACGAGCCAGGGGAATTTCTCCATTCGTGCGCATCTCGGCCCTCGCGCCAGATAGCCAGCGCGGCCCCTGGTGACGAGCCAGGAGAATTTCTCCATTCGTGCGCATCTCGGCCCTCGCGCCAGATAGCCAGCGCGGCCCCTGGTGAAGAGCCAGGGGAATTTCTCCATTCGTGCGCATCTCGGCCCTCGCGCCAGATAGCCAGCTCGGCCCCCTGGTGACGAGCCAGGGGGATTTCTCCATTCGTGCGCATCTCGGCCCTCGCGCCAGATAGCCAGCACGGCCCCTGGTGACGAGCCAGGGGAACTTCTCCATTAGAGCACATCTCGGCCCTCGCGCGACATGGCCAGCACGGCCCCGGGCGACGAGCTAGAAAGGTTGCCTTACCTACACACTTAATCATTGGGCGACTGTCCTAAGTAGTTCGATCCCGGACTAAGGCAGCTCGGCACTTGCCGAGCTGACATACTTGTACAAGAATTTTTTGTCCTACTCCACTCACTCGCCATCGCGACACTCAGCTCCCTGGGAACCCTACGTCGCATTACGGAGGCTACGGCTATTAAGCGCGGCACATCGATCGCGGGCATTCAAAACGTGGAGATTTGATCATATATCCGAAATGAAACACTTTGACGCATTCAGATCAAACAAAGATACGAAGACAATATAGCACAAAAATAGATTCTCATTCAAAATAAAAGAGTTCATTACACGGAAATTAGCAAATTTACACATAGAGGGCGCGACACGCCAGAAAAAGAGAGGAGCGGCCAAAAAGAGCTTCAAGCAGCAGGCGCGCTGCCATCCGCAGCTGGATTCACGGCGGCAGAGGGAGCTTCGGAGGTGGGGGCCGAGGTCGGAGTCGCAGCCTCAGCAGGCGCCTCGGATGTAGGAGGAGGAGGTAGCAGTTCCGGCTCGACAGCACGGCCACCCTCCGCTTCATCCGCGACATCCGAGCGCGGATACTCGTCCGGGCTCGCGTATGCGGGATGATCGTGGGGGACGCCCATCTTGTCCAGGGCCGCCTTCCACCCCATCTCCCAAGAAGAGAGGCGTATGTCGTTGACCTGCGCTGCGTACTCGTCGCCCGCCACGTCAACGTCGTCTTGAAAGGCAGCTTTAACTTCGTTTTGGAGGTTGAACTCCAACTCGGCCTTCTGCCTCTCCAGCTCCCAGATGCTCCTTTCCAGCTCGGCCTCCCTCCTTTTGACGAAGTCGAAATTCGACTTCATCTTATCGAGCTAGGCAAAGAGGGACTGGTGTGTCTCCTCGTACTCCCTCACCCTTGCCTGTCCCTCCTCCAGGGACTTCTTCTGCTGCTCGCAGCTGGCCTGGAGTCGCTTGAGCTCGCTGTGGCACTTCTGGACTCGTGATACCGAGACCTGTGCCATCTGCACGATCTGCGAAGGAAACCAAACGACCCGTGAGAGAAAGCTACAAGGAACAGTTAAAAGAAGGAATAAATGATTGAAAGTTGCCGCACTTACGCTCAAGCTTGCCTTCATCTGCGCAGCCAGCAGGGAGATGTCATCCATCTCGTCGTGCTTCTCCATGTCCCGCCGTAGGGCGCAGGCACTGCCCAGGCAAGCGATCACCAGGGGCCCCCCCGGAGAGACGGTCCTCTACCGTCATCGGTTTCCCGGGCTGGAGCATGAAGCTCGGCCTCCAAGGGGCGGGAGAAGCCCTCGTCGACATCCCGCCGCCCGAAGACTCCCCCGCGGAGCCTTCGACCCTGGCCCTTTTTCTGGCCAAGTCGTCCCCCTGCGAGGCCGGGGGAGGGGCGACCGCGGATGTGCTAGGCCCGGCCGCGGATTGGGGCATCGGCGTCAACACCGGAGGAGGCGCAGAGGAAGATGAAGGTGCGCCCGAAGAAGGAGGCGCTCGAGAGGAGGACACGGTGCCCCGACCTCTGCCCCCAACGGGCAGGGCCTTGAGGTTTTTGAAGACCGGCTTCGGGCGGGTCTTGTCCATTACGTCCTCAGAGTCGCTCTCTGACGACAGAACGATCCTTCTGATCGTCTCGGCGTCGTCCTCTTCGGATCCGGAAGTAGATGCCTCGGAATTGGATACAGTGCGGTCTTCGGAGTTAGCCGCGTCACGCCTTTCCTCTTCGCTACCTTCCTCCTCTACTTCCGCCGCGGCTAGCGTGCGGTGAGCAATATGCTTCTTGCTCCTATAACCGCGGTACCTAGGCTCATACACCAGCAATTTCCACGCCGACCTGTCCCCGTGGCCGTGGTAACTCTCCAAGGTGCGAATCCAGGCCTTGTTCAATTTCCAGCCGTTCCGGGAAGCAGCCGCTCTCCTCTGACAAACACCTACAAGAGCAAACGAAAAACATGAGTCCGGCAATACGAAGAAACACGAAAAGTGAAAAAGTGTGCTAAGGCTGTAATTACTTGGAGGGGTGCCGAAGTGACGAGGAATCTTGAAATTTCTTTCCGCGATGGCCTCGTCATCACTGAACTCCCAGCTGCCCGTGACCATCAGACGGTCGTCTCCAGCATATTTATTGGAGTCCTCCAGGGCTTGCACAAACGGCCTCCGACTCGGCTTGATGCGGAGGTAATACATGTCCTTCCCGGACTTACAGATATCGTAGGCGTCCTCGATATCATGGACGCCGAGACCGATGCCCAAGATTGTATTAAGAGCATCCGTGCCCATTACAATCTTGAAACTATTGGGCATCAGTTGGCAGGGACAAAGATTCCATGCCCTGAGGCACTCCCTAAGCAGAGGGCGAAGGGCAAACCTAACCCCGCCCTCAATTATGGCCCCTAATGGAAACGGCATCCAGCCGTTGTAAAAATCGCCTAGGATGCAGGCAACTGGGGGGCCGCCATAACCTGGACCCCATCCGGAATGTTGTACTTAGCCCTGAGATCGGCTAATCCCCTCTCGGACTCTACCCAATGACTAAAGATGCCCATCTCTCAAACGAAAATGCTAAAAGAAGGGGAGAATGTTCTAAGAAGCAAAAGAAAACCCTAGATAGAAGGACAAGAAAGACAAAACAGAACCCTAGAAAGCGGAATGAAACGGAGATAAGAGAAAGGAAACTTACGAGGAGATCAAAAAAGCACAACAGAGCCCTGACAGCACCTCTTTCCGACAAAAGTCCGGAGAATCTCTGCAGCGGCCTCTTTTCATTCAACGGAGGCGAAGGCAGGGAAGAGGAGAAAGAGCTCTGAGAGTGAAAGAAGAAGGGAAAAGGAAAGCAAAGGAAGAAAGACAGAATGAAGGTAAAAGAAGGAAAAGAAGGGGCGAGCCCCTACTTATAGCCAAAAAATAAGGCGCCTAATCATGGACAAGGCCACTGCCTGGCCCGATAGGATTGGCATTTAATGAGGAATGGGTAGGTGAGGCTAGCATTTAATGAAGTGTGGGCTGAATGGACAAGGCGACTCAGGTGGCATGGCCCATCATGAGGCTCGCCCACGCAAGACACCCCCCATCTCCTATAAATATCACCTCCATCTCCTTTCTGAGGTACGCAACCCATAACGCACACTCTTACTCTGCAATTTTCTCTCCATCTCCCTTACTTAGTCCCTGAACTGACTTAAGCATCGGAGAGCCTTGGGCTGCCCACAGCTAGGGTCCTCTGACGTATTTTCCTCTTTTCTTCTTCAGATCCAGTCGGAGCCATGACAATCTTCATCCAAACCACTCAAGACAGGGGTCCCAATCCCTGGTTCAAAGTCCATAATTTTCAGGCACTCAGAGTTCCCAAACTGTTTAGTTTCATCATGGAAGCCCAATTTATGATATCAGTCATACAAGGGGGTTGAAACTTCTCCCATGAAAATGTCCAGATCTAGCTTAATAAATCCCATTAGACTGACAACCATGAAAGTAGTACATAAATTTTACAGTTTCTATGAAATGATGATTATCTTTCAAGAAAATAAAATGTATAACAGGCCGAGAATAACATTATGAAGCATCAGATTCTAAAAAGGAAATATGAGACAAAAGGGGTTTATTGCTTGTAAAAAGGTTTTGCACATGATTCTTGCCTTCTCCCCTTTCCGTCCCTTGGTGGCCCACTTGTCCATAGGGCATGTTTGTTAGTAGGTGAGAAATCCACGCCTCTGCCACACATAAGAGGATTCCTCAATAAGGATTTGCATAGCTAAGTATTTTATAGACATTAGTGTGCATCGGTGCATATGGCTAAGAAAAATGAACATCAGAATTCGCAAAATTGAGAATTTCCAAAATCCTATGAGAGGGAGTCAGACCTAAAAATCCTCAAAATGAAGATATCTATTAGGTCAAATTCTTGAAGATTCACAATTTCCAAATGTGGTTTTTCCAAATCTTCAGAGAAAATTGGTGAGTAATTCCTAAGGATGTGGCCGCTAAATGTGACCTAGAGAGTTTGCTAGAGAATCCAACCTGTGAGAAATTGAATGATGCTTTTATGATTTATCTACTTAGTCTTTTTTTCCCCTTTTCCTCATGGTATTTCAAAAGCAATAAAGGTTAGCATTGCTTTTATAACCCACTATAATGAGCATATTACCTTTAATTTTTCCACTAAAACCTATCACATGAACTGGGGTGATTGTGATGTAGGCATACATATCTTCAAAGACACTGTCAGAGAAAGAAGTTTTGAGCTACTGTAACATAGAGGAGGGGGGATTGGAAGTGGTATCCCTACCCTGTGCCCTTGTTGGAGGTGATACTCTTCTTTCCTACGTACCACTGAGCATGGAGGTAGTCATATCACAACTTACAGGCAAAGAGGCTCATTACGGACAGCTTAAGTTGTTGGAGGAGATGTTGGGTTCAGTTCCTCTCATACACATAGATGATGTTTGTGAAGCTCATATCTTCTGCATGGAGCAACCTTCAATGGCAGGCAGATTTCTATGTGCATCTGCCTATCCAACAATAGCAGAGATGGCAAAGTACTTCAGTGACAAGTACCCAGAGATCCAAATTGCCAAAGGGTAAGACCTACATTCTTATGACAAATGTTCTGCCAAGTATCCTGTTCACATTTTGGGTAGTGGGCCAAATTGGATAGATGGATTTGATGGCCACCATTTATTTTTTACAGATGAGATTATCCAGTGTGGCTCATTATTGAACATGTTTGACATAGCCTTAGTGGATGAATTGCCCAAATCAGCAGCCTCTGTGGGTAGCACAGAAAGAATCAGTGGATCTGCCTTCTTAAAAAATCCAGACTCAAAGCAGATTTGGCCCCTGCATTAGAAGACTTGAAAATATTCCAAGTAACAAATTTAGATAGTCTAAAGATGAAGAGTTAATAAATTTGGAGAGTTTCAATAGAAACACAAATAATTCAAGGTTTGTATGGTCCTCAAAAGATTCTGCAAAATCTATAAACACCACACAGGAGAAGTAGAAAGGACCAAATAAAACAGAAAACTTAACTTGCAATTAATGTACCATTCAGGATGATTATTTCATGTCCCACATAATAAGCATATAAAGAAAAATCAGCTCCACCATGGAAGTTCTCAATTTCATTTAGAAAAATAAACTAGAATGTCGAGTCAGCAGAGCTACAGCCAGAGACAGGTGAGACTTTGTATACTTACATAATTCCTAGTTTTTATAATATGATGTTTGTGCAACTTCATTGCAGATTGGCAGGACCGGAGATCAGAATTGATTGTGGCTCTACAAAGCTAACAGATATGGGTTTCCAATTTAATTACGACCTGAAGAGGATTTTAGATGACAGTGTGTGCTGTGCAAGAAGGTTGGGTCTCTTGAAATGACTCAATTTCTTTATACAAGTTGATATTATAATCAACTTCTTATGAAACAAGATTTGTATGTTGTAATGGAATATTATAGACCAATCTGAACTAAAAAATCACGATCCAACAAATAATTGAGGATTCAATAATTGACAAACAATTTTTTTATATATTTTATTATGTTTAGAGTTTTGCAATTTTCATATTTTAAACTAAATGAGAAAATTGATTAACTGAATTGCCTAGTTAATGCCACTCAGCATACCGAATCAAGTCCGAGTTTCAAGTTGGCAAGCTTTGACCATTAATATTAAAATCTCAAAAAAATCATGTTTTGAAATGGTCACCCTATTAATAAGGAGTCAAACAAAACTCTTTGGTCAATACATTTTTATTTAATTAGGTTAACACACGCCTAAAATCTTAATCAAGCAATTAGCAATATCCAAGTGAGCTTGCCTTTTGTAGCCACATTCATCTAGTGGAACCACTGGGCTACAAAGCCTTGTCATGTATTTTAATTTATAAAAAGTTTGAGGGATTCTTACAAAAAAAAGAGCTTTAACTCTTAATCAAGTCCTCACTAAGGGTATTTTTATAAAAAGAAATATCATGCACAAAGCACTCTATCAATGATTTGAAAATCTTCTTTATTGCCATGTGAGTTAAGAGTTTATTGAGCTTAATTGTTTTATAAAAATCTCAAAGTTCTATGGTTTTCGCATAGGAAATGACAGGGTCCCCACTTGCCTTATTAGTCAACCGAAAAATTCAGCTAAGAACAAGAAAAATAAATTTTGTGTGATAACTCTTGATATGGGGTCCACCAATACAGTGTAAGTAATTAAGTACTAAATTAGGTCCCTTTTATGAGTTAGAAGTGGGACAAATCTCACTCTAATATAATAAATATCTATTTAAGGGGTTTCTTTGATAAATGTATAATATAATATCAACAAATTTAAATATTAAATATTTTATTATTATAAAACAAAGGGGATTTTAACGAAAAAATTCCCTTAAACCCGGTGTAGAGCAAAAAGGTCCTCAAAAAGCTTTAAGCATCGGACTGGTCCAGAGGCCCTTTCAAGTTTCTTTCTTTTTTTGTACCGAGCAGCGATATCATTGCTCATCTGTATGCTTGAGTAGCAATATCGTTGACCATTGCATCATCTTCTTCTCCACTTTCCATGTTCAATCTTCACCCATTCAACCGAGTTAAGACCCACCTTATTTTCTCAAATCATTCACAAACATGCAAATAAAGCAGCCAAATAAACTCGAATGACCCACTTAAAACCAGAGATCGCCACCGCCAAACGCTACAGCTACAAACACCAACAAAAAATCATCATCTTCTAACCCCCTCTGGTTTCTGCAAATCTGAATCAAACTTCGACTTTGAAATATTTGAAAGACTTAACCCTCATCGAGACTTTGAAATATTTATGAAGAACTTGATTCAATCTTGCTAGATCTTTTGAAGTTACTCACTACTAGAAAAATGACTTTTAGCGGCCGCCATTAGCCGTCGCTAAAAGTCACCTGGCGGTCGCTAGCCAAGTAGCTGCCGCGAAAAAGTCGTCGCAAAAGGTTATTAGTGACTGCCAATGGCGGTCGCTACTCAACAAAAATTTATAAAAAAGTATTAGCGACCGCCAATAATTTTTAATTTTTCAAAACAAAGCTCGACCACCGCCGGGGGATACCCCCGGACCCCCTTCGTAAAGTGCATGTTTTAACACCATCAGAACTCTTTCAAGCATTTAAATAAATCCTAACCATCCATTTGCTAACCAAAATCAACAATTCATAAATAAAGAAAGAAAGCAGTACCTTATAAGTTCCTATCCAGCCATTTCCCTTGTTTTGCCCTGATGTGGCTTGCCCACCACCAGGAATATGCAAGAGGAAACAGACACAACTATAGATTGAACAGAAGCGAACAAAACCTATATCATATTAAAGCATGTAAAAGTAAAACACACCCACAAAAAAGAAAGTAAACCTACATCATATTACATACTGATACAACTAAAATATTACGCTTGCTTAGAGATGCTATCAATGCATCTACATCATAAAAATAAAGCATTGTTCACTATTTTTGTATGGTTCTGCTCCTATATTTAGCATTAATCAAAATAGAAGATGCAATAAGATGAATAGCATATTGGAAAAACCTATAACTATTGATCAGTTGTAAAAAATTACAATGAAAATGGTAGATATTATCAACAGGAAGAATGTTCAATTTTTTATACAATTACTTATACTAGCTTGCTATATTTTACCATTCAAAATCTATTTTACTTTCACAGTAACCACAAATATCCTCCCACAACATGGCACATGAATCATCCAACAAACGACAGAAAAAAGATAAGAATGGATGCATTAAATAAAGTTGTGACCCTAAACATAACAATCTTTTATTTTGTTAACTCCATGAATTCCCTTGAAAAAAAAAACGAACAGGTTCTATAAGAACCAACAATATTAGGTACCCAAAGCACAAACTTCTCAGGTGAGTTTGGAAGTACACCAAAGCACCTACTCGTGTCAATGAACAACTTGGGTAATTTGATCAATGGATAGTGGGGTCCCAAAATGTTAAGAACTTTCTTCTCTAGTTTCTGATGCTTTTTAATAACATTTTCCTAAACTTGGCTCATCCTCTTCCTCTTTACCTATTTAATACCTTAACTTCATTGGGTTCCAATCAATTCAAGAGCAATTCCTAGAAAGACCAATCACTGAACTAAAGTTTTTTGGAACATATTCAAAAGAAAGGAGAAAGGAAAACACTTACATGAGCCTTTGCCCATGCCAACATTATAATGCCATCTTTCTTCAGCTTTGCCTTGCCAAGAGCCTTGACAAGAGCATCAACTAAATTGATCACATCAATGTATTCTCCTACACAATTGCCATTTGATGTGTTGTAGACTGTTCCTCTAACCTGGATCATGACCCATAAAAGATCATATCATGAATGCAAAAGGGCTGGTAAAATGGTAGGAATGATAGGTTTCCCATGTTGTGGTATTTGATATTAGGATTGAACCAACACAGTTGAAATATTGTCATAGACATGAGCTGCATCTTATTGTAAATGAATCAACAAGAGGAAGTTAGTGATTACCTTCAATTCTGGATTAATGGCCAATGCTGCATCCAAACATGCACCAGATATTTGGCCATGCTCCTTTAGTTCAGGACTAGGAGCATCCCCTAACCTTCCCTATGGATATGATCCAATGACACTGAAATATTTGAAGACACAACAATGTCGGAAAATATGAGGTTGATATGAGGAAAAAGGAAAAACCAAAAAAAAAAATCAAGATAGTTCATAGAAGAGCAACTAAAATACAAAAATATGAACACAAAACAGAACATACTTAGCAATGTTAAGAATTGCCAAAAGTACTAAAAAAAATGCCAGGACAGAGATGGACTTTTTTCATACAACAAGAAATTACAGGCAGGCCGATCATGTTTTCCAGGCCATGCATCAGAAGTGGAATGAGTAATGGGTCATCCTATGACATTTTCCTTGATAGGGATCAAATCAATAACATTGAACCATTGCTATGAAGTTGTGAGCCTATTACCAGGCCATTGATTGAAGGACAAATATCTGATGTGGCCTATTAGCACAATGCAAAGTATCCTGAAGGAACTTATGAACCTGCAGTCATATCTCATTCCATTTCCACTTTATTGCAAAATAGTTGTTAAGATTGAAAAAAATCAAAGCCAACAAGTTACAGTTTGATCATTTCTGCAGTGATTATAGCTCTCACATTTGAAAAGAATCCAGTTTTTTTCCAACACCATAATTCATCATGTAAGATATTTTTTTTATACTCGATTGGACTACAAAATCAGAGTCCACCCATTTGGACTTGATAATTTCTCCCTTCTTTTACCCTCTTCTTGACAAATAGCAAACCTGCAAAAACAATTCTCCAACACTCCATATATTTATTTGAAGCAAAATATTACAAACTAGGCATTGCTTACAAACATTAATCACTTGATGAAAGGCATTGCTTAGAAACAGTAGCCAATTACAAAACATAAATAATTCAAAGATCAGGAAACATGTGCAGCAAATGCCCATCTTTCAAGGGTTTTTTTTTATACAAATCAAGGTCCAATCAAATCCATGCCTTTCATGCCCAGCAGACCTATGGATTCATCAATTATTAAAACCTTCATGGCTCAATCAGCTGTACCATTTATAGCTAATTCTAATTGAATACTTCAGCTTTAAAACATGAGAATGCATGGTAAAGATAGGCAAGCAAGTTTTGTAATCACATTGAGTTAAACAGGTCTATATGTCCAAGGAAAACACATTTCAACCTAAATCATTCAAGAAAAGGATAAGCTCACACTTACAAGGAATAAATACACACTCTGTGATAGATAATCTTTAAATACGAAAAAGGAACGCCTAGAAATTGAAAAAAAAAAAAAAAAAACACTATAGAAACACTTAGATTTGAGAAGTCAAATGAATTTACCAAAACTGTAGCCGTATGTGACCATCAAGGCTTTGTTGACAATGACGATCCCAATTGAAGTAACAACATTAAACATCCATGAGGCAACATCTAAAGCTGCCTTTTTGTCTGCTTTGCTTGCAGGTGCCATTTTGTCCAACTCCTTTCAGCTTATATATTGAACCTCTCTGTAGGTGCAGAAAATAATGACCCACAATAACTGGGGAGCCTTAGAGGACTTATCCGATGATGATGATGACTGGGTGCCGTCCGAAAGCCTGAAAGGGAAGAGGTCAGAGGACCCTGGCCTGGGCGGCGCAAGGCTCTCCGATGCCAAAGTCAGTGAAGGAACTGGAACAATGGAAGGAGAGGAAGAAGAGAGGCAGAGTAACAGCTCTATGAGTTATGTTCTGCGTACCTTGCATGTGAAATGCAATCCTTTTATAGACGATTTGGAAGATATCTTGGAGGATATCTTGGCATGGGTCTCATGATTCGACTGGGAAGTCATGATCAGCCCACGTTGCAGTTAATTGCGGTCCAATCCAGCCCACTCTGCATTAAATGCGCGTCGGATCAACCCACGTTGCATTTAATGCGCGTCTTGTTGGGCCAGATCGTGTTGGACGCTTTTGGCGGTAGGGGATCACCGGATCTGCCCTCGGGCCTTGCCCTGATGTGGCCTCAGCCGCTGGATGCCGCCCTGTTAGGATCTGGCGAAGATTGTGTCGTGTCTGTCCCTCTAGCTCGTGCCCCTATCCCTCCACGTGCCTGGTGACGTGGGGGATGAGGGGCGTGAATGGAGACTCTTCCTAGCTTCGGCTTCCATCCCGGCTTCTTCAGCCGAGGTGGAGCTCCCTGCCGAGATGGCGCCCGGGGTGGACCAGTTCGGCGCTAGCGGCCCGTAGCTGCCTGACTTCGGCCGGACCCCCTGTCCTGGTAGCCGGGGTGAGCTTGGTGCCACGTGGATGGCACGAGGATGGCACGTGAGAGTGCTAGTCTCATCTGATGGCTGTGATTAGCGTAATCTTGCGGTTCTGGAAATCTCCCCACACAATTGCCCCCTAGCTTTTGACCTCTTGAGCGCCTTGGCCTTTAGTGGTTGAAAGCTAGAAGACTCGCCTGGGGATGCGACGGTCATTGCCTGGTGTCACTTCAACTGTCCTGAAGCAATGAATGCTGTGTCTTGCCTGTACTGGGAAGCGAGTCGACGGTTACACGCGTCGCCTCTTCACTGATTGCGCTGTCTTATTGATGGAATAGGTGCGGATTGCGAAATCCGTCCTTTCGAATTTCGAAAGCAGTGCGCGCCGAGGGTTTCTTCTCCATAAATAGGGTCGTCTTCTTCTCTTCTCGTTTCTGATTTCTTTTCGCCTTCGCCCTCATCTTCGATTTCTGCTCTGCTGCTCAAGACTTTTCTAGCGAGGACGACCACAGGGCGTGTCTGGATCTGTACTCGAGTCGCCCTTTTTCGTCTCTGTAAGTTGCTTCACGCCTCTGTGTAGCTTTTTCCCTAGGGTTTAGCAGCCTTTAGGGTTTTTTCTTTCGCTGTATCCTTCTTTCTAGATATGGGCACCCCTAGGTTCAGTTTAGACACCGAAGAGGGCATAGCCAGATTCAGAGCTGCCTTCGATATTCCGGAGCGAGTCTTGCTCAAGCCGGCAGACTCTGTCGACTATGCCACAATGCGCTGGGCCGGCGGCTGGATGCCGTCCCCTCTGATCTCTGTGATCGAGGGCGGGGTCAGATTCCCCCTGCACCCTCTACTTAGAGCCTGTCTCAGTACCTGGTCCCTTGCTCCGTGCCAGCTGATGCCCAATGGCTATAAGGTCATCATGGGTACGGCGAAGCTAAATGAGATTCTGGGGACCGACCTAGGTGTCCATGATATCGAGGATGCATACAATATCTGCAAGGCTGGGGAAGGGAAATATTATCTCCGGGTGAAGCCGCAGCGAAGAGGCTTCGTCCTGGCCTTGGAAGATTCAAGTAAGAATGCTGAAGAAGCTTTCTTCTGCGTCTCGGGGGATTGGGAGTTCGGCGCTGGCGAAAGTAGGAGGCTAGCGGTCCCGCGCCGCCCCGGGACAGTCCCAAGTAAACATTGCTCCTTTTTACTCATCTTTGCTTGATTTCGACGATGCCGGGCTGACTTCCCTATTATTTGTTATGCAGAGGCGGGTGCGAGACGACGCCGAGCTGCAAGCGAAGGCTAGAGGAGGAACCCCGACGACATCAACAAGGTCGAGAGGTACAAGGGGCACGAGACTAGGTCGGCTTGGAAGCTGCTCGGATACACGCCGAGATACCGCGGCCACTACCAGAGGACCGGGGTACCCGAGGTGGACGAAGCGCATCCTGATCGTCCAACCGTCTCCCTTGCTGTACCTGCCGGGATCCCCTTGAGCGATCCTGCCGCTAGCCGAGCCGCGTCTGGGTCTGAGGCGTCCACTTCCAGTTCGGAGCCGCCGAACCTGAGGCAGATAGTGGACGCTTACTCTTCTGATCAGGAAGAAGATATGGCGGGAAGGTCGAGGGAGCCTGCCGTCAAAGACCTAGCGGCCAAGTTCAGGCGGGGGTCCTCTTCTTTTGCGACGCCATCTTCTGTCAGCACCCGAGCAGCTTTGAGCTCGGGAGGTGCTGGCGACACTTCCGCTCCTGCTCCTGCTTCCGCTCCTGCTCCTGCTCCTGCTCCTGCTTCGAGTACAGGAGTTCGGCGACGTTCGCCGGAGCGTCCGAGGGAGGGGTCCCCGCCCAGGAAGAAGTCCAAGGCGGGGGAGAAGGACCAGGGGGGCGAACAACCTCCGAAGGGCAAAACCCCTGTGCGGGCCCCCGGAGCCAAGGCTCCGACTGAAAAGAGTGCACCGGCTGAGAGGAGTGCACCAGCTGAGAAGGGCGCGCCGGCAGGAAGGCCATCCGGCGGGACGACTCGCGAGCACGGCACCTCGGCGGGACAAGGATCTGGTTCGTCCTCCGGACCCCGAACTGCCCCAGCGCCATGGAGGCCAAGGATGGAAACGCAGCCCGGCAAGCCTCTGAACGTCGAGGATCGGCTGCTGGGGAACGCCGACGTCATCGGGGCTCTTGCCAAGGCCTGCGCTCTGCCGCGAGATATGGAGACGCACGAGAGGTTCGACAATGAGAGCCTGATGGTCTCGGCGATCCAGGCCAACCTCCTGGTAAGTGTTTTCAGCGCTTTTTTCTAAGTAACCCAGCTTGACTGCCCCGGTTTGACCCACTTTTTCCATTTGCAGAACGTGCAGAGGCTCCTGACCGTGGTGGGAAGGAGCGACAGGAACGCGACGAGGGTCTCCCAGCTGGAGACCGAGAGAGACAAGCTGAAGAAGGAACTGGAGGAGCTGCAGGCGGGAACGGAGCGGATGAAGAAGGCCAGCGCTGATGAGGCTGCTCGGCTGGTATCGGCTCTGGCTGATGTCGCCGAACTTACATCGAAGGCCAATCATCTGAAGGGCGAGGTCTGGGCGAGGAACAAGAAGACTGCCGAGCTGGAGTCGGAGCTGGCCAGGTTAAAGGCTGAATCGACGGCCGAGGGGACGAGGCTGCGCGGGGAAGTGCTGGCTGGGCGAGCCGAAACGGCGAGGCTGAAGACGGTGAATGCCGAGCTGGAGAAGGAGAAGGCCTCTCTTCTGGCTGAAGTCCAGTCCGCCTTCCAGGATGGGGTGGATCGTGCCTCCGAGCTATATGAGAAGCAGGTGGAGGAGATCACCGCCATCCTGTTCGAGGAAGGATGCCTGGCCGCACTGCGACGTGCGGGGGTCCCTGAAGACCATCCTGTCTATCGGGACCTGCCGAAGTACTCGGACTCGGCTCCTGAGCCGAGCTCCGCTCCTGCGGCCGAAAGTGCCCCCGCCGAAGCTTCTGCAGTTGCTCCTGCTGACGACGCTCCAGCTGCCCCGGTCTTGAGCGATGCCCCGGTCGCCAGCGATGCTTCGGTCGTGCCTCAGGGTGAGACCTCTTCTGCTCCTGGTTCGGGTGAGGTACCGGTCAAAGCTTCCTTTGCCGGCGACGCTCCCAGCAAGGTCGCGGTTTCGGTCGAATCCACTGGTCCATCAGATACGGTGATCGACCTAGTGGAGTCGCCGAAACCATAGTAGCCGCGCTCCTCTGTATTTCTGTCCTCTTTCATGTAATGTCTTTGCTTCTTAGCCTTGTAATATTCCCTGTGAATTCAATGAAAGTCGGGCTTCTTTACTTCCTGGATGCATTTTTCTCTGCATTTGCCTCTCTTTCATTCCTGGATGTGGCATTGAATGGTACTTGAATGCCTTTAATAAAATGCGTGACTCTTGAGGTAGAAGGAGTCAAACGGTCCTCATAGCTGTCTGTGCCGATTCTCCGTATTCTGGAGGCCATGAATAGCAATAAACACGGTGGCACGGCCTATGAGGGAAACGGACGGATGTCTCCACTTGGCGTCATAGGGATTGCTGGTCAACGGTCGTGCATCCCGAGTAACGCGTGGGAGACTTCGCCCCCATAACTTCCTTCGGAGGCTGAGCCCTTCTTCTTCCTATAAGTAGGGGCGACAGGCTTGCCATGGGCGATGAAAAGAACATAACGTAAGATAGCTTAAATCACATAGACATAGGAATCATGGCTGGTAGACACTCTGCAGTCTTTG
Organism: Litsea cubeba; assembly: GCA_012931725.1. Taxonomy (NCBI): domain Eukaryota; kingdom Viridiplantae; phylum Streptophyta; class Magnoliopsida; order Laurales; family Lauraceae; genus Litsea; species Litsea cubeba. Next base: position 43,998,119 of record CM022953.1, on the reverse strand, counting down.
ATCCGGGTTGCGCCTATGGATGGCTTTCTTCAAGGGGGGAAGCCTGTCGTAGTCTGCGCGCTCTCTGAAGGAACTCCCCGTGCACTACGCGCTCTCTGAACGCAGGTTCATGGCCGACCGCCCCTGGTCAGGTTTCGTTGATGGAGAGAAGAAGAGGAAGAGGGGCGGTGGTGCATTCTCGTCCGACACGGTCTTGAGAGACTGCCGGACGGAAGGTGGGATCGAGGCCCCGCTGGACCTGGGGGTTCTTCAAACCTTGGCTGGTCTTACTGACCGAAGGGTGTTGAAGAGCTCAGCGAGGTCCTGTGCCTCCAAACTGGAGGGGCTCTGTAATCGCTTAGGTCTGACCAACCAAAGTGTATTATAGAGCTTTGTGAAATTCAGGATCACTCAGAACCTCCAGGCAACGATCCGGCGTCCTCGAGCCTGCAGCCTGAAGAGTCGGTGAAGATCAGAGTCTCCTAGTTTTTACTTCATTTTCTGTTTTTAGAGGACTGTGATCCTCCTTTCTGTACTTTGCTGTCTGTTCTGTAACTTTTGTAATAAAGCAACTTTCAATGAATAAAAGGAGGAATTCTATGATCACCCAAACTGCGTACAATGCTTTTGAGTTCTTTTTCTCTTTCTTTGCTCTGTTCTGGAATTCTTGCATTTTGGGTGTTTGAGTGCTGGCACAGCTCTCTTCCTCTGAAAAGATGTCCTTGGCCGAGACGTGCTTTCTTGTGCCGAAGTGGAGTCATCATTCCGTTGGTCTCGGCTGTGGAAGCGTGAGCTCGGCAATGATCTTTGAGGGGTGTAAAAAACCCTGACTTTTTTAGGAATCAGGCCGAGTGTCCGAACTCGAGGCCTTCTCCTGGGCCCAGGACCCGGAGCTTTAGGAAACGACCGAGTCTGGACTCGAGGCCTTTTCCAGGGTGGTAGACCCGTGGGTTCAAAACCCGAGGACTTTAGGAACTCGGCCGAGTGTAAGAACTCAAGGCTGTATCCAGGGCATAGACCCATGTTGTCCGGCCGAGTGTCCGAACTCGAGGCCTTCTCCAGGGCCCAGGACCCGGAGCTTTAGGAAACGACCGAGTCTGGACTCGAGGCCTTTTCCAGGGCGGTAGACCCGTGGGTTCAAAACCCGAGGACTTTAGGAATTCGGCTGAGTGTAAGAACTCAAGGCTGTATCCAGGGCGTAGACCCATGCTGTCCGGCCGAGTGTCCGAACTCGAGGCCTTCTCCAGGGCCCAGGACCCGGAGCATTAGGAAACGACCGAGTCTGGACTCGAGGCCTTTTCCAGGGCTGTAGACCCGGAGCTTTAGGAAACGACCGAGTTTGGACTCGAGGCCTTTTCCAGGGCGATGGACCCGGAGCTTTAGGAAACGACCGAGTTTTGGACTCGAGGCCTTTTCCAGGGCGATGGACCCGGAGCTTTAGGAAACGACCGAGTTTGGACTCGAGGCCTTTTCCAGGGCGGTAGACCCGGAGCTTTAGGAAACGACCGAGTTTGGACTCGAGGCCTTCTCCAGGGCGATGGACCCGGAGCTTTAGGAAACGACCGAGTTCGGACTCGAGGCCTTTTCCAGGGCGATGGACCCGGAGCTTTAGGAAACGACCGAGTTCGGACTCGAGGCCTTTTCCAGGGCGATGGACCCGAAGCTTTAGGAAACGACCCGAGTTTGGACTCGAGGCCTTTCCAGGGCGATGGACCCGGAGCTTTAGGAAACGACCGAGTTTGGACTCGAGGCCTTTTCCAGGGCGATGGACCCGGAGCTTAGGAAACGACCGAGTTTGGACTCGAGGCCTTTTCCAGGGCGGTAGACCCGGAGCTTTAGGAAACGACTGAGTTTGGACTCGAGGCCTTTTCCAGGGCGATGGACCCGGAGCTTTAGGAAATGAACGAGTTTGGACTCGAGGCCTTTTCCAGGGCGATGGACCCGGAGCTTTAGGAAACGACCGAGTTTGGACTCGAGGCCTTTTCCAGGGCGATGGACCCGGAGCTTTAGGAAACGACCGAGTTTGGACTCGAGGCCTTTTCCAGGGCGATGGACCCGGAGCTTTAGGAAACGACCGAGTTTGGACTCGAGGCCTTTTCCAGGGCGATGGACCCGGAGCTTTTAGGAAACGACGAGTTTGGACTCGAGGCCTTTTCCAGGGCGGTAGACCCGGAGCTTTAGGAAACGACTGAGTTTGGACTCGAGGGCCTTTTCCAGGGCGATGGACCGGAGCTTTAGGAAACGACCGAGTTTGGACTCGAGGCCTTTTCCAGGGCGATGGACCCGGAGCTTTAGGAAACGACCGAGTTTGGACTCGAGGCCCTTTTCCAGGGCGATGGACCCGGAGCTTTAGGAAACGACCGAGTTTGGACTCGAGGCCTTTTCCAGGGCGATGGACCCGGAGCTTTAGGAAACGACCGAGTTTGGACTCGAGGCCTTTTCCAGGGTGATGGACCCGGAGCTTTAGGAAACGACCGAGTTTGGACTCGAGGCCTTTTCCAGGGCGGTAGACCCGGAGTGTCGAAGTCATGTGAGGAGAGATGACACAGATTTGACGATAGGGCAAAAGGCACTTTCATTGATCGAGACTTGCTACATTTTTTAGAAACAGAATTTCTTCAGGCAAGACGCATGCCACGATTTTGGCAGTGGCTTGCCTGTGAGACCACCCTGAACGGGCCATGCCAGCTCGGGGCCGGCTTTCCTTTGTTTGGCTGCCAGCTGGCGGGGTCTCCTGAGAACCGGCTCTCCCAGGGAGAACCTCACTTAAGACATTTTGATTGTACGCTCTGGCTAACCATTGTCGACAATCGGTCAGACGCAAGGCTATTGTTCCTTGGCGCTTGTCCGCCAGCTCCAGCTCCATTGCCAGGTTTGTCTTACTTCGGCCTTGGTCGATCAGCTCTGCGAGAAGGCCGATCTCTAAAGGAATTGACTGCTTCCATCCCGCAGGCCAGAGAGGTGTTGCCGAGGTGGGAGACCGTCGGGCTTGTGAAGTGGGACTCGGCGGCAGTCTCTGTAGGCGTCAAGGAAGCTCATCCGGTCATGGCCATTGATGGCGCCGATCAGGGGGAACCTGTCTGGGCCTGCCGAGTTCAGCATGGCCTTGGCCAGGGCCTCAATCGTCGTGGGGGAGCTGGATTTCCCCGAGATCTTCGTCGGAGAGGAGATCGCAGAACGGTCGCAGCGAGCTTTTTTGGATGCCAGTCCGAGCTCGGCTTCCATCACCTTCTTCCCGTGCGATGTGAGCTTCCACGAGACGAGGGAGAGGGAACCGAGGATGCCAGGTGGATCACGTTAATGATCTTTTCGGAGTCCTCGCTGTCTGGGTCCCGAGCCGTGCTCTGGTGAACTCGGCTCCCGCTGGCCGCCGGCATCTTCTGTCTTGACGAACTCTGGGAGGTGGCCTTCGCCAGCGAGTCCTCTCCAGGTACCACTTTAGAGAGTTGCACTCCTCGGTCTTATGTCCTTACCTTTGTGGTAGAAGCAGTAGAGCTTGCTTCGAATGCCGTTGGTGGGCTCATTTCTCAAGGGCTGAGGCCACTCGAAGAACGGCTTACCCTTTATTTTGTTCATGATCTGGTGTATCGGCTCTCTGAAGACGACGTTGATGCCTTGATAGGCGCTGGCGTGAGGCCTTGGCCTCCTGCTTGCCCCAGACCTCGGTGGTGTGGGCATCGCCGAACTGGTGACCCAAGCCTGCTTGGGCTCCTGCTTCTGGAAGGGCTCCCCGCCTCTCTGCCGAGGCTGGTTGCTCTTGTGCTCGGGCTCCGGATGCCCGTCCTGATCCCGGGCTCGGATCTCGTCTTCCTCCCGGGCGATGAAGCGCTTTACCCGGGACATCAACTCTGGCATGGACTCTGGGGGGTCCCCGGCCAAGTCCTTCCGCAAGTCGTGGCCGGGGATCAGGGCATGCTGGAAAGCGTAGATTGTTATCTCCTCCTTAGTGCCCTCGATCTGGCTGTAGACCGCCCAGAATCGCCGGGCGAAGAAGGGGAGGGTCTCACCCTGTTTCATTCTCATGGCGAGGAGGTCCCCTTCTTTCTTGGGGACGACGGTTGTAAGCTTGGAACTTTTTTAAGAAGGAGAGCTGGAGCTCCTTCCAACTGGAAACCGACTTCTCTGGGAGAGAACAGAACCACTTCAGGGGGAGGTCACCCAAACTGGAGGAGAAGATTTTGCAGTTCAGGTGACCCTCATTCCCCCAGATGGACATCTTCTGGGAGAAGTGTCGGAGGTGAGCGGATGGGTTCGGACAGTCCATCATAGGGGATGAACCGCGGGACGGAGAACTTTCTGGGCAAGGGTGTGTGCTCGACCTCTTTTGTGAAGGGTGAGCCCCCCAGATCAATGTGACCACAGATCTGCATCTGGTCCCGCACGTCCAGGTTGTGCTGGAGAGCCAATCTCACACGTTTGTCGAATCGCTCCTGCTCATCGTCCTTCTCCGGAGTCTGGGCTTTTGGCTTTCGCTTGGAATGGTTCGGGCTACGATGGCTGTGAGCTCGGCCATCGCGGCTATGAGGACTTCGGCTGTTGCTCGAGTCTTCGTCACGAATCTGGCTCCGTTTATGGTCTAGATGGTTTCTGGGATCCTTGCGGGGAGGCTGGGCTGCCCTGCTGGGGGCGTCCCTCTTCTTCCCTTGAGGCTCGGAGACCTGCCTAAAGGAGACAGTTTGCGCTGCCCTCAGCTGCTGCTGGAGCTCGCGAATCAGCTGCTCTTGCCTCTGGAGGAGAGCATTTTGGGCCTCGTGAACCCCTCCAGTGGCAGGGGGTTGAACGTGGCGCGTCTCTCCTACGGCCACGGCTTTGTCCTTCCAAGGACGCTCATGCCGACGCTCATCGCGTCTGGGTGGCATGACTTCTTCTGCTGAGATCGAGGCCTCGAGTCCCTCTTGGAGTGGGAACTCGACAAAGAGCTGAGAGCCTAAGCGGCCCTCGCCTGCAAACGTGCCATGCACCGTGCGGGAGCGCCCTTGAGGAGGGACGTCCGTTGACGGTGGTGGCAGCTCGAGCGCTGCTCTGAGGACTCTACGCCCTTCCTAGCTTTCGGAGGCATGGCTTCTGAGAGATTGAGGTTAAGAAGGTTGGGAAGGTTGGGAAAGGTTGAGAAGGTTGGGATATTACTTTCCCACAGACGGCGCCAATTGTAGGTGCAGAAAATAATGACCCACAATAACTGGGGAGCCTTAGAGGACTTATTCGATGATGATGATGACTGGGTGCCGTCCGAAAGCCTGAAAAGGGGAAGAGCACACGGTCAGAGGACCCTGGCCTGGGCGGCGCAAGGCTCTCCGATGCCAAAGTCAGTGAAAGGGACTGGACAATGGAAGGAGAGGAAGAAGAGAGGCAGAGTACACAGCTCTATGAGTTATGTTCTGCGTACCCTTGCATGTGGAATGCAATCCTTTTATAGACGATTTGGAAGATATCTTGGGACGATATCTTGGCATGGGTCTCATGATTCGACTGGGAAGTCATGATCAGCCCACGTTGCAGTTAATGCGGTCCAATCCAGCCCACTCTACATTAAATGCGCGTCGGATCAACCCACGTCGCATTTAATGCGCGTCTTGTTGGGCCAGATCGTGTTGGACGCTTTTGGCAGTAGGGGATCACCGGATCTGCCCTCGGGCCTTGCCCTGATGTGGCCTCAGCTGCTGGATGCCGCCCTGTTAGGATCTGGCGAAGATTGTGTCGTGTCTGTCCCTCTAGCTCGTGCCCCTATCCCTCCACGTGCCTGGTGACGTGGGGGAGCCGAGGTGGAGCTCCCTGCCGAGATGGCGCCCGGGGTGGACCAGTTCGGCGCTAGCGGCCCGTAGCTGCCTGACTTCGGCCGGACCCCCTGTCCTGGTAGCCGGGGTGAGCTTGGTGCCACGTGGATGGCACGAGGATGGCACGTGAGAGTGCTTAGTCTCATCTGATGGCTGTGATTAGCGTAATCTTGCGGTTCTGGAAATCTCCCCACACACTCTCTACCAAGCCCCAATCAATGCAAATTCCAGGTTTATACATCACGTAGAAAGAAATCCGTCATCCACCAATATCTCTAAAACTAGGGAGAAAGAGTTACCAACATCCATGTAATATGTCACACATACTTCATTCATGTACAAGTAGATTTTACTTAAAAAGGGATGCAGTTCTGGTGCAGGGAAACACCAAAAACCTAAAACCCAAAACAAGTCCAAACAAATAAGTAAATGACCAATTCCAATGCAAAAAAATTGATTATACCTCAATGCTCTTGCTCAGCTGCCGCCCGTAGAAGAACGCGCACTTGGTACTAGACTCATCAAACACGAACCTCGGCCTCGAGTGAATGCAAACAGAGAATTTCTCCTCATCTGCACTCTATACACATTCCAATCTCTTCAAAACACCATCAAAACTAAAACATAAAGAAGCTGGGATAGTTTGAGTTTGAACCCTGCCCGCACCCACATGTATTTGAAACATCATTAACTTAATGATTTCCCCTGACATATCTTGACTATATCAAGATCAACATCAGAGGAAAAAAAGCAGCAGCCACTGCCATCATGTTCAGGCCTTGACCAAATCCATTCCATGGATGATAAACCCCCCAATTCTTTTGCACCCATATTTATATCACATCCATAGATTAGTAAAACACTATAGTACTGTCTAAAGATAGTTTTCCATTTGACTCAAAGGTACCGGATGATTGCTCTCTGTTTTGGGAAAACAAAATTCATACAATTACAACCAATGTGACTATTATAACAGTCATGACAGACAAATGGTCTATGGCTGTATGCAGCTAAAAAAGGGGTTCTACTGCACCAAAAACTGTCATTTGAAACCATGATATTCCTTAAAAAAATAAAAATAAATAAATTTTCATCTGGGTAGGGTTGCTAGTGTTTTTACTTGGAAGAAGCACAATCCTCTAGAGGAATTCCAAGCATGTGACTACGTTCATGGATATTCAGAAAAAGGCAGGAGATCACAAATACTAGTGTATAGGAATAAGTTGTAATATGTATGGATGGGAATACGTTGCAATTTGAAAACAAAGATTGAAGCATCCATCATCACCAAACAACAACAAACCTTAAATATAGGTTCTACTTTGCTATGGAAAACTTTGCTTGAACGCCACGTCCAGAGCGCGGATTCAGTATCACAAGAATTTTGATGGACTTTTACATTTGATTGATATTCAGGTAGAAATCACTTGCAACTATGTTAGAACTCTGCTTCTTTGAAGACTCCAAAGGGTGAGGTAAACAATTTACAAAGCACGGCAGGTCAGCAAAACCACTAACCCATTGAAGGGCTTCCGCTGAACTAGGTGCAAAGAAGCGGAAGTGATGCAGCAGCAATACCACATCATTTGTTACACCCCGACCCAAGTTAAAACTTGTTTAGTACTAATTAATAATATTTAAACTAAATTAAGTAGGCTTAGTTGTTAATTATGATGATTTGTGTGTATTAAATGTTGTGGACCTTCATGAGCATTTCATCAAACACCTTCCCTTCATCATTATCCATAAGGGGACCTAGCTCATTAGGTCCAACTCAACCCATTGCAAACCCAAGCCCATTCCTACCTAAGAAGCCCCTTATGCAAATTATGTCCAATGGGTGGACTTTTGTGCAAAATGCACAACTTTATCCCTTTATAAGCAAACCAACCCCTTTCATTTCCTTCCTCTCTACTACTTTTCTTCTTCTCCTCTCTTCCTCCTCCTTCCTCCTTCAATCATCTAGGAGGTAGAGATTATGGCATGGACTCTTGGAGTGAAGCTTGGAGCCTCTTCATCTTCCTCATTCCTTTTCACTCTTGAGACAAGAACCATCTCCATTATTTCCTCTTTCCTTCCAAATTCGGAATTATCATCAAGAGGTAAACAACAAACCTCTTATTTCATGATTTGAGTTCTACTAGAGTCAAAATGACTATTTCATCACATGCATACATATTATTACATTTTTTCATAGATTTTCTTTTGAATAGGGTTTATAAATTGGGGTTTTTGAGCCCTTTACACCAAGTGGTGAAGGAAAGGGCTTAAGAAAGCTTGAAAAGCATGGATTTGGAGTCCTCTTTATCTTCTCCATCTTTCTTGCATCTTTGTGACAAGAAACCCTCTCCACCTATCTCCTATCTCCTCCAAATTCGAAATCCTTCGATAAAGGTAAGCTACAAAACCTTTTTGTTATGATTTGGGTTCATTAGAGTCAAGGAGACTCATGTATTAAAATGCATTTGCATTCTCATCATTTTCCATGGATTTCTTTGATTAGGGTTTATGATTTGGGGGTTTTTCATCATGTAAGCAAGAGATTGATAAGAGAGCTTTGGAAAAGCTTATAGAGGCAAGTATAAGCATTAATTGAGATTACATAGTGCTTAATTCCTTGATGGATTATTAAAGTTTATTATTTCCCTCTTTATGGTGATTAGCCTCTTTGATTATAATTTAAGAATGATTATAGTATGGTTTGATTTCCTGAGTGTTAGTAGTCTTAAATTTTAAAAGGTAAAGAGAAGATTAAATTGACGGTGAAGTATGTGTTGAAATAAACACAAAATTTACATGTGTACCCATTGCTACACATGAGTGGTGAAGGGATTAAATTATGTGCATTATACCCTTGAAAACATGTGGAATTGTGTATATATGTAATACAAGTGGAGGGCTTCAATGATTAAGTTCAGGTGGAATAGGATATGAATTGGAAACAAAGAAAAAATGAGGAAACGGAATAGTCACAGAATGTGACCTCGCTATAGCGAGACCACTTTCTGTGAGCTCGCTATAGCGAGCCACAAGCTCGCTATAGCGAGAATGGGTTCTGCCTGGGCCCCGAGGTTTTGACCAAAATTACTTCTTAGGCCACTAAAAGTTGATGAATACCCTTATGTTATGTATTTACTAAACCAATTAGGATCTTGAACTCCGAAGTACTTGTGGGACCCTAGAAAATGGCACCTTTAATGAAATTAACGGACCAATGGTAATGAATCTGAAACCATTTATTTGGGCTTTCCGACCCGATTGGCCCATACTAGAGGAGTGTGATTGTACTCTTACTCTATGATGACCCTTCATAATTCTCCATAATGAGAAATATGGTGTAACCCTAAACTAATAGGTGATGACAAATTTTAAAATGACTTATATACTCTAGAATGGAACCTTTAAAACCATTTCATTTGTCCTAATAAAATTATATTTTTATGAAGGTTTAATTTAAATTAAATCTCTCATAAGTTTTATGCATTTAGTAGTTCTAATTATTAAGCAGGAAGATTTATTTAGAGGTTAACATTTTTATAATAAGTGACACCAGTAGTAGTAATACGTTGACTCTCTAAATCTATCTTGTACCGGATAGTATAGTCTTTATGAATAATTAAATTGGGTAATAAATGTTTTGATTTTTCTTTAAATAAATTGTATTGTGCCTTTAAATCGGAATTTCAATCAATTATCAATTTTAATTGATATAGTCGTCATATTATTTGATTTGATTTGTGATGAGTACATAAAGATACTCATATTCGATTTGTTATTTGATTTGATTTGTGAACGAGTACATAAAGATACTCAGATTCGATTTGTTATTTGATTTGATTTGTGAACGAGTACATAAAGATATTCAGATTCGATTTGTATTGATTTGATTTGTATCGGCACTACTTAGCTTTGACCTTGTGATGCCCGACGGGGATTAAACTTGGTTTAGTTATAGAGACTACTGCAGTATGTCATCCGGAGTAACCGGAACTCTGGAAATAGGGTAGCCGGTTAGCCTTTGGCCGGGCCGCTGGTGACATCCCAACTAGATTTGCTCTCATGGAGAGGATGAGCTCACATAGATGCCATATTTGTATATATATATATATATATATAGATTATTGATTTGAACTTTAAACCATGGATATGTTATTGATTTGATTTCGAAATCATGGATTTATCATTTATTGAACAAACATTTGATTAATTCTTATATTGATATTTCTCATTCAATTGTCAACTATTTCATTTTGAAAACATTATGTATATTCCTTTCATTGTCTATACTTGCCAAATCGTCGTATTTGAGGTACTACTCTTGGTGTCATAGGGATCCAAGACATCGAAGAGACCAATTAGTAACCAAACAGAATTAAAGATTGATGGGTAAGTTCTTCGGTTAGATATGACAGCCGGAGTACGTTTCGAATAGTAATCTTGAGTTAAGCCTAAGTATTTTGTATCTCACTTAGCTTAAGGCATTGCATGAATTGTAGATTTGCATTGTATTAGGATTATGTTCAATTGAGATAAACATCTAGTGATATTCATTAGAGTACTTATGTACTTAACATTTATGAGATTTAAATTAGCTTTGTTAATGATAAATTGTAACATAATGGAATAGTCAATGGACTGCTAATGGCTTTGATATTAAATGTTATATATGCTTCCGCAATTAAATGTTGATTGAATGTGAAATTTTCTCCTTCGTGAATTCGGATGTGGTCCGGAACAAGTGCGAGTTCACGGGAGTACGCGTGTCCACCTTGGAACCACCCTAATCAGGGGATTCTTGGGTCCGGGATGTGACATCATTACAATAAGACTCGTGGCCACATGTGGGACCCATGAAATTCTAATTTTAATTATTATTAGTTTATTTTAGCAAGAGTATAATTAGGATTAGTTTCTAATATTAATTTGGTTGTCCTAAGTTTGGTTTAGATGGCTTTCTTTAGCCCTTAAGTTTCTTTTCTTATAAATATGACATTGTAGAGATTGGTAATCTCAGAGAATTGAGTTAATAGAAGATTTATCGTTGAAGACTGTTTCTTCCTCGTGTGATTGTTCCCTGGGAACCCTAATTGTGCCTAGGGCACTTGCATCCTAACCCTAGGAACTGCATCAATTGGATAGTTGTGATATCTTGTTAGGGTCGTCCGTGGATGTATGACAAGAATGGAACTAATGACATAAGCGACAACACATACACATTCCTTGCATGGTACCAAGCAAGTCACACTCCGTCCTATGAAGCCGACACCACCGAAGCAAGGGTCAAGTTCTCGTCTCACCAAGGATGCGCTTCACGTGCACCTATCTACAAAAGTAACATCAAGAAGAAGAGACGAGTTTCGAGGTCGAACTCTTTTTCCAACCTGGGGAGAATGATGCTGCAGCAATAACCACAATCATTACAACAAGACTCGTGGGCCACATGTGGGGACCCATGAAATTCTAATTTTTATTATTATTAGTTTTATTTTAATAAGAGTATAATTAGGATTAGTTTCTAATTATTATTTGGTTTCCTAGTTTGTTTAGATTGCTTTCTTAGCCCTTAAGTTTCTTTTCTTATAATATGACATTGTAGAGACTGGTAATCTCAGAGAGTGAGTTAATAAAAGGATTTATCATTGGAAGACTGTTTTCTTCCTCGTGTGATTGTTCCCTGGGAACCCTAATTGTGCCTCGGGGACTTGCATCCTAACCCTAGGACTGCAACAGGAAGTCCATCGACTCCTCTGAGGCTTCAAGAAACAAGACAGGGCCCTGACCTCTTTCTTATTGGATAGGAATGTACTGTAAAATACCTGAAACCAACATTGTAAGAAACCTGCCAAAGTCATAGCACAGATTATAAATATCACGTCTACGAAATGCAAAACCAAGAGGATTCATACAATTATCTTCATCTAAAACATGTCATTGATCTTCTGCATAAAACTTACATCCTGAAGAGACTGGGTATGAGATCCCAAATAGAGTGAGAGAGAGGGAGAGGGAGGGAGGGAGAGAACCGGCGCAAGAGATCAACCCCTCAACTCCTCCTCCTTTGAAACAATCAAAGCTCCAGATACCATTAAAAAAAATTCAAAGCTCCAGATGGTCACATTTTATAAACAATGGAAAAGTTAAATTAACCCCATTAGCACAAAAAGTAAATAATTCCCAAGGAATCAATTAGAAGCAAGGTACAACAATTATTTCCATGAAAATAAAAATTCCACAAAACAAGAGAAAGAATCCAACACTTATCTCTTCTATTTTGCTAGAAAATTAAAACCAACGTACATGAGACTCCTCATTTCCAAATTCTAACCCTTTATCAAATTTAGTTCAAATTAAAAATAACTAAATAGAAGAAATGTAACTTTCAAACGTACAATAGAACATCAATCTTCATTCCAATAACACTGGCAACAACCAAGCTATGAAAGATAAAAAGGACAAACCAATCTGACACATTTACATAAATAACAACACAAAGACCCCATTTTCATAATTTCCTTTCCTTTCAGTAAAATAAAGTGCTAAAGCTACAACAGTTTTCTCATAATATCCAGACCCAAAGTGCCCATATACGACTCTCTCCTTTTTTTCCGTTCCTTCACCTACTTTTTTTCTTTGCAGAAGGGAATTACAAAAACCTACCAACAATGAAAGTCACCAACCTAGCTATCCTCTACCTAGTAAAAATTAAAAATAAAATAAAAATCCATGCGAAAGACACGCCCTTTTTAGTATCAAGGAGCAAAGCACCCAACTACTAAAACTAAACCCCCCCCCCCTAAAAAAAAAAAAAAAAAAAAAAAAAAAAAAAAACTAATAGCAAGTAGAAAAAGCAAAACTACTTCACATTCCCCTGTAGAAGAAAGCCCAAATCATCAAACCAACCAACTCATACTAAATAAAAAAAAATCTATTTCTTTTAGAACCCCATAGTAAACACAACCAACTCCACCCCCCAAAAAAAAATTTAAGTAATATTTCTTCTTAAAACCACATCAAAGCCATTAAAAGATCAACCCATACACATCATTAAACTAAAACAAAGAGATTTCAGTAAAGAGAGACAGAGAAATCGAGAAAAGGGTAGTCAAGACAAGAGTATGAGATACCGACAATGGGTGTATCCTTGATGCTGAGATAAGGCAAAGGGTCAGCAAGTGCTAACGTGCACCGGGGCGAGTGGGGCCCCATAATACCCAGCAAAAGCCTCATATGCGACCTTCTGTAAGCAGAAGAAGCAGCAGAGGAAGAAGAAGACGGAGCTCTCGACGGCTGCCCCTTCATCCAAAGCCCCCACCCTTGTTTCTTCCCCCCCTCCCCTCCTCCACCACACCCTTTCGCATCTGGCCCTTCCATCAACGGCATCAGCGTCTCCCCCATCGGCCTCAAGCTCTCGGATCTCGCGATCAACGGCTCCGGCCCCGCCACGTGGTGCTTCCGTCGCCTCAACAACCCAGAGATCGGCGAGGAGATAGGTCCCGCACCACTTCGTCCTTCAGGGCCGAAAAAAAACCCTTGCTTTTTCTTCATCTATGGATGGCATGTGGGGAGATTTTCAAGACACCAGGATTATGCTAATCTCGGCTATAAGATGTCAATTAGCACTCTCACGTGCCATCCAGACATGCCTTGGCCGTCGGGATAAAGGTCTCAGCCGAAACCAGACTTACTTTGGCTGCTAGCGCCGAGCTCGGCTACCAAGGATCGACCTCGGCTGAGAGCCTAACCCCGGCCGAAGGAGCCGGGATGGAAGCCGAAATAAAGAAGAATCCCCTCTCGCGCCCCACGCCCGCCACGTCATCAGACACGTGGCAGAATAGGGGCGCGAGCCAGAGGGACAGATGCGACATCCCAGCCGTCCATAATCTTCGCCAGATCGCTGACAGGGCGGCATCCAGCGGCTGTAGCCAAATCAGGGCAAGGCCCGAGGATGGATCCGATGTGACCTCTACCGCTAAAGGCGTCCAACATGATCTGGCCCAACAAGACATACATTTAACGCAATGTGGGCTGATCGGACTGGCAATAAATGCTTTGTGGGTTGAGATGGACCCGCATTTATTACTTTGTGGGCTGATAAGAGCTTCCCTATCAAATCAAGGGACCCACTCCAAAATATCATCCAAAATATCAAGTAGAGTCCTCTATAAATAGGACCACATTCCATAACCAAGGTACACAACCTACACACTTGAGAGCTGTTACTCTGCCTCTCTTCTTCCTCTCCTTCCTTAGTTCAAGTTCATACACTAACTTAGGCATCGGAGAGCCTTGCGCCGCCAGGCCAGGGTCCTCTGACCGTTTGTTCTTCTCTTTCAGGCTTTGAGGCAGCTGATCTTCCTAATCTCTTTGGATAAGTCCTATCAGGCACCCCTAATCTTGTGAGTCACATTTTTTGCACTTACAAATGGCGCCGAATTGGCGCCGTCTGTGAGAAAGTACTAGCACAACCTTCCCAAATACCATGCCTCCAAAAGCTAGGAAAGGCGGAGAGTCTTTAAGAGCAATGATCCAGCGGCCGGGCCCGTCGACAGATGCCCCTCCTCTAGGGCGGTCCGGAGCGGGGCTTGGCGCGTCTGCAGGCGAGGAGCGCCTAGGCTCGCACCTCTTCGTCGAGATTCCCTTCCAAGAGCAAGTTGAGGATTCGTCCCCGGGCGACGAAGTCACGCCTCCCCAACGGGACGAGCGGCGACACAAGCGTCCCCAGAAAGACAAAGCTGTAGCAGTCGACAAGCCACGCCGTCCGCGACACCTCGATGACGGAGGGGATATCGCAGCTCAAAAAGCCTTTATCCAGAAGCAGGAAAAAATAATCCGCCAGCTCCAGCAGCAACTGAGAGCAGTAGGAACTGCCTCGTTAAGGCAGCCCTCCGGGCCCCAAGGTGAGAAGAGAGCCCCCCAGAGCAAGGCAGTCCAGCCTTCCCATGAGGATTTGAGGGCTTTTCTAGACGAAAAGCGTAGTCGGGCCCACGACGAAGCCTCGAGCAATGGTCGAAGCCATCATGGCCGAGACAGCCAAGCTCGCAGCCACCACAGTCGAGGCCATTCGAAGCGAAAGTCAGAAGCAATGTCGCCACAGAAGGATGACGAGCAGGAGCGGCTCGACAGGCGCATCAAGCTGGCTGTTCAGCATAACATGGAGATGGCTGTTCTCGCCCGAGACCAGCAAGATATTTGTGGCCCCACCGATCTGGGGGCCTCCCCCTTTACACGGGATATCGAGGAGACTCCCCTGCCTAAGAAGTTCTCTTTCCCGCAGTTCGTCCCTTACGACGGAATCTCAGATCCAGATGCTCACCTCCGGCACTTCTCTTAGAGAATGTCCATCTGGGGGAACGAGGGCCACCTCAACTGCAAAATATTCTCCTCCAGTATAGGCGACCTCCCCCTGAAGTGGTTCTGCGCCCTCCCAGAGAAGTCTATCTCGAGTTGGAGACAGCTCCAGCTCTCCTTTTTGAAGAAGTTTCAGGCCTACAGCGTCGTCCCCAAGACTAATGCTGATATACTTGGCCTAAAGATGAAGCAGGGCGAAATCATCACCCAGTTCGCCCAGCGGTTCTAGGCGATTTACAGCCAAATCGAAGTTTCCAAGGATGAAGTGGCGATTTTCGCCTTCCAGAATGCCCTGTTACCAGGGAACGAGCTGAGGAAAGACCTGGCCGGAGACACTGCAACCTCCGTGCCAGCCTTGATGTCCAGGATAAAGCGCTATTCACCCGGGAGGAAGATGAAATCCGGGCCCGGGAGAGCCACGGCGCGGGACACAAGGATAAAGGCCACCAGCCCCAGCAGAGGGATAAGAAGCCTTTTCGAAAGGAAGAGCCGAAACAAGCCTGGGTCTCCGGCTGGGCAAAAGCTCCAGCGTCCAGGTCTGGGGGCACCAGGAAGACCAGACCTCCTCTCGATGCCTACCAGGCTTTGAATGTCATCTTCAGGGAGCCGATCCACCAGATTATGAACAAGATCAAGAACAGGCCATTCTTCAGCTGGCCTCAGCCCATGTAGAGTGATCCCTCCACCCGTGACCAGAGCAGGTTCTGTGCTTACCACAAACAGAATGGGCACAAAACCGAGGAGTACAGGACCTTGAAGTTTCACCTGGAGAAGCTTGCCAAGGAAGGCCACCTTGAGGAGTTCGTCAAGGCAGGAGATACCGGCAGCGGCGGCGGCGGCCGAGCTCATCAGAGCGCTGATAAAGACCCAGACAGCGAGGAGTCTGAGAAGATCATCAATGTGATCCATCTGGCGCCCTCAGTTCCCTCTCCCTCAGCTAGAGGCAATGCCCGGGCTCGTGCCGAGGCTAGGCAGGCCTTGCATGGGAAGGAGGTTATGAGAGCCGAGCTCGGACCAGCGTCCAAGCGAGCACGGCGCGAGTGCCCAGCTATCTCGTTTTCAGATAAGGACCTCGAGGGAGTGCAGCTCCCCCATAATGATCCCCTGCTCCTGATGATGAAGCTGCGAGACTTCACAGTGAAGCGGATCCTCATCGACTCCGGCAGCTCATCTGAGATCCTTTACTATGGATGCTTCAAGAAGATGGGGCTCTCGGAGGCTGATTTGAAGGAAGCTCGCATGCCTCTGATAGGGTTTAGCGCCAAGCCGGTCTACCCCAAGGGGAGAATCACTGAGGAGACCAGAATAGGCGAAGCCTCGGTGATGACCGACTTCCTAGTGGTGGACGCCCCCTCCCCCTACAATGCCATTATGGGCAGGGCGTGGCTCCACAAGATGGAAGTAGTTCCCTCCACTCTCCATCAGAAGCTGAAGTTCGTGTTTGAAGAAAAGGAAGGCAAGATGGAGGTGGTTACTGTAGAAGGGGATCAGCAGCTGGCCAGGCAGTGTATGATGGCCGTAGTCCCCGGGGAGAAGGAGCCAGAGAGAGTGAATTTGGCAGAGTTCGAAAGAGGGCGGGACGAGATCGGCCGAGATCCTGACAAGAAGAGCATTGAGGATCTAGCCGAAGTCAGGATCGATCCGCTCGACCCTGACAGATTCTTCCTGATCGGCACCCAGCTGCCCGACCCCGAGAGAGCCGAGCTCTCAAGATTCCTGATGTAGAACAGAGACGTCTTCGTATGGACTCCGAACAAAATGCCTGGGGTTGACCCTGAGGTCATGTGCCACAGGCTGAACGTGGATCCCAACCACAAGCCAGTGGCGCAGAGGGCTCGCAGGACGGGGTTGCAGCAGACAGAGGCAATGGTCGAAGAAGTCGACAGGTTGCTAGAGGCATGATCAATTAGGGAGGTCCGGTACCCGGTCTGGCTGGCCAATACAGTGGTGGTCAAGAAGAAAACTGGTAAGTGGAGGGTATGCGTTGATTTCACAGACCTTAACAGAGCTTGCCCGAAGGACAGCTTCCCTCTTCCAAAGATTGATCAGATGATTGACGCCACTGCTGGCCATGATAGAATGAGCTTCCTCGACGCTTACAGAGGCTACCACCAGATTCCGTTGTTTGAGCCGGACGAAGAGAAAACTGCATTCATAACCCCCCGCGGCACTTATTGTTATAAGGTGATGCCCTTTGGACTGAAGAATGCGGGGGTAACCTATCAGCGTCTCGTCACAAAAATGTTTCTGGCTCAGCTCGGCAAGACGGTCGAAGTCTACATTGACGACATGGTCATCAAGTCCAAGTAGTCCAATGACCATCTGGCGGATCTGGCCCAAGACTTAAGCATCCTCCGAGAATTGAAGCTCAAACTGAATGCCTCCAAGTGCGCTTTCGGCGTCGCTTCTGGCAAGTTCCTCGGAAGCCTAGTAACGCGGAGGGGGATAGAGGCCAACCCGGACCAGATCACAGCAATCCTGGGAATCCAAAGCCCATCTACTACCAAGGAGGTCCAGAAGCTAACTGGCATGGCTGCAGCACTCAATCGCTTCATCAGCAGATCATCAGATAAGTGCCGGCCTTTCTTTCAGCTTCTAAAAAAGAATTTAAAGTTTCAATGGACCCCTGAGTGCGACCAAGCATTGGAAGCACTCAAAACTTATCTGTCTTCACCATCCTTACTCTCTACCCCAACTCAGGGGGAGATATTGTATCTGTATCTTGCGGTCTCGGATCATGCAGTGAGCTCCGTCCTCGTCAGAGAGGACGATGGAGTCCAAAAACCAATCTACTATACGAGCAAGATCCTCCTTGATGCCGAGACCAGATACCTTTTGCTTGAGAAGCTTGCGCTGGCACTCGTCAGTGCCTCCCGCAAGCTCTCCCATTATTTTCAATCCCACACCATTGTGGTTATCACGGAGCATCCACTCCGATCCATATTCAAGAAAGCTGATTTTTCAGGGCGAATCTCAAAGTGGGCGGTCGAATTGGGGCAGTACGACATCTAGTACCGTCCCAGGACTGCGATCAAAGCCCAGATTCTAGCAGACTTACATTGTTGAGTTCGTCTCTCCAAGCTCGGCTTCGACCCAGCCCGGCACCGAACTGCGGGGCATAGAGCATGAGCATGAAGTCACCGAGGTCGACCAACTTTCTCAAAGCCAAGTTCCTGTCTCGGCATGGAGGGTCTTCGTCGACAGCTCGTCCACCTCCAAGAGAGCTAGCGCCGGCATAGTTCTCCAATCGCCAGAAGGACTGGTCATAGAATAAGCTTTCACCTTGGACTTCAAGGCAACGAACAATGAAGCGGAGTACGAATCTCTGATAGCACGGCTGAATAGCGCCCGAATCCTCGGACCCAGCAATTGGTGGTCTTCAGTGATTCACAACTGGTAACTAGCCAGCTCACTGGAGACTACCAAGCCAGGGACGACAGGATGGCGGCCTACTTAGCCCTCGTGAAGAAACTGCTCTCTCATTTCCAGACAGCCGAGTTCAGGCAAGTCTCCTGAGATACTAACACGCATGCTGATGCACTTGTAAACCTGGCCTCCACTGTCGAAGCAGGAAAGAAAAGGACTGTTGAGGTTGGATTTATACCGAGATCAAGCCTAGAGCTCCATTCATCTCGGCAAGTCTTGTACGTTGATCTTGGCTCGAGCTGGATGGACCCAATCATCTCTAACCTAAAGGACAACCAGCTCCCTGAAGACAAGAATGAAGCCCACCGAATCAGACTCAAGGCAGCTCAATTCTGGCTATCCCCTGAAGGCAAGCTCTACAGAAAATCCTTCACAGGTCCCTACCTCCAATGCGTCCATCCAAGCAAGGTGGACGACTTTTTGTATGAGATCCACGAAGGAATCTGCGGAAGTCACATCGGAGGACGGTCGCTGGCCTACAGAGCTATAAGCCAAGGTTACTGGTGGCCGTATATGCAAAAGGACGTGCAGGTATATGCCAGGAAATGCGAAAAATGCCAGAAGTTCTCCTATTATCTTCATCAGCCAGCACAAGACCGGAGTCCCCTCTCTAGTCCATGGCCCTTCGCTCAATGGGGGCTGGACATTGTGGGACCTCTCCACCGAGCTCCAGGGAACAAGAGATGGCTGATAGTTGCTACAGATTACTTCACGAAGTGGATAAAAGCTGAACCGCTGTCCTCCATCACTGAAAGAGACTCCAAGAATTTCGTATGGAAGAACATCATAACGAGGTTCGACATCCCCAGGATCCTGATTTCGGACAACGGGACTCAGTTCGACTCCAACTTCTTCAGAGACTTCTGTCAAAAGCATGGCATCAGGAACCACTATTCCACTCTGGCGTACCCGCAGAGCAATAGTCAGGCCGAAATTTCTAACAAAGTACTGCTTGACGGCCTGAAGAAGCGATTGGACAAAGTGAAAGGCAGATGGGTAGAGGAGCTTCCCAGCCTGTTATAGGCATACAGGACAACTCCGAGACGGTCCACCTC
This sequence comes from Litsea cubeba, assembly GCA_012931725.1. Taxonomy (NCBI): domain Eukaryota; kingdom Viridiplantae; phylum Streptophyta; class Magnoliopsida; order Laurales; family Lauraceae; genus Litsea; species Litsea cubeba. The sequence goes on along the minus strand of CM022953.1, from coordinate 43,978,537 downwards.
GGCGACACCTTTCTCTCTAGCTTATGGGATGGAGGCGATCATTCCCTTAGAAATTGGCTTCCCTACCCTGAGAACAGAGCTGGTCGACCAAGGCCGAAACAAGATGAACCTGACAATGGAGCTGGACCTAGCCGACGAGCGCCGAGAAGCAGCGGCCATACGACTGGCCGACTATCAGCAACGGCTAGTCGGAGGATACAATGAAAAGGTCAGGGAAAGAAATTTCTCAGTGGGAGGACTGGTCCTGAAGAAGACCCAACCGTCTGATAGAGATCCAAATGAAGGCAAATTGGCCCCGAACTGGCTTGGCCCGTTCAGGGTGGTTTCAATGGCAGGACGATCCTCTTATAAACTTGAAGACTTGGAAGGCAGGCAATTGCCGAGACCATGGAATGCATCTCACTTGAAGAAGTTCTATTTCTAAGATGTAATGAAAGTCTCATGATCAGTAAAAGCAGCATTTGCCCTGTCATCAATCTGTGCCATCTTATCTGAGTTCGGCGGCTTCGGGTTCATACACCCTGGGATTGACTTCGGATTCACACATCCAGTCTTCCCTAAACTTTGGGTTCACGCGCCCATGGACTGACTTAGGATTTATACATCCAGTCGCTCCTAAAACCCTGGGTTCATACACCTTGGGACTGACTTCGGATTCACACATCCAGTCTTCCCTAAACTTTGGGTTCACATGCCCATGGACTGACTTAGGATTTATACACCCAGTCGCTCCTAAAACCCTGGGTTCATACACCTTGGGACTAACTTCGGATTCGCACATCCAGTCTTTCCTAAACTTTGGGTTCACGTGCCCATGGACTGACTTAGGATTTATACATCCAGTCGCTCCTAAAACCCTGGGTTCATACACACTAGGACTGACTTCGGATACACACATCCAGTCTTTCCTAAATTTTGGGTTCACGTGCCTATGGACTGACTTAGGATTTATACATCCAGTCGCTCTTAAAACCCTGAGTTCATACACCCTGGGACTGACTTCGGATTTACACATCCAGTCTTCCCTAAACTCTGGGTTCATACACCCCCCGAGATCGATCCCGGACTCAGGCTCGCGCAGCCGAGATCCTCGAGACTCTAGTTTCATCTCGGCTAATAGCAGTCTTTGAAAGACGAAGTAGTGCAAACACAGAAGTGCAAAAAAGCAGCATAGAAGTGCAGAAAAATAGCACAAAAAAGAAGAAAAGAGCAGTGCGAGCACAGAAGTGCAAAAAAAGCAGCACAGAAATGCAGAAAAAAGCAATACAAGCACAGAAGTGCAGAAAAATAGTACAGAAAAGCAAAAGAATGCAAAGATACTAAACACGCAGTTCATCTGATCAGAAACTTCATTTTTATTAAATGTAATTGCTTCATTACATGGGTTACAGAAAAGGGAAATACAACAAGGAGGCTCGCAGTCCCCTAAAAATAGAAAAAGAAGGGAGGCTTCGAGGCTAATCTTCGCTGATCCGCTGCTTAGAGGTTCTGATCTTCACTGGTCCGCAGCCCGGAGGCTTCTCGATCGGGTCCTCAGTGCCAGGAGCTCTACAATACCCTTTGGTTGGTGAGACCAAAATTTGCAAATAAGCTCAAGCTCCTGGTCCACTGCTTGGAGATCTTCAGCCTGAAGGCTTCTCGATCTGGTCCTCAATGCCACACAGGACCCTGCAGGATCAAGACAAGACCTTGCAGAATCAAGTGCGCAACCAACTCCCAACTATAGAGAATAGTCACCCCCAGCCGCATAGGCAGGAGTTGATCTCTTCTCAACCACATAGGTGGGAGTTGGCCGTGGACCCGCGTTCAAAGAACGCGTGGTCCACGGGGACCATCTTCAGAGAACGCGCAGACCACGAAGGACAACCCCTCCCGGAGGAAGCTGTCTTCAGTCACAGGGGGTTGGTCCAGGGCAAAGGATCCTAAACTTCTACAGAGCGTAGCTGCCAGAATGCCTGGCAGGGGTAGACACTACCTCAAAATGGGTGAAAAATGACGGAATTTTACGGGATTGCCGACGACTAAAAACTGCCGGTAATAATGACGTATCTACTCAGTCGTTTTTCCCAGAACGACAGTATATTTATCGTCATATACCCATTAAATATATCGATGAATTTATCGACGAATTTTGACCGTCGCCTCGCAAATTACCTTTTATGTTCGGTGCTACTTTTTCTCTCCCGCGCGCCCGTTTGTCACTGCCCAAATAACTCCTCTTTCATTTCGAGCCCTAATAACATGTTCGTCTCTCGCTGATGTCTCATGTGAAAGGCTATAGAAGAGACGACTGGAGACTCAGTGGATGAAGCTGTAGAAGAAACGATTCGAGCAGATCCATGTACGGCTTCTGTCTCAATCTTTCCCTTCGTTTCCTCCTTGTTCTCTCTGTTTTTTTTTTTTGTTCTGGGACTGTGCCGACCGAGAATCGATGGGGGATTTGATTCGGTCCGGGGTTTTAGGGTTGGGGCAGAACGACGGTGACGATGTTTGGGATGGACTGTGCGATCTGAAGCTCGCCAAAATCCAAACCTGGAATCCCCCAAACCCAGTCGAAGCTCGCTCCATGCCCACCCATCCAGCCCTACCAGAAACCACCGAACCCCAATCCTACCCTTTCCGAACCTACATCCAACACGTCCGAAACCCTGAAATCCATCCAGCCAACCCCATCATCCATCCATTGATTCCCAAATCCCATCATCCTCAATCGACCCAGCCCAGAACCAGAACCAGACTTAATTAATCCCTGTACCCAGAACCAGATGCACCCCACGCCCCTGCTCTCTGCCTCCCAGAACCTAAGCCCCTATCACCGCCTCGCAGAATCCCTACCGACCCTGAATCTAACGCCTCATCCACCCATCAAATCCAACCTAAAACCCTGTCATCCGAACTTCACAAAGCCTCCATCCCTGTCTCGCACGAACCCAGCCAAACCAAAGCCTCCTCTCCAACCCAGATTAAACAAAAAAAGAAAGAAAGAAAGAAGGAGATGGAGAAGAACTGAGTTACCTTGACGCCTGCACCGGAACCCTGCAATTGTCGGCGTTCGCCGCAGCAGCCACTCCCACTCTCATTTCTCTTTCACCCAAACCCTACCTCCTATTCTATAGTTCTCTTTCTCTCACACATTTCTACCGGCAGAGCACCCAAAACCCAGCCCCATATCTGGCCGCTGCAAATCGAGCGATAAGCGAAAAAAAATCTTTCTTCGTCTCTGGTGAGTGCAAAACCTAAATTTCCATTCTCGCCTGGAATCTTTCTATCGTTTGTTTTTTAGACCCATTTGATTACTTCCTCTTATCTTCTCTAGTTCGTCTGAACCGTGGGATATATGCATGAGATTTTGTTGATCAGCTGATTTCATTATTCTCAATTTCATTGATTTGGGAATGATTTATGATTGTAGGGTTTTGTTTTGTTACCAATTCGTGGCGTTCGTTCTACAAAAAAGTCATTTTTGTGATGAGTGTTTAGGAGCATCCACTGCTGTTTTCTTTGGTATAATGGCCCAGCAGATGAGCGGTTGTGGCATCATGATCCGATGTTAGGTTTTGTGTAGGTGGTTTAACAGTAGGAGTTATGAAAAGGGTTTTTGGTTTTGTTAGTAATTGCTGATGGCATCATTTGATGGGTTAGATAAATGCAATTTTGCATGTATTTAAATAAATTGTAGGAAAAATATACACTGAGGGTTTTGTTGATATATGGGAGATTTTTTTTTTATTTGCACTGTATAGATTCACCGCATCGTTACATCTTCTTGCAGTTGGAATTTTACAAAAATATAGAATGCTACCCTGCCCCTTTTTTGCAGTTTTTCTCCAATTTTTTTTTTATGGTTGTTACATTCACTGTTACAATTTCTGGTTTGGGTGTTTTTTTCATTTGAACTTATTGTCCTTTTGTACCCTTGCTTGTTAGTTTTCTTTTGATTGTCTCTTTCTCTAATTCCTATTTAAGACTAGTATGTGGTCCCCAAGGCAATGTTCTTTGTCTCTATGATCTCATCTTATTCACTTCTCAGTTATAGTTTATGAACCTAATTAGTTTATGAGGTTATTCTATAACATCATTCTAAAGTCATTAAGAGTCATGTCTAATCCACAGTGGGAGACTGTTCTTTTTATATGCGAACTGAACATGTTATAAGAAATTTTTTATGAACATTTTGCACCAAACATTTTCTTTGTTGCTTTTATTTCCATGGTTTTCAAGTGCTAAGGAAAATGGGCTCCAACGTTTCCAATCAGGTCGGATTCCTCTCTCACCACAAATGTGGCCTACATGAACTCAAACCAACTTACTGATTGCACCATGACCCACCAACCAACCCATACCCAACTTGATAATTATGGGTTTAGGTTGACCCTTTTACTTGTGGGCTGGGTTTGGATTGTCATTTTCTAACCCATTAAATTATTGCATCTGACGTGGGTTGAGCCTATCAACCTCACCACCAGTGCTCAACCTGATCAACCCCACCCAAGCCAGGCCCGTCTTTCACAAGTTGAGATCCACTTAAAGGCATTACGTAGGAGTGGAAATCCATAGTTGGAGTCCCCTATTAAAATTCGAACCTTTTTAAAATAAACTCTCTCCAGTTATAGGATATCCCCAAATTTGATTAATTAGAATTTGTCCTATTCCATTTGATGAAAAATGTGATAATGAAAATGCATAAGATTATATTAGTCATGGTTTTTAATTAAATAGTCAATCCAATGGTGAAAAAAGAAAACTCAATTGAATATAAATTTTGAGAATACCTCATTTGACCCGGGAAAGTTTGTTTTGAACAATTTAGATTTAAGTAGGTAGGCTCTACTATAGAGACTGAGACGAGTCTGTGCCGATCGTGCCATACCGATACAGTTGCGCTGGTCCTAAAAGGTGAAAAAATAAAAAAAATATTGGAAAATTAATAAAAATATGAAAATTGAGTTATTTAAGTATCCAAACTAAATATAGTGATGTTTAGTGTGGTTGAACACTGAGTCACTTAGAGTATAACATATAAATGTTGCTATCAAGACTTAGGTCTAACAAATCATACAGGTTATATACCTTAGGTGAGTGGCCAACCCTTTTTGTCTTTAGTTTGTTGATCATGCAACCCAATTGTTGGATAGCCTGCCTAGCCTTACATCACTCTGGTTATTGTGATATTCCAATTTCCTCTAATAATTTAATTTAGAGTTGACTTGGAATTAGCTGACATGGACATCATATATGGCCGTTATGATGCATATTTAGCATTGAGAAATTTATTTAATTTTTATTGTTAGTATTTCCTCGTGTTTGCTCATGATGTACCTTCTCTTCTTGCAGCTCAATTGCTTTTCTTTGAGGGTCAAGGGAAAGTAACTTGTACTCTTGTTGTCATTGTGGGAAGTCCACTTCACTAACATCCTTGTTGTTTATTGGTGTAGATTGGAGACATGTTGCAGATGTAAATTTATTCTTTCATGTGAAAATATTTATCCAATCATGCATCCACCTATTCGGGTTATTTTAAAAGTTGTAAATGAATGTTTACATTGTCTTACAAACAACTAGGATAACTCTAATTTCTTATTTCAGTAATAAAATATTGTCTTGGAATGAAATGGGTTGATGTTCCTAAATGAACATGTGTGTGTGTGATTGAAGTAATCTGTGATAGGATCATATTTTTCTAGCGGATTTTAGGGTTGATTTTATTCATGATTAAATGATTTTTATTTGCTTGGTTGTAATTATTCATGTTTTTCATGAACCTCTCCTCTCTATACACATAGACCAAGACCCTACTCTATGTTCTCTCTTTCTCCACACACCATTATTATGACCTTGTTTTTTTTTATTCTCCTTTTTATTGAAAGCTATTTACTTTCCTTCTCATCTTTGTTCTCTTATTCCTCTGCCGAAGATGCATGTGTTCTTTTACATGGTAGGATTTTGTGATTCTTCCATTAGTTGCTGATTATTTCCATCTTATGGTAGAATTTATGTTAACTTGAGGAGGTTAAAAAGAAATATAAAAGAAGATGATGAGCCATTTATTCTTGCTCAACAAGCAACTCAGGTCTTCTATTGCAAAGATCATAGTAGACCAGAGGAAGAATGGCATGTTGTCTTAGATGCTCCAAAGAGATTAAACCAATATGTGGATTCTTTTGAAGATCCCTTAGCCTTCGAGCCAAGAATGAATGAAAATGCCTTAACAGAAGCATTACAGAATGATGTCATTGGTGACGAGGATTAATCATGTATGTCTTTTCGCACGTAATACTCATACTTCTCTCTTTTTTTTTCTTTTACTCTTATTTTATTTAACTCAAATAATCACGTAATATATCTTATTGTCTTCTATTGCATATTCTTTAATGTAATCTCTTTTAAATTCTTATATTATTATGATTATGAGAGTTTCAATTTTTAATATTTGTGGTTGCAGGCATTATGTCAACGTCGAGATCTTCCATGGAGAGTATGTATCACGAGTGAAATCATCTTTACCCCGGTTGTAATGATATTTTCATTAATGATATTTGTAACAGCTCATCGCATCAAGTTGAGATTCGACAATGATGGGGTTGCAAAGGTATGCGGGTTATCGTATATTTATATTTAGATATCAACTTGATTTTAACTAATACTTAACAATGAATACACAAGTTAAGGACGTAGGAGCATTGTCACAAATATGAATGATATATATATATATGTATATTTTGATTAATGGTAACTTTTATTAAAGAAGATTGTACGGTATAAGAGATTCAACCAGAAGGACCTCCTTAGCTCCTTTAAATAGGCCTGGACCAAAAAACTGCGCCCATCATTTTGAATCCAGGTTTAATGGCCATTTTGACATGCCCGGCCCAACATGATAGCCTTTGCAGAAACTTCTGGTGTGTAAATAATCCCCATTACTAATGAGCCCTTCTATTGAAGTTATGAGCTCTTCTACCCATGGTTAAAAGTTTCAGGGCATCATATGCTATGCGTTTTATCTAATGGGATTATGACCAAATTAAGAGCCTATGCATATTTGCTTATTATAACTATGTGCATAAGATGCCTTTGTGGAGGAACTGTCAACTTCTTTGAGCAGATAATGTATCTATCCAAGTTGTAGGTTATTTATTGTTTGCACGCTTGTTTTTACCCTCTTTACTATTTTGTTAGTTTACTTTTTATACTACCTTGGTTTAATTTTCGCAATATTTGATACCATATTAAGTACCTTTCTCTACGATAATTCTATTTACTAGTGTACAGTGGCTGTTTCTAGTCCTCAGTGTGCAAGTTGAAACCATATCAAATGACATTTCCACAATTTTCCTTGCACTAGAATAGGTAGATGTCCCCTTATATATTTATTCCTGTCTTGCAATTCTTCAATGCCCAAAACTCAGCTCCACGTGCTATGCAGGTTTATCTGTCATCTTATAAAATCTCCCCTATAATTGAATTGGCACTAGACTCACACAATAGTCCACTATGCACCAGCCCTCTTTGTTATATCCTCTCCGATTTCTAGTCTTGTTCAATAGTTGCTCCTAGTCATTTTAAGAGATCCGACACTCCCCATACAAACTACAACCTTGTGTCCTGTCACCCCGAAACACTCACATACAATGTTTTAAACTCTTCAACCCAACCAATAACTAGGCCAATAACTTAATTTAACAGAAAGAAAAGATACTGCCTGTTGCTTCACTTCTAAGTTGATCCCAGATCATGTTTAATTTAAGTTGCATGAATACTGGTGGGTGTGTCAAAATTTGATACCAGTACAACATACTGTTTACAAAAATAAATAAAGATGCACATTTTAAAATAAAAATAATATAGCTAGTCAGTGAATTTGAATACTGACATAAAAAAATTCTTTCAACCATCCATGGAGACAAATCTCATGGCCATGCAAAAAAGTTTATTTAACTACCCTTCTAAACAATCCAATAGAATCTTCCCATCAAACAAAACCATCAGAGAACATGGTAGCAGAAACTACAATACCAATATCAAAAGCATCCCACTACTATCATCTATCAAGCTACATATTCATTCATTCATAAATATGTGATCAATCATGCATGTATAGTGTAATTTAAACCAAAATCTCACAAAGAAGTCAAATTGATGAAAAATAATACTTAGCCAACACACAGTAATAGAAAGATAAATATAACCATTGACCTTTTTAATTTTTGAAATAGGTTTTTGGTACCGATACTTGTGGACGTGTCAGGGGCTTGGGGTTGGGTGTCTCAAGGTCAATCATGCATAATTCAAATCCTTATAAGAGAGCTTATGAAGAAGAGCACAAATCGCATGTGGCCCTTGAGACTGAGGTGGATGGGTTGAAATCTCGAATGGAGGACATGGAGAAGATTGTTGCTTCCCTTTCTCAAAGTGGGACGCAAATGCGGTCTTCAACCAATCACGAGAGTTCCTCTCGAGTAAGACACAACTTTACATATAAAATGTAGATTCATAGACTTATTTAGATTATTGAGCATGATAAAATACTTACATTATGTGTTTCTTAGTTATAATGTAGGTGAGACCGCCATCCACACATCAAGAGACACATCCACACATCAAGAGACACAAGCAAGCTCGAGAGCAACACTCACAGGGACATACAAGTTGATGCATTTAAGGAAGAGCACAGTTGTAGCCTATGGGAGTTTGATGGGGGTATCACCGGACAATTCAGATTATTATAGAATTGTTATAGATGAGATTGTGGATGGTGACATCGAGTTGATGGACGGAGTTAGGAAGATGGAAGATATTATGCTTGCAGACATTATTGATTGGCCTACATTTAGGACTTTCCCTTGCTAGTTTTTTCTTTTCTATATTACTTGGATTTTGATGATGGGATGGATGTTCAGTTGTTTTGGATGGATGGATATTTGTATGGAGCTTTACTTCATGGACAACTTTTTGAATTCTGAATATTGTATGGATGTTCACTTTTAGTCTTATTTTGTAAGTGGCTCTGGTGTTTCAATGGATGTTTGAGAAGTTACTGGTTGTATATTGGTATTTGGATGGATAAGAGTAGATGATGCACAAGTGGTGATAATTATTTGATTTCAACAGGTTCAATTTTTTTATATTTATTTTTTTCAATTATTTTTTTTCTAGAAAATAAATAAATCGACGGCTAAAAACTGTCGTTTTATATTAAAATTATAATTTTTAAATTTCATTAATTTTTAAAAACAACAAATGGAAACCGTCGTTTTTTCCTACTGTTTAGCTGTCGGCATTTAGGTTTAATGTGTCGGTAATGATCGCATTAAACGATGGTTATTAGCCGTCGTTAATTTAAATATTAGCGATATGTAAAAACCGTCGTTCATTTTATGATTATCGACAGTTATTAACTGTCGTTTTTGAAAAGCGACTACAAAATAAACCACAGACCCATAGTGAAGAAAATGATGGTTTTGGACTCTCGTTTTTTGGGCTTTTTTACGTAGTGACGGGTCCTCATGATTGCAGCATAGAGGAAGGGTCACTGGTTCAGGTTCTTTTTCTCTCCCATGGCGGGCTTACCTCACATATTTATAGGGAAAGGAAGGCTCAGCACTCAAGAAAATCTATGAGGCAAGGTCTCCCACGCCCCACGTGGAGCGCACGTTTCCTATAAGTTGACTAACGACTCCGATGGTGACACGTGGAGCCATCTGATCTTTTTCCGCATTGGCCGTACCGCTGAACTTACTGCTATTTATGAGCCTCGGAATGCGGGATATTGGAGCAGATAACTATGAAGACCATTAGGTACATTTTCTCCAACTCAAGACTCTCACGTGACAGCACTCAGCCGGACTCAAGCACAAAAGAGCCGAACTCAAAAAGAAAGAGAAAGAAGAAAACTCAATTGAATAAACTTTGCTTTTCATTCCAAGTGAAAGAGGTTACAAGCTGGAGATTACAAGCCGGTCCACATTGCAATTCAAAAAGACAGAAAAACTACAAGTTCGAAAGCAGGAAAAGTACAATAAGCTACAAGGGCTTCGGGGACTCAACCGGCACTATCACGGTCTCTGATGGACCGGCGGTCTCGGCGACAACCACGGCCTTCTCTGGCGCATAACCGGCAGGAGGGGCAGAAGGAGCGTCGCCCACAAAAGATGCAGCTGGAGCATCACCAGCTGAAAGGATAGGTGGAGCGCCATCCGAGATAGGATCAGCAGCGGGAGCATCAGCCTTTGCACTCTCAGTTTGCGGAGCGGAACTCGGCTCGGATTCTGGGCCAGAGTACTTCGACAAGTTCGGATAGACCAGGTGGTCTTCAGGAACCCCCGCTCACTTCAGTGCGGCCAGGCACCCCTCCTCGAATAGAATGGAGGTGATCTCCTCCACCTGTCTCTCGTAGTCCTCTGTGGCCTGGTCCACCCCCTTCTGAAAGAAAGATTGGGCCTCAGCCTGCAGAGAGGACTTGAGGTCAGCGTTCTCCTTTTTCAGCCGCTCGACCTCGGCATAGCGAGCCTTTAGTTCGGCGTTTTCTTTCTGAAGCTTCTCGACTTCGGCACGCCTAGCTAGCACTTCAGCACGCTGCCTCCAGAAGCAAGAGCAGATGATTCGCGAGCTCCAGCAGCAGCTCAGGGCAGCGCAAACTGCCTCCTTGAGGCAGGTCTGTGAGCCTCAAGGGAAGAAGAGGGACGCCCCCAGCAGGGCAGCCCAGCCTCCCCGCGAGGACCTCAGAAATCATCTGGACCAGAAACGGAGCCAGATCCGTGACGAAGGCTCGAGCAACAGCCGAAGTCACCATAGCCGCGACGGCCGAACTCATAGCCGTCGTAGCCCGAGCCATCCCAAGCGAAAGCCCAGAGCTCAGACTCCAGAGAAGGACGATGAGCAAGAGCGATTTGACAAACGTGTCAGACTGGCTCTCCAGCACAACTTGGACATGCGGGACCAGAAGCAGATCTGTGGTCACACTGATCTGGGGGGCTCGCCCTTCACAAAAGAGATCGAGCGCACCCCCTTGCCCAGAAAGTTCTCCGATCCGCGGTTCGTCCCCTATGACGGACTGTCCGACCCATCCGCACACCTCCGACACTTCTCCCAGAAGATGTCCATCTGGGGGAACGAGGGTCACCTAAACTGCAAAATCTTCTCCTCCAGTTTGGGTGACCTCCCCCTGAAGTGGTTCTGCTCTCTCCCGGAGCAGTCGGTTTTTCAGTTGGAAGGAGCTCCAGCTCTCCCTCCTGAAGAAGTTCTAAGCCTACACCGTCGTCCCCAAGAAGGAAGGGGACCTCCTCGCCCTGAGAATGAAGCAGGGCGAGACCCTCGCCAAGTTCGCCCAGCGATTCTGGGCGGTCCACAGCCAGATCGAGGGCACGAGGGAAGGGATAGCAATCTACGCCTTCCAGCATGCCCTGATCCCCGGCCACGACTTGCGGAAGGACTTGGCCGGGGGACTCCCCAGAATCCATGCCAGAGTTGATGACCCGGGTGAAGCGCTTTATCACCCAGGAGGAAGACGAGATCCGAGCCCGGGATCAAGACGGGTATCCAGAGCTCGAGCAGAAGAATAGCCAGCCTCGGCAGAGAGGCGGGATGCCCTCCCAGGAGCAGGAGCCTAAGCAGGCTTGGGTCTCCAGTTCGGCGAAGCCTGCGTCGTCCAGGTCTGGGGGCACCTGGCAGCCCGGACCTCCCACCAGCGCCAGTCAGAGCGTCAACGTCGTCTTCAAGGAGCCGATCTACCGTATCCTGACCAAGATAAAGACCAAGCCATTCTTTAAGTGGCCTCCGCCCTTGAGGAATGAGCCCACCTCCGGCAGCCAGAGCAAGCTCTACTGCTCTTACCACAAAGGTAGCGGGCACAAGACCGTGGACTGCAACTCTTTGCAGAGGTATCTGGAGAAGCTGGCCGAAGAGGGCCACATTCCAGAGTTCGTTGAGGCAGGAGATGCTGGCGGCAGCGAGGGCCGAGTTCACCAGAGCGCAGCCCAGGTTCCATACAGTGAGGATTCGGAGAAGATCATTACGTGATCCATCTGGCGTCCTCTGTATCCATCTGTATCCCAAGAAATTCAATTTCTAAAAGATGTAATGAATCTTTGAATCAATGGAAATAGCTTTCGCCCCGTCATCAATCTGTCATCTCTCTTTGATCGACTTCGGCTACTAGGGTTAACAGCCCTGGAAAAGGCCTCGAGTTCGGACACTCGGCCAATTCCTAAACTCAGGGTCTTCACCCATCTCCAAGGGTTAATAGCCCTGGAAAAGGCCTCGAGTTCGGACACTCGGCCAATTCCTAAACTCAGGGTCTTCACCCATCTCCAAGGGTTAATAGCCCTGGAAAAGGCCTCGAGTTCGGACACTCGGCCAATTCCTAAACTCAGGGTCTTCAACCCATCTCCAAGGGTTAATAGCCTTGGAAAAGGCCTCGAGTTCGGACACTCGGCCAATTCCTAAACTCAGGGTCTTCACCCATCTCCAAGGGTTAATAGCCCGGGAAAAGGCCTCGAGTTCGGACACTCGGCCAATTCCTAAACTCAGGGTCTTCACCCATCTCCAAGGGTTAATAGCCCTGGAAAAGGCCTCGAGTTCGGACACTCGGCCAATCCTAAACTCAGGGTCTTCACCCATCTCCAAGGGTTAATAGCCCTGGAAAAGGCCTCGAGTTCGGACACTCGGCCAATTCCTAAACTCAGGGTCTTCACCCATCTCCAAGGGTTAATCGCCCGGAAAAAGGCCTCGAGTTCGGACACTCGGCCAATTCCTAAACTCAGGGTCTTCACCCATCTCCAAGGGTTAATAGCCCGGGAAAAGGCCTCGAGTTCGGACACTCGGCCAATTCCTAAACTCAGGGTCTTCACCCATCTCCAAGGGTTAATAGCCTTGGAAAAGGCCTCGAGTTCGGGCACTCGGCCAATTCCTAAACTCAGGGTCTTCACCCATCTCCACGGGTTAATAGCCCTGGAAAAGGCCTCGAGTTCGGACACTCGGCCAATTCCTAAACTCAGGGTCTTCACCCATCTCCAAGGGTTAATAGCCCTGGAAAAGGCCTCGAGTTCGGACACTCGGCCAATTCCTAAACTCAGGGTCTTTACCCATCCACCCCGGGTACATACGCCCTGGAAATGGCCTGGAGTTCCTACACTCAGCCTTTCCTAAAGTCCCCGTGTTTGGAACACACTCAAGGGTTAACAGCCCTGGAAAAGGCCTCGAGTTCGGACACTCGGCCAATTCCTAAACTCAGGGTCTTCACCCATCTACAAGGGTTAACAGCCCTGGAAAAGGCCTCGAGTTCGGACACTCGGCCGAATTCCTAAAATCAGGGTTTCATCCCACTCTACAAGGGTCTACCGCCCTGGGAATGTTCTGGAGTTCCTACACCAGCCGATTCCTGAAATCCGGGTTCATACACCCCTCAGAAGGCCATAGCCGCACTCACTCTCGCCTAGCCGAGTCCAGCGGAACGATGTATCTACCCCGGCGCAAGGCAATTCGGCCAAGGTATGGATCCACCTCGGCGCAAGGCCAGTCATTTCGGCCAAAGCCAGCCATTTCGGCCAAAGTCAGTCTTCAAAAAAGAGAGTTGTGCCATCACTCAAGCACAGAAAAGCAGCACAAAAACACAAGTGTTCCAGAACAGTGCAAGGAAAAACAGAAAGCAAAGTACAAAAAGGTGGATCGCAGTCTGCTGAAAACAGAAAATGAAGCAAAAACCTTACATACCGAAAGACAGAAATAAAGAGGAGCCCGGCTACTGTGGCTTCGGCGACTCCACTAGGTCGATCACCGTATCTGCTGGACCAGTGGATTCGGCCGAAACCGCGACCTTGCTGGGAGCGTCGCTGGCAGGAGATTCTTCGACCAGAGCCTGATTCGCTCCAGGGGCAGAAGAGGCCTCACCCTGAGGCACGGCAGAAGCATCACGGGCGACAGGGGCACCGCTCAAGACCGGGGCAGCTGGAGCATCTTCCGGAGCAGGAACCACTGCAGGAGCTCCAACTGGGGCACTTTCGGCTGCTTCTCGTACAGCTCAGTGGCTCGATCCCCGCACGTCTCAGTTGCAGCCAGGCATCCTTCCTCGAACAGGATGGCGGTGATCTCCTCCACCTACTTCTTGTACAGCTAAGTGGCTCGATCCACCCCATCCTGGAAGGCGGACTGGGCCTCGGCCTGAAGAGATGCCTTTTCCTTCTCCAGCTCGGCGTTAGCCGTCTTCTACCTTGCCGTTTCGGCGCGCCCAGCCAGCACTTCCCCACGTAGCCTCGTCCCCTCAGCAGTAGATTCAGCCTTCAATATGGCCAGCTCAGACTCCAGTTCGGCGGTCTTCTTGTTCCTCGCCCAGACCTCGCCTTTCAGATGATCGGCGACATCAGCCAGAGCCGATGCCAGCCGAGCAGCCTCTTCAGCGCTGGCCTTCTTCATCCCCTCCATTCCTTTCCGCGACTCTTCCAGCTCCCTCTTCAGCTTGTCCCTCTCAGACTCCAGCTGAGTGACCCGCGTCGCGTTCTTATCGCTCCTTCCCACCACGGTCAGGAGCCTCTGCACGTTCTGCTAATGGAAACAGAGGGTCAGGTTCGACCAAGACACTTGAAGAATAAAGAAAAGCGTTGCAAACACTTACCAGAAGATTAGCCTGGATCGCCGAGACCATCAGGCTCTCATCGTCGAACCTCTCGTGCATCTCCATGTCTCTTGGCAGAGCACAGACCTTGGCGAGAGCTCCGATCACCTCGGCATTCCCCAACAGCCGGTCCTCGACATTCAGAGGCTTACCGGGCCTCCATGGCGCTGGGGCACTACGGGGTCCGGAGGCCGATCCAGACCCTTGCCCCACCGAGATCGTCAGCTCGCGGGTCGCTCCACCGGAAGGCTTGCTGACCTGCGCGCTCTTCTCAATAGGAGCCTTGGCTCCGGGGGCCCGCGCAGGGGCCTTATTCTCGGAGGCTGTTCAGCCCCCGAGTCCTTCTCCCCAGCCTTGGACTTCTTTTCTAGGCGGGGACCCCTCCCTTGGCGCTCCGGCGAGCGTCGCCGCACTCCCGCACTCGGAGCAGGGAGCAGGAGCAGAAGCTGGAGCAGGAGCAGAAGCTGAAGTAGCGCCAGCACCTCCCGAGCTCGAAGCAGCGCGGGTGCTGGCAGAAGATGGCGTCGCAGCCGAAGAAGACCCCCGCCTAAACTTGGCCGCTAGGTCCCTAACGACCGGCTCCCTCGACCTTCCCGCCATGTCTTCTTCCCGATCGGAAGAATAAGCGTCCACTATTTGCCTCAGGTTCGACGGTTCCGAACTTGAAGTGGACGCCTCGGAACCGGATGCAGCTCGGCTCGCAACTGGATCGTTCACAGGGATCCCGGCAGGCACGGCAACAGAAACGGTCGGACGGTCGGGGTGCGCCTCGTCCTCCTCGGCTACTCCGGTCCTCCTGTAATGACCGCGATACCTTGGCTCGTACCCGAGCAGCTTCAGAGCAGTTGAAGCGACACCAGACGACGATCGCCACATCCCCAGACGGATTCTTCTAACTTTCGACCACTAAGGGCTAGGGCGCCTAAGAGGTCAAAAGCTAGGGGGCAATTGTGTGGGGAGATTTCCAGAACTACAGGATTAAGCTAATCATAGCCATCAGATGAGGCTAAGCATTCTCACGTGCCATCCGCGTGCCATCCACGTGGCACCAATCTCCCCCGGCTACCAGGACAGAGGCCTCGGCCGAAGTCAAGCATCTCCGGGCCACTAACGCCGAACTGGTCCACCGCGGGTGCCATCTCGGCGGGGAGCTCCACCTCGGCTGAGCCACCCCGGGTGCCATCTCGGCAGAAAGCTCCACCTCGGCTGAAGAAGCCGGGGACAGAAGCTGAAGCAAGAGAGAACCTTCACTTGCGCCCCCCATCCCCCACGTCATCAGGCACGTGGAGGGATAGGGGCACGAGCTAGTGGGACAGACGCGACATCCAGCCGCCCACAATCTTCGCCAGATCCCTGACAGGGCGGCATCCAGCGGCTAAGGCCACATCAGGGCAAGGCCCGAGGGCAGATCCGATGGTACCCCTACCGCCAAAGGCGTCCAACATGATCTGGCCCAACAAGACGTGCATTAAATGCGACATGGGCTGACCCGACGCGCATTTAATGCATAGTGGGCTAGATTAGACCGCAATTAATGCAATTTTGGACTGATCGTGACTTCCCACTCGAATCACGGGACCCACACCACAATATCTCCCCAAGATACGTTCCAAACTCTATAAATAGAGGCTCAAACCACCATCTAAGGTACGCCATTTTTCATACACAGAGCCGTTACTCTGTCTCTCTTCTCCCTCTCCTCCCATTGTTCCAGTTCCCACACTGACTTTGGCATCGGAGAGCCTTGCGCCGCCCAGGCCAGGGTCCTCTGACCGTTTGCTATTCTCTTTCAGGCTTTCGGACGGTATCCAGTCACACCCAGTCATCATCATCATCGGATAAGTCCTATAAGGCTCCCTCCTTATTGTGGTCATTATTTTCTGCACCTACATACATATCATTTGATCAGTGGTTCATGATCCCCTCCAACCCCAAAAATCAAAGAATATATAAATAAAAATAAGTTAATAATACAGTGAGGATCTTCATCTCATTGTCCACGGCACACAAATAAATTAAGATCTGATGAAAAAGGTCATAAAGATGGTGGCAGTGAGCTCATATCCTCTAGCAAGAATATGAGAACTGAGGTGCCCCCACCATCAGATTGATGAGGTATAATCTATGATCCCTAGATAAAAAGTGGATATGGCAGGACACATGGTGGATATTGTGGGGACGCATCATGGGTATGGCAGGACATGGATTTTATTGAAAAAGTGAAGTAAGGAATATGATATGATACAAAGTGTATTTTGAAATATCCGTACGTCATGATATCCCACATTTTAAATAGGATCGATCTGGCAAATGGTCATGGCTGATCTCCAATTGGAATGAAAGTTGGCTCAACCCAATGAAGTAGAGGATATTGATTTTGAGTTGCTTCGATTTCAAAAGTGGGCTTTACTAATAATTTGGACATCAGATGATCACAATTAGGTTTATCCAAATAATAATAACAATAAGAAGAAGAACAATAAAGAAAGAAGGTGATATGCTTTTTGGCTGCATATATATATGACACTTATACCGTATAAAAATCAATAGGAGGAAGAGACCTACAGACATACGAGAAAAGTTTTTGGTTTGTCAAGAGTCCTTAAACTACGGGAAGAGTCTCTTGATTCTTGGGTTTTCAATGGAGAAGAAGATCTGTGTTTGTGTCACTGGTGCTGCAGGTTACCTTGGGTCATGGCTTGTAAAGAAGCTCCTAGACAAAGGATACAGAGTTCATGCAACTTTGAGGAGTTTGGGTCTCTCTCTCTCTCTATCTATCTATCTATATGTCTTCTTGTTTTTTTTATTTTAATGGTAACAAGTTTTAAGGAAGCACAAAACAGTACAAGTGAAATATACTATATTAACGCAAAGCACCCATAAACACCTAAAAGAAAAGAAAAGAAAAGAAAAGAATTCTAGCTAACAGCATCCTACATTTATTTATACACTTATGTCTTCCTAATTTCTTTGTATGTATGGTGGTTTTCAGAGGATCCCTCAAAGGTAGGGCTTCTCAAAGCCCTTCCACATGCAGACACAAGGCTGGTGTTGTTTAGAGCAGATATCTATGAACCAGAGGAGTTCGAACCTGCAATAAAAGGATGCGAATTTGTTTTTTCACGTTGCCACCCCATTGCTGCACAACACTCACAGTACTAAGGTCAGTTCGGTAAACTTTCATTTCATTTTTCAACAGTCAGATGTGCCATGAATGCCCTTTTCCTTATCACTTAATGGCCCATTTCTGGAGGAGATTTTCTATGACTAAGAGTGTGTATTATAAGTTGTTGTATCTTTTCTACCGTGAAAACTTATTGATGTAGACGCAACCTATTAATAGTGAAGAGTTCAGAAACATCCAATGTCAGCCACATAGGCCAAGAAATTTTTAGGCCTTTCGTTGAAGCATGGGATGGCTATAGTTCTTCCCACTGGCCCATGATACAGTGTTATTAAACTTTTCATGCGAGTCAGGATGTGGAGGCTGGAGAAGCAAAGCAACATGCGTGTTAGATCAACCCTATAATTTCCTCGCCCTTATCATTCTCATGTAATGAATCACTAACCCAAGTGTGTGGGGAGATTTCCAGAACCAACAAGATTAAGTTAATCGCAGCCATCGGATGAGGTTAAGCATTCTCACGTGCCATCCTCACGTCATCCACGTGGCACCAGGCTCGCCCCGGCTACCAGGACAGGAGGTCGGCCGACACTACAAGAAATTCACTTTTCCCGGCGCTAAGAAAACGCCGGCAAAAGTCAGAAAGCGCCGCGGGAAATTGATTTCCCGGCGATTTTTGATTGCGCCGGCAATCGCCGGTAATACTACGCCAGCAATGTTTGTTACCTTGCAAAATGTAGAAACGCCGGGAAAGGAATAACCATTACCGGCGTTATTTTTGCCGGCAAAATAATTTATTTCGCCGGGAAATAGGTGTAATAAATTTTTTTTAAAAATTTTCCCGGCGTTATTTTTCGCCGGTAAAGGACTTCCCGCGTTATTTTTTGCCGGAAAAAGCCAATAAAAGAATTTTTTAACCTTTTACCGGCGTTATTTTTTCGCCGGGGAAAGAGTTATTACAATTTTAAAACTTTTGCCGGCGTTGTTTAATGCTTTTGCCGGCGTATATTTGCGCCGGTAACACTTTGCCGGCGTTAGTTTTGCGCCGGGGAAGGTAATTTTTTTTAATAATAAATTAACAAAAAACTTTTAAAAACTTTTGCCGGCGTTTGCGTGCGCCGGGAAAACATTAATATAATTTTTTTTTTAAATTTTTGCCGGCATTTTAAATGCGCCGGCAAAGCATTTATATTTTAAAAAAAATATTTTTTTAATATTTTTCCTGTATTTGTCAACCTCCTGTACGCACAATTTCAAACACAACAAACATTACTTTTTGAACATTTCTAATATCATTAGAATACCAAATAAAACACTAACATATGGAGGGTTGGATCTAAGAGAGTCAACACAGTTGGAAAAAGAAATTCACACCATGGTAAAGAGTAAGGACACAAATGAAAAAAACAGTATTTATAAAGATCAATTTTTGGGCAGCTGGGTGACGAATGTAACTGCCAACCAACTAGAGAATCTCTTGTTGCTCACACAAGAGGACTACAGTGGAAGAGTTCTGCCAAGTATTTAAGAAAAACAAAAAAAAAAAAAAAAAAACGAAACCCCAACCAAATAGATTGATTAATAAACAACTAGAAATCAGAGTCCTTCAAAATTTAAATGGTCTAATGATCCAACAGAGCTTTGGCCAAAAATTTGGTCCAACCCAAGTTCAATGACATAATAAACTCACATTAATTTGGGCTAGTACAGCTCATGGCTTCATACGAATGCTTGAATGACACACATGCAAGCAACTAACTATATTAACCTATAACATTGCGTGCTTCACAAGCATGATCGCAGAATATTGCATCCTGCTGAAGGGTTATTATCATCATAGCACTCTGTATCTACAATGTTAAAATTATAACTCAGGATTTTGATTGGCTTCTTCTCATGACTTAAGATTAGTAATCTTACACAGTCAACTGTAGATGAGGCCGCCTCTAGAATGTACTTCATCAGATAGATCAATGGCTGTGATCTCGAAACAGCGTGGGGTCCACATGTTGTGGGGGCCCTTGGTTGTATTCCTCGTAGGTTGTGAGCTGATGATTTGTGTCTCTCAGAAATCAGAATTCTCTACACGCTGTTGTCAGCCTCTGGCCTTTTCTCTCCATTTGAAGCCTTTTCTCGATCGCTACAACTCTTCCTCTTTGGAAGCTGTTGGAGATCGCAATGTCCGCTTCGGTGCTTTCTTCTCCCACGTCTCTTCTTCAGGTTCTCTTCTTCGTTTTCTTCTCAATTCTCTCTCACACCCACCAAAGCCTCTCATCTTTCAATGCTTTTTTTTTTCTCTCTTTCAATCTGGACAGAACAGAAGATGCAGCTTTTCCATTCGATCTCTCCCACACCCACAGCATCTCCTCATCAAATCCCAACGATTCTTCCCCAAAATTCAACACTACTCAACAATAAATTTCCAATTCAAGTCCTGTGGGCGATTGATTGTAGATTAACCATGTTTTTTTTAAAGGTGTGCAGTGCAGGGTTGTTTAGAGCCCCTGAAACTTATAGCATGCACCAGGAAATTTCCTGCATTGAAGGTATATATTAACAGACCCCACTGTCAGTATTTATTGACAAAGCTACAGTAATGAGACATAATTATCTCATACCTTCCATCATGAATGAAAAAAAAAAAAACAAAAAAAAAAAAAAAAACCATCATTTTCCTAGGAGAGATATACACACCAAAAGAGACCTTCTGCTTATCTCATTGCTGAAACTAGTGGTAATAATCACAACACAAGATATATACATGCACATTGTGTAGCCACTTCAACAAACTTATTATATGCACTGGTGATAATTAGGGATCTAAATGTATGGGTCCCAATGCCCTATCCAGCCATACCCAGACCCAAATAGGGAAAATGACATTGGTTCAATTGCTACAACCAATGAAGCCACTGGATTAAATCTGGGTCCAGGTCCAACTTGGTCTCAAGAAGAGGAGAGATGGAGGGGTTGTATTCACAGTAATACATACAATACATTTATATGCATACATTAAATGTGCAAATCAGATCAATGGCTGAATGCAATGGAAATGAAAAAAAAATTATGGTTTTAGTCTGTCAGACAACCGTGCGAACATTTCTAAAACCTTGTTATCTGCACTCATAAACAAGGCAGGAATACTCATCACCAAATAACAATACCTATATTTGTAACTAGTGCACATGCACTCAAGTAGATTAAGTTAGTAGAAGCTGAAATAACAAAGATAGTTTAGCAAAACAAAATCTCTCTCTCCTCTCTCTCTCTCTCTCTCTCTCTCTCTCTCTCTCTCTCTCTCGCAAGTGGTCCAACCAAAAGAATGGGAAAGAACTATCCACTAGTGTAAGAACTTTCCACCCAAAGATATAAAATCCACAGAGGAAAGATAACATTTGAAAAAATTACAAAAAAAAAAAAAAAAAAAACTAAATGAAGAGGATTTGGGCTCAAGGGCAATCATCCATACCCACTCAAGAAGGAAAAGCTTGGTAAGAAAAATGATGCTAGAGTAAATGAACGAGTAATGACCACCTCCTTTTCTCTTTTTGTTGACTGGAGCTATTAACTTGTGTTTAAGGCAAATCCATACCCCTCATGATGTAATTAGAGTTTTAATTCTAATCATTGTTCCTTGGGCTATTTGATCAGTAATCATGAGTCCACGAAAAACCTACCTAACCAAAGTGAAATCAGTCAAACCTATATGAACCATACATATAGAAATGAATCATGCGCACATCCTTTCTCCCATTTCTTTTCCAAAACCATCAAGAAATGAAACAAGAACATTCATGCCACTTCATATTAACATTCAACTGTCCTTACAACATTAAAAGCACCTTACCATTACCATTGCAAAATAAAAATTGATGTTAACATTCTACTATGTACCAGCATTCAAATGCCAGTCAAAATTTAAACATTCAAATATCCTTACAACACACTTTACCATTACCATTACAAAATATAAATCCATGCTAACATTCTACTATGACATTCCAACATTTGCAATGTTGTTTAAAAAAACTCAATGGATCCCATTTTAATATATAGCAATCTGCTACTCTGCATCCATTTTTGGTCTTCATGTTGGATGCATCTTTCCTGCATGGAATCTTTCAACAAAACTTTATCATCAATGTTCATTCAATCCTGCAAATAAAAAAAAACAGAGAGAGAGAGAGAGAGAGAGAGAGATTAATATAACATATAATAAAGAAATGAAAGGCTGGAAATATCAGTGAAAGAGATGACTAATCCTGTTTCTTTTCCTTTAAATTTAACAAGATCCACAATTTAACAAGAAAGGCTGGAAATATCAGTGAAAAAAATGAAAGGTTTGAGTTACATGTAGGAAATAGAATTAGAACATAGTAGGCAAAGTCCTCTACATTCTTTTTACAATCCAACGTCTCTCGCAATTGCCCACAAAATCAGGTGGAACCATGTAGTGGCAGTCTCCATTGGTATTGATTATCATGGATACAAACAGCCTTATGTAAATTTCTTACATGATCTTGTCATTTTCTGTTTTTCAAATGTTCTTATTTCTTTTAGTTCAAGTAGATTCTCTCTCTATGTGATGTATTAACTGAACCTGAAATGCCATGTGTCTAATCCAACTATAACTAGCCTTACAGTAATATAGCAGATCACTCTCCTCCTCTAGCAGTAAAAAATCCAAAAAAAAAATTGTTTGTACTATTCTTGCTTAAGGGCAAAGTATAATAGTAAAGGAGAAAATAATAGAAAGGCCAAGGCATTATAAGCTGATAAGAAGCAACAAAAACAAGTCCCAAAGCTGATAAGAGTAGTTTTATACAAACCTGGAGAAGTCCTATCCTGATCTCCACCTTCACCATCCACACCAGCAGCTGTGTTTGGATCTACGCCTACACGCTGAGCTAACTGGAGGACCAAGTTCTCCAAGAAATTGTTCTCTGGGAAAACTCAGCAACCTGCTGCCTCAATTGTTGTACCTCAGGATCAGGGCCTGTCCGATTCTGGCTTGAAGCTAAACAAGATTTTGTCCGGACGCCAAAACCCTTTAGGTATCCCGATCTATGCCCAAGCACTTGAACGGATATCTGTTGCTCTGTCAACGGAGATGTTATGGAGGGTTGGGATTGTTCGGCGCTAACTCGTACTAATTCCTCCTGCCATTTTTAAACATGTAAAAATCAAATAAAGTGATTTAACAAATGTATAAAAGTATATTTGTATTGATATATAAGACATGACTTAGGAATCAGTACATGTGTCTTCTGAGCTGCCTCATTTATCCACTTTTTCTGCCCATGCATATAGTGGGTGTCGTGGTAGAAATCGGGAAAAGCCTGTGCCTGCCCATCATTATGTGCCATCTGTTATGACATTATAATTTTCGTTAATATAATAACTTTAATTTTCATAACTTAGTCAAATGGCATAAATTCTTAAATCTGCACTTACAATTAAAGAACTACGTGCTAGGAACGATCTAGAGCCGCTCGTATGATTCCATGGCATCTTCGATCGGCTAACTCTTGCTTTCTTTGACTTATCCTACACAGATAAATAAAAAACAAGGTATTAGTAGAAACAAAATTTAACTACTGCAATGATCTTGATCAATAATTGAGGAAGATATATATACAAAACCATTAAAATTTACCTTCCACTCCATAGTCTCCCACAAATTATCGATCATCCAGGCCCAGTCATCAGCATTACAAGGTTTTAGTGGGTGGCTCTTTGGATCGGGCACCCTTGCCTCCAAAAGGGACAGATAGTGGGTATGTAATTCGTGCTTCCAGTCCCTGTACAACTTCTTGCACTTCACATCAACGGCATCCCTGATGATCGGATCGTTCACATAGTCCCCGAAGTCAAAAGTTTGCTGTAATTGCAAACATAAACATGTTATGTGAGACAACAAATAAATATTAATTAGTCTCCATGAATCTGCATCAAGTTATCGCAAATGAAATTACCTGAACTCGCTTTACCACCAAATTCTTGATCACCTCAGGCACAGACTTCCAGCCTTCTTTCCGAACAGGTGCCTCAGCTCGAATCACTTGCCCGAGAAGGTTCGCAAAAGCAGTGGCAAATTCACCCTCTGGCGCATGGCTCGAAGCTGGGATCGAAATTGGTATGGCATGGCCAAGTTGCCGCCTCAGTTTTTGCACCTTCAGCCCCCGTGTCATGCCCCGTACACGGCGGGAGCCCTCGCCTAAGCCTAATGATGTCATGATCAAAATATTAATTTTGTTACTAAGCATATAAAATTAAAAGAATGTAAATCTTAAACGTAAATAATTCTAAATTTCTCACCAACACTACTGCTCGGAGTACGCTGACTCAAAACCTGGTCAGGCTGGCCAGAAGACACGGCAATCCCTGTAGGATCCATCGGTCTAGAATTGGTCGCCACCTTAAGCATGCTATCCGCATGAGAAGGCCGTGTCTCTTGAGGCTGTGTCGGTCTAGCTACGGCCGCCTCATCGGGCGTGCGGTTTTCTCGGGAAGACTGTGTGACTTGAGGTAGTGCCGGTATAGTCTGGGACAGTGCAGCTGCTACAACGAAGCATGTCTACTTCGCTTCCCTAGAGTCATATCAGTAACCTGTCACGCCACAACAGTGAAGTATTAGTACTGAAATACATAATAAAGTGGATGAAAGATGTTTATAACTAGAATGGCTTGTCATAAATGAATAGACAGAAATTACCATATTCGCATGATCAGACCCAGAAGACTCATCATCCCCATCATCACCTGTATCTTCATCTGAATAAACCAACCCAAAATCACACTGGGGCGGTCGATACTCCTCATCATCGTCATCTTCACCCGATTTTCTATTTCCCACTCCACTTTTCGTTCTGCCCGTTTGACTCAATCCATAAACAGTGCTGGCTATTTTCTTTACCCCCAAAGCACGACATTTCTCGTCTCTTTCCATGATGTTCTTATTTCTCACCTTCTCGTATTCTGTCAACTTTGCCTGTTTGGCCACCCAGCCAGGCCTGACGTATGTTTTACCTCCCTTGGGCATTTTTGAGAACTATATATGACACACATGAGAATGAGGGCGAATAAAATGAAATAAAATGAGATATATATAAAATGAGTCATGAAATGTAAACGAACAACTTCATTAATTTAGAACACTTGTCCATACAGAAATTAGAAAACAAAAACTACACATCCTAGTCTACGTCAGGATCGATATCTGGATCGGACTGGCTATGCAGATTGTCTTCATCATCATCCTCGTCTATATACTCCGCCATAGTTTCATCTTCGCCATCGATATGCTCCGCCAATGCTCCTCACCATTAACTATCTCTGTTGGAATATCATCTCGACAGTAATTCAAATCACTATCTTCGACACAGATTGGGACAACATCACTTGCTTCGTGCTGCTGGAAGGCCTCGTTAGGCACATCATCAACTTCTGGTACATCCCAGACTCCTCGATGCTTGACTCGTTCTACGATTCTCCAGTTGTTGCCTTTGCAAGTATCAATAACATAGAAAACTTGCTTTGCTTGACTTGGTAGGACAAATGGATCATCTTTATACCACCGACCAGTAACATCAATGCTTGTTATGTGTTGATCGGTATATACTTTGTTTCTGGTACCGGTGTTTGTACCATTCACATTGGAATAAACACCACCCTACCCCCATGCATGTATGTCAATTCCCAGACTTTGCACAAGTACCCGTAGAAGTCAATTGTCTTCCCGAGATGCTCCCCTTGCACGACCAAACCACTATTCTGGCACAAACGCCTTTTTCTCGCGATCTCTGGTGTGGAATCGGACACCATTGAATATGCACCCTGAATACATATATACTATCGAACCGGGACCATTTGATAACGACCACATTTCATCTGTTGCTTCTGGCGACCCTTGATTTCGCAAATCATTCATCTACATGAGCAACATGCAACATAATTTATTGAGTTAATGTGAATTCAGGCCCAATTAGATCATGTTTACCGTGCAAATAGGGGATCATATATCTTACACGTTGCTTGAACCATTTTGGAAATTGATCTCGCTGTATTTGACTTAGGTCATGCCCTTCTGGATTTTGTATTGTATTCCTGTGTTCCCTACGTAAGGAAATGCAATTCATAAGCAATTAAACGTAGATGAAGGATCAACAAGGACACAATCTATGCAAACATGTAGTTAAGCCAAAGCACTTACTCAAGATATGGCTCTAAACTCGGGACTATTATGCAAAACAAACCAGTGAGCCATGTTGCGTTCATTTTGAACAGGATCTGGTGCCCTTGTGATCGGTGCAAAGGGGCGGACATTTTGTGTGAAGATCTCCATTCCGGGACCACGCACACCACCATCATCATTTCGTTCATCTCGAGCAGTCCCTTTAGGTACATTGAGCAGAAAGTTAAACACTCTTTGACAATGTAGGCCTCTGCGATCGAGCCTTCGGGTCGTGCTCGGTTAGTAACGTAACCTTTTAAAGTCCCTAGAAACCTTCAAATAAAGAGACATTAGTATTAAGGTTACTTATACAAGACAATCACATTACTACACGAACAACACTTTAGCACTTGGTAACGGTTACCTTTCAATGGGGTACATCCACCGATATTGTACCGGTCCAGCAAGCATGGCCTCACGGGGCAAGTGAACAGCCAAATGGACCATTACA
Source organism: Litsea cubeba (assembly GCA_012931725.1). Classification (NCBI taxonomy): domain Eukaryota; kingdom Viridiplantae; phylum Streptophyta; class Magnoliopsida; order Laurales; family Lauraceae; genus Litsea; species Litsea cubeba. Next base: position 43,952,124 of record CM022953.1, on the reverse strand, counting down.
TCAAAGAATGCCGGAGGAAAAATCTTCTCGAGCTTACAAAGTATGAACACTCCCCGTTCCTCTAATTTTTTTAAATCGCTCTGTTTCAATGTTTTCGAGCAGAGGTCCTGGAAGAACCTGCCAAACTCAAATAGAGTTGTACTTAACTCCTTATCAACATAACCACGTAGGCCAACCGGAAGTAGACGTTGTAGGAGCACATGATAGTCGTGACTCTTCATACCCAATAATTTGCCATTTTTCGATGTCACACACCTTGAGAGGTTTGCTGCATAGCCATCCGGGTACTTGATTGATTTCAAGAATTCGAAAAAACCCTCCTTCTGTTTCGGGTCCAACGTAAAGGATGCATGGGGTTTCACAATGGATCCTTCTTCATTCCTCTGCAGATGCAATTGCGGCCTGATGCCCATATCCTTTAAATCATCGCGCGCTTTATCTGTGTCCTTATTCTTCTTATCTATGCCTACCACTGTCCCAACAACATTTTCACAGATGTTCTTCTCTATGTGCATGACATCAAGGTTATGCCTAAGGTTTAACTTCTTCCAGTACGGTAGCTCAAACATGATGCTTTTCTTTGTCCAATTTAATAGTGTAGGCTCACGAGGTCTTTTCCTGCTGTTGGGGCCCTTCCCGAACCTAACTTCTGGTAGTTGATCCAACTGATCAAGTACCCTTTGCACCGGTAAATCCAAGGATTTTATTTTATGCTCTGGCTTACCATTGAACTTCTTGCTCCTTCTCCAGAGGTGGTTCTCAGACAAGTAAGCTCGATGTCCAACCCACCCAATCTTACTTCTCAACTTACACGATAATGAATCTTCGTTGCAAGGGGGACAAGCCAAATAACCTTTTGTGCTCCAACCAGATAAGTTACCATACGCGGGAAAGTCATTAATGGTCCACATCAAAGCAGCATGCATTCGGAAGGTCTGTTCACTATGGGCATCGTAAGTCATGACACCAATCTCACACAACTCCTTCAACTCATCAACCAAGGGCCTTAGGTACACATCGATCTCCTTCCCAGGAGCCTGCGGCCCAGGAATAAGTAAGGACATCATGAAAAATGGGTCCTTCATGCACATCCAGGGTGGAAGGTTATAAGGCATAAGTACGACGGGCCACATGCTGTAAGAAGTGCTCATGTTGCCGAAGGGGTTAAACCCATCGGTGGCCAATCCTAACCTCACATTGCGGATCTCCCGTGCAAACTCTGGAAATTTCAAATCAAATTCCTTCCATTCATTATAGTCGGCCGGATGCCTACCCAGATCGCCATCCATGCCATTCTCATGGTGCCATCTCATCTCTTTGGCCGTCATCCGGGACATGTATAACCTCCGTAGCCTAGGTATCAATGGGAAGTAACGCAATATCTTATGAGCGATTTGCTTACCCTTGCCATCATTGACCTTGTACCTAGGCTCCCCACATTCCGGACACTTATCCAGGTGAGCATTCTCCTTCCAAAAAAGTATGCAATCATTCTTGCAGGACTCAATGTGCTCATATCCTAAGCCCAAGTCACGCAGTAGCTTCTTGGCCTCATAGACGGACGCGGGCACCACATTACCTTCTGGTAGGACGTCCCTAAATATCTCCAAGACCTTGTCAAATGACTTGTTGCTCCACCTATATTGAACCTTCACATGTAGCATCCTAATGACAAACGCTAACAGCGTTTCTGAATCTTTACAACCAGGGTACAAACCACGCTGGGAAGCCTCCAGCATAATTTCAAAGTTTCGCACATCATCTATCCCTAGGGTATCATCCATCATGTAAGTCCCCCTGCCATGATCCTCTAGTAACTCATCATATCCATCCCGGTCCTCATCCGATTCATCCTCGCTATCATCCGATTGTGCAAGTTCCCCATGCTGCAACCAGGTGTCGTAGGATACCAGCATCCCACGTACGAGTAGATGGTTTCTCACAATCTCATAATCATGGTCAAAACTGTTGCAGCAATAGTTACATGGGCACTTGATCACTCTACTCCCGCGCGAATTTGCCTTTGCGAATTCAATAAAAGAATTCACCCCGTCTATATACGGCTGACTGAATCTATTATGATACAGCAGCATCCAACTCTTGTCCATATCTGTTCATATATATGTAAGGTGGTGGTTAACTCAAATTCAACGATTAGATGGTTTAAAAATAAATGTAAAAAAGAAATGAATGATAAGATATCCATTAAACTCAAATTTGGGTTGCATCAACATATCTTCTCAATGAATCTAATTATTCTATGCAACTCAAATCTCAGCATATTCATGAATCTTGCCCCATGCCCATATGAGATATGCATGTTTTCATAATCAATCTACACATTTATTTTATTCAATCCTTTCAACTAATTTCCCATCTATAATCATAAGAAACAATGTTTCTTTCAAACTGAGGAATTAAGATTCAAATGAGATACCTGCTCGCACACAGTGATATCGACAAAATGTGATCTTTTTACCTTATCTACAGAGAAATGAGATCTCTGCAAAAAGGAATAGACCCCAAATCTATCCCCCTCTTTTCAAAGCTTTATACTGTAATAAATCACGCCTACAAATGAACCCTCCCTCACCCCACCCCCACCCTTTCTTTTCTTTCAATCTTTACCTTCTGCTGTTCAATCTCTCTTTCCCCCATCTTCCGTTTTTACCTCATTTCTCTTAAAAAGTTAGATTCTAACCACCTTGACTTCAATTGATTTTTTTTTCTTTCTTTTTTTTTTTAACCCTCATGTCGATCTGATATGAGAGCCTCTCTCATTCCCTTTGGATGAATCTGTTAGACCAAAATGGCTGCTTAATCCAGCCATGGTGAAAAATGTTGATGCCCCATATTTTGTTCCTTTCTAAACCATTCATTTAGATCTGTTTGTTGGTCTCTCCAGTCTCCCCTCTCAAATGTGTGACAATCGTGAATCTAAACCATTAAATTAAAAACTACCAACAACATGAACTACATAGATCAGGATCTTCTACAGGCGAAATGATAAACATGATGGCTTGATCATTCAGAAGCGTCCGATCTAGATGACCGACTAAACAGAGGGAGAGAGACAGAGAGGATGGCAAGTGCTGCTGTAGAGAAGACAGAAGAAGAGCTCCGCAAGGAAATCGAAGAGCTCCACAGACAGCAATGGGAGGTTTGTCATCTCAAATCCCCACTTCTAAAACCCTAATTTCATTCCCTTTCATTCACATCTCCATAAACCCTCTTCAACAGATAACCCAATGCCTTCGAGACCCAAGAGGGCTCCGACGCGGAGCTGCGATCGCCTCAAACGGATTAACAAGACCCCAAAGTCTAAAAACCCAAGAATCTGTTGAATCCGTTGAATGTAACGGGAAAGAGAGGAAAAAAAACCAAGATCAATGATGAGAATGAGAATGAGGAAAAAAAAATACCTTCTATTGAGGATTTTCTGCAAAGTCTTTGGCTTAGGCTCCTGCAGAGAGAGAGAGAGTCCCAAGTGATGAGATATAGAGAGATATAGAGAGATGGAATGGAAGACGAATAGAGAGATATAGAGAGATGAGAGAGATGAGAGAGAGTGGTTCTGTTGTGTGTCTGAAAGAGGGAAATAAAACGCAGAGCGAGGGAAATAAAACTCAGGCGCGAAACATCACAAATCCTTGGCGGGGGATTAAATTACCTTCGACGGCGAAAACATACTAACGCCGGGAAAACTTGTAAATTTCCCGGCGAAAGCAGAATAGACGCCGGGAAAAGGAATTATTTGCCGGCGAAACTTAGAAAATGCCGGCGAATAAATTTCGCCAGCAAAATTATACTATTGCCGGCACAAAATCAGATTTCGCCGGGGATAATTATACTTTTGCCGGCATAATTATAAAACGCCGGGAAAAAACGCCGGGAATAGTGCATTTTGTTGTAGTGCGAAGTCGGACAGCTCCGGGCCCTTAGCGCCGAACTGGCCCACCTCGGGCGTCATCTCGGCAAGGAGCACCACCTCGGCTGAACCACCACGGGTACCACCTCGGCAGAAAGCTCCATCCCGGCTAAAGAAGCCGAGACAGAAGCCGAAGCAAGAGAGAACATTCACGTGTACCCTTCATCCCCCACGTCGTCAGGCACGTGGAGGGATAGGGACACGCGCTGGTGGGACAGACGCGACATCCAGCCGCCCACGATCTTCGCCAGATCCCTGACAGAGTCCCATCCAGCGGCTGAAGCCACATCAGGGCAGGGCCCGAGGGCAGATCCGCTGGTACTCCTACCGCCAAAGGCGCCCAACAGGATCTGGCCCAACAAGATGTGCATTAAATGCGATGTGGGCTGACCCGACGGGCATTTAATGCATAGTGGGCTGGATTGGACCACAATTAATGCAATGTGGGCTGATCGTGACTTCCCAGTCCAATCGTGGGACCCACACCACAATATCTTCCAAAGATACGTTCCACACTCTATAAATAGAGATCCATGCCACCATCTAAGGTACGCCATTTTTCCATACCAGGGCCGTTACTCTGTCTCTCTTCCTCCTCTCCTCTCCTTCCATTGTTCCAGTTCCCATACTAACTTTGGCATCGGAGAGCCTTGCGCCACCCAGGCCAGGGTCCTCTGACTGTTTGTTCTTCCCTTCCAGGCTTCCGGGCGGCATCCAGACATTCCAGACACCATCATCTTCTCGGATAAGTAATATAAGGCACCCTCTTATTGTGGGTCATTATTTTCTGCACCTACAATTGGCGCCGTCTGTGGGAAAGTAATATCCCAGCCTCTCAAAACCTTCCCAATCTTCCTAACCTCATCCTTTCAGAAGCCATGGCTCCGAAAGCTAAGAAAGGGGGAGAATCCTCAAGGCCAGTTCTCGAGATGCTGCCACCGTCAACGGAAGTCCCTCCTCAGGGACGGTCCCGAACGATCCAAGGCACATCCGCAGGCGAGGGTCGTCTGGGCTCCCACCTCTTTGTCGAGATCCCATTCGAGGAGGGAGTCGAGGCCTCGCTCTCAGCGGACGAAACCGTGCCACTCAGGCGCGACGAACGTCCCCGCAAAGATAAAGCTGTCGCAGCTGAAGGAGACGTCGCAGCACAAGACGCTCTTCTCCAGAAGCAGGAGCAGCTAGTTCAAGAGCTCCAGCGGGTCCAACAACAGCTGAAGGCGGCACAAGCTGCCTCCTTGAGGCCGGTCTCTGAGCCTCAGGGAAAAAAGAAGGGCGCTCCCAGCAAGGCAGCCCAGCCTCCTCGTGGGGACCTCAGACATCATCTGGACCAGAAACGGAGCCAGATTCGTGACGAAGGCTCGAGCAACAGCCGGAGTCACCATAGTCGCGATGGCCGAGCTCATAGCCATCGCAGTCCGAACCACCCCAAACGAAAGTCCAGAGTTCAGACTCCAGAGGAGGACGACGAGCAAGAGTGGTTCGACAAACGTGTCAGACTGGCTCTCCAGCATAACTTGGACATGCAGGACCAGAAGCAGATCTGTGGTCACGTTGATCTGGGGGGCTCGCCCTTCACAAAAGAGATCGAGCGCACCCCCTTGCACAGGAAGTTCACCGTCCCGCGGTTCGTCCCTTATGACGGACTGTCCGACCCATCTGCACACCTCCGACACTTCTCCCAGAAGATGTCCATCTGGGGAAACGAGGGCCACCTAAACTGCAAAATCTTCTCCTCCAGTTTGGGCGACCTCCCCCTGAAGTGGTTCTGCTCTCTCCCGGAGCAGTCGGTTTCCAGTTGGAAGGAGCTCCAGCTCTCCTTCCTAAAGAAGTTCCAAGCATACACCGTCGTCCCCAAGAAGGAAGGGGACCTCATCGCCCTGAGAATGAAGCAGGGCGAAACTCTCGCCAAGTTCACCCACCGATTCTGGGCGGTCTACAGCCAGATCGATGGCGCGAGGGAGGCGATAGCCATCTACGCCTTCCAGCATGCCCTGATCCCCGGCATCGACTTGCGAAAGGACTTGGCCGGGGACACCCCAGAGTCCATGTCAGAACTGATGTCCCGGGTGAAGCGCTTCATCGCCCGGGAGGAAGACGAGATCCGAGCTAGGGATCAGGACGGGCACCCAGAGCCCGAACAGAAAAGTGGCCAACCTCGGCAGAGAGGCGGGAGGCCCCCCCAGAAGCAGGAGCCCAAGCGGGACTGGGTCTCCAGTTCGGCGAAGCCTTCGTCGTCCAGGTCTGGGGGCAATTGGAAGCCCAGACCTCCCTCCAGCGCCAGTCAGAGCGTCAATGTCGTCTTCAAGGAGCCGATCTACCGCATCCTGGCCAAGATCAAATCCGAGCCGTTCTTCAAGTACCCTCCGCCCCTGAAGAGTGAACCCACCGAAGGCTCCCGGAGCAAGCTCTACTGCGCCTTCCATAAGGGCAACGGGCACAGGACTGGAGAATGCAGGAATTTGCAGGGGTATCTAGAGAAGCTGGCCGAGCAGGGCCACATCCAAGAGTTCGTCAAGGCCGGTGATTCCGGCGGCAGCGAGGGCCGGGTTCACCAGAACGCAGCCCAGGCTCCAGACAGCGAGGACTCAGAGAAGATCATCAACGTGATCCATCTGGCGTCCTCAGCTCCCACTTCCTCATCCCGGGGAAGTTCCCAGACCCGTGCCGAAGACAGGCGGGCTTCGCACGAGAAAGAAGTGATGAAAGCCGACCTCGCTCCGGCACCTAAGAAAGCCCGCCGCGACAGACCAGCCATCTGGTTCTCAGATCAAGATCTAGAGGGAGTCCAGTTCCCTCACCATGAAGCTCAGAGACTTCACCGTTAAGAGGATCCTCGTCGACTCCGGCAGCTTCTCCGAGGTTCTCTACTACGACTGCTTCAAGAGGATGAAGCTCTCCGAAGCAGACCTCACGGAGGTCCGTGCGCCTCTGCTAGGGTTGTCCGCCACGCCAGTCTACCCCAAGGGTAGAATCACCTTGGAAACCCGAGTTGGCGGAGCCTCCGTGTCAGCCGACTTTCTGGTTGTGGACGCCCCTTCTCCCTACAATGTCATTCTGGGCAGAACGTGGCTCCACAAGCTAGAGGCAGTTCCATCTTCCCTCCACCAAAAGCTGAAATTCGTCCATGAGAACGAAGAAGGCAAGATGGAGGTAGTCACGGTGAAAGGAGACCAGCAGCAGGCCAGGCAGTGCGTGTTGGCCGCAGTTCCAGCAGTGAAGGAGCCAGAGCGCGTCAACCTGGCCGAATTCGAAAAGGGCCTCGATGAGATCGGCCGGGACCCTGAGAAGAAAAGTATCGAGGACCTGGCCGAGGTCAGGCTAGATCCGGCAGACCCAGACCGTTTCTTCCTGATCGGCACCCAGCTGTCAGAGGAAGAAAGGGCCGAACTCTCTCGGTTCTTGATGCAGAATGTGAACGTCTTCGCTTGGAGCCCGAGCGAAATGCCTGGGGTCGACCCTGAGGTCATGTGCCACAAGCTCAACGTCGACCCCGACCACAAGCCGGTAGTACAGAGAGCCCGCAGGACCGGGCTGCAGCAGACAGATGCGGTCGTCGAAGAGGTCGACAACCTGCTAAAAGCAGGGGCCATCCGGGAAGTCCAGTACCCGGTATGGCTGGCCAACACGGTGGTGGTCAAGAAGAAAACTGGGAAATGGAGGGTATGCGTGGACTTCACTGACCTGAACAGGGCTTGCCCTAAGGACAGTTTTCCCCTCCCGAAGATTGACCAACTGATCGACGCCACCGCCGGTCACGACCGAATGAGCTTCCTTGACGCCTACCGAGGCTATCATCAGATCCCGCTCTACGGGCCCGACGAGGAAAAAACCTCATTCATCACCCCCCGCGGCACATACTGCTACAAAGTAATGCCCTTCGGGCTGAAGAACGCGGGGGCAACCTATCAGCGCCTCGTCACAAAGATGTTCCAGGCCCAGCTCGGCCGAACGGTAGAGGTGTATATCGACGACATGGTCGTCAAATCTGTGCGCTCCAGCGACCACCTGGCAGATCTCGGCCAAGTCTTCGACACCCTTCGCGCGTACAAGCTCAAGCTCAACGCTTCCAAGTGCGCCTTCGGCGTAGCCTCTGGCAAGTTCCTCGGCAGCTTGGTGACGCGGAGGGGGATAGAGGCCAATCCAGACCAGATCACTGCCATCCTGGACATCCAGAGTCCCTCTACCACAAAGGAAGTTCAGAAGCTTACAGGAATGGCCGCAGCACTCAATCGCTTCATCAGCCGCTCATCAGATAAGTGCAGGCCCTTCTTTCAGCTTTTGAGGAAACATTTGAAGTTCCAATGGACCCCTGAGTGCGACCAGGCATTGGCCGCACTCAAGACTTATTTGATGTCACCCCCATTACTCTCCACCCCAACTCGGGGGGAGACTCTGTATTTATACCTTGCGGTCTCGGATCACGCAGTGAGCTCCGTCCTCATCAGGGAGGACGAGGGAATTCAAAAGCCGATCTATTACACGAGCAAGACCCTGCTCGATGCCGAGACCAGGTATCTCCTATTGGAGAAGGTTGCGTTGGCTCTTGTCACCGCCTCCCGCAAGCTCTCCCACTATTTTCAATCCCACACCATTGTGGTGATCACGGAGCACCCACTCCGTTCGTTGTTCAAGAAAGTTGACTTTTCAGGGCGCATATCAAAGTGGGCAGTTGAACTGGGGCAGTATGACATACAGTACCGTCCCCGAACTGCGATCAAAGCCCAGATTCTGGCAGACTTCATAGTCGAATTCGCCTCCCCCAACCCGGCTCCGACCCAGCTCGGCACGGCACTGGGGGGCACAGGGCAAGAGCCAGTAGAAACAGAAGCCCATCAGTCTCCCACCTCGGCATGGAAGATCTTTGTCGACGGGTCGTCCACCTCCAAGAGAGCTGGCGCCGGCATAGTTCTCCAATCGCCAGAGGGACTGGTCATAGAGCAGGCTTTCACCCTCGACTTCAAAGCGACGAACAATGAGGCAGAGTACGAAGCACTGATTGCAGGGTTGAACAGCGCCCGAATCCTCGGAGCCCAGTACTTGGAGATCTTCAGCGACTCTCAACTGGTAACTAGCCAGCTCGCTGGAGACTACCAGGCCAGGGACGACAGGATGGCGGCCTACTTAGCCCTGGCGAAAAAGCTACTCTCCCAATTCCAGAAAGCCGAGGTCAGGCAAATATCCCGAGATACCAACACGCATGCAGATGCGCTTGCAAACCTGGCCTCCGCTGTTGAAGCAGGAAAGAAGAGGACCATCGAGGTCGGGTCAGTATCAAGGTCAAGTCTAGAACTCCATCCATCTCGGCTTGTCCTCTGTGCTGACCTCGGCCCCAGCTGGATGGATCCAATCGTCGCCTACTTGAAGGATGACCAGCTCCCCGAGGACACGACTGAAGCCCACAAGATCAGGCTCAAGGCAGCCCGGTTTTGGCTCTCTCCAGAAGGCAAACTCTACAGGAAGTCTTTCACAGGTCCATACCTCCAATGTGTCCACCCGACCAAGGTGGACGACTTCCTGTACGAGATTCACGAAGGAATCTGCGGCAGCCATATAGGAGGTCGGTCATTGGCCTACAGAGCAATCAGCCAGGGTTATTGGTGGCCCTACATGCAGAAGGACGCCCAGGTCTACGCAAGATAATGCGAGAAATGCCAGAAGTTCTCCCACTCCCTCCATCAGCCAGCGCAGGATCTGAGTCCCCTCTCCAGTCCATGGCCCTTCGCTCAATGGGGCCTGGACATCGTGGGGCCTCTTCACCGAGCTCCAGGGAACAAAAGATGGCTGATAGTGGCTACGGACTACTTCACCAAGTGGATAGAGGCTGAACCGTTGTCCTCCATCACGGACAGGGACTCAAGGAGCTTCGTCTGGAAAAACATCCTCACGAGGTTCGGCATCCCCCGGACCCTGATTTCGGATAACGGGACTCAGTTCGATTCCAAATCCTTCAGAGATTTCTGCCAAGAGCACGGCATCAGAAACCATTACTCCACCCCGGCATATCCGCAGAGTAATGGCCAGGCAGAAATCTCCAACAAAGTGATCCTGGACGGCCTGAAGAAGCGACTGGACAAGGCAAAGGGCAGATGGACAGAAGAGCTTCCGAGCGTGCTATGGGCGTACAGAACAACTCCAAGGAGGTCCACCTCGGCGACACCATTCTCTCTGGCCTACGGGATGGAGGCGGTCATTCCCTTGGAAATCGGCCTTCCTACCCTGAGGACAGAGCTGGTCGACCAAGGCCGGAATGAGACGAACCTGGCGATGGAGCTGGAGTTGGCGGACGAACGACGAGAAGCAGCAGCCCTGAGACTAACCGACTACCAGCAACGGTTAGCCAGGGCGTACAATCAAAATGTTAAGGAAAGAAGGTTCACCACGGGAGAGCTCGTTTTAAAGAAGACCCTGCCAGCTGACAGAGAACCAAATGAGGGGAAGCTTGCCCCGAACTGGCACGGCCCGTTCAGAGTAGTTTCGCTGGCAGGAAAGTCAGCCTACAAGCTCGAAGACTTGGAGGGCAAGCCGCTGCCGAGACCGTGGAATGCATCCCACTTGAAGAAATTCTATTTCTAAAAGATGTAATGAACTTTAGAATCAATAAAAGCAGCTTTTGCCTTGTCGTCAATCTGTCTCTGGTCGACTCCGGCAACACAGGCTCCACGCCTTGGAAACGGCTTCGAGTTCCTACACTCGGCCTTTCCTAAAATCCCGTGTCTTGGACACACAGGCTCCGCGCCTTGGAAACGGCTTCGAGTTCCTACACTCAGCCTTTCCAAAAATCCCGTGTCTTGGACACACAGGCTCCACGCCTTGGAAACGGCTTCGAGTTCCTACACTCAGCCTTTCCTAAAATCCCGTGTCTTGGACACACAGGCTCCGCGCCTTGGAAACGGCCTCGAGTTCCTACACTCAGCCTTTCCTAAAATCCCGTGTCTTGGACACACAGGCTCCACGCCTTGGAAACGGCTTCGAGTTCCTACACTCAGCCTTTCCTAAAATCCCGTGTCTTGGACACACAGGCTCCGCGCCTTGGAAACGGCTTCGAGTTCCTACACTCAGCCTTTCCTAAAATCCCGTGTCTTGGACACACAGGCTCCACGCCTTGGAAACGGCTTCGAGTTCCTACACTCAGCCTTTCCTAAAATCCCGTGTCTTGGACACACAGGCTCCGCGCCTTGGAAACGGCCTCGAGTTCCTACACTCAGCCTTTCCTAAAATCCCGTGTCTTGGACACACAGGCTCCACGCCTTGGAAACGGCTTCGAGTTCCTACACTCAGCCTTTCCTAAAATCCCGTGTCTTGGACACACAGGCTCCGCGCCTTGGAAATGGCCTCGAGTTCCTACACTCAGCCTTTCCTAAAATCCCGTGTCTTGGACACACAGGCCTCACGCCTTGGACATGGCTTCGAGTTCACTCAGCCTTTCCTGAAGTCCGGGTTCATAAACCCCTCAAGGCAGTCCGGCCAAGGACAGTTTCCTGAAGTCCGGGTTCATACACCCGTCAGAAGGCCACTGCCGAACTCACTTTCGCCGAGCCGAGACCAACGGAATGGGTCCACCTCGGCACAATGCAGCTCGTCTCGGCCAAAACCAGCCCTTTCGGCCGAGGTCAGTTCCAGCATTCAAACACAAATCCAAGCATTCCGGAACAGCGCAAAGTAATGAGAAAAGAACTCAGAAGTACTGTACACGGCTTGGATAATCAGAAAATTCCTTTTCATTTATTATGAACTGCTTTGTTACAAAGAACTACAGAACAGAAAGAAGAGTGCAGGAAGGAGGATCGCAGTCCTCTGAAAACAAAAAATGAAGCAGAAAATAAAGTAACAGAAAGACTCCGATCTTCGCTCACTCCACGACGACCGGATCGTTGCCTGGAGGCTCTGAGCGATCCTGAACTTCACCGGGCTATGCAGCAATGCACTCTGGCTGGTCAGACCAAAGCATCGCACAGCCCCTCCAGTCGGAGGCCCTGGACCCCGCTGGGCTCTGCCACATCCTCGGCGGTCAGTGGGACCAGCAGAGCTTGAAGAAACCTCCCGGACCAGCGAGGCCCAATCCCGCCTGCCGTACGACGGGCGCACAGGGCCGTGTCGGACGAGAAGGCGCCACCGTCCCCCTGCAGCGCATACTCACTCTGCCTCGCGAGGGACGGATGGCCGTGAAGAAGCTCGACTTTGATTGATTGGAGAGAATATTTACAAGGCTGAAACGTAAAAACATTACAGAGGAAGGACAAAGGCAAGGTAGAGCTACTCCGGTCTCGGCGACTCGACCAGGTCAATCACCGTCTCCAAGGGGCCAGAAGCTTCGGCCAAGATGGGGACCTCGCTTGGAGCGTCGCTGGCAGACGAGGCTTCGGTTGGCACCTCAGCCGAACCAGGAGCAGAAGTCTCACCCTGAGGCACGGCCAAAGCCTCGCTGGCGACTGGGGCATCGCTTAAGACCGGGGCAGCTGGAGCGTCGACAACCGCAGGGGCTTCGACCGGGGCACTATCAGTTGTAGGTACGGAGCTCGGCTCGGGATCCAGGTCTGAATACTTCGGCAGGTCCTGATAGACGGGGTGGTCTTCAGGGACCCCGCACGTCTCAGTGCGGCCAGGCATCCCTCCTCGAACAGGATGGCGGTGATCTCCTCCACCTGCTTCTCGTACAGCTCGGTGGCTCGATCTACCCCATCCTGGAAGGCGGACTGGGCCTCGGCCTCAAGAGAGGCCTTTTCCTTCTCTAGTTCGGCATTCGCCACCTTCAACCTCGCCGTTTCAGCGCGCAGCCTCGTCCCCTCAGCAGTGGACTCAGCCTTCAACCTGGCCAGCTCGGACTCCAATTCGGCGGCCTTCTTGTTCCTCGCCAGAGCTCGCCTTTCATGTGGTCGGCCCGAGACGAGAGTTCGGCGACCTCAGCCAGAGCCGACGCCAGCCGAGCAGATTCTCCAGCACTGGCTACCTTGAGCTCTTCCAATCCCTTCCGCTGCTCGTCTAGCTCCTTCTTCAACTTCTCCCGCTCGGACTCAAGGCGGGTCATTCTGTGCAGCGCTCCTATCCTCCTTCCCACCACGGTTAGGAGCCTCTGCACGTTCGGCAAATAGAAAACAGGGAGTCAGGATTCGACAAAGGTTACTTGAAGAATGAAGAGAGGCGTTGCAAACACTTACCCGAATATTGTCCTGGATCGCCGAGACCATCAGGCTCTCATCCTCGAACCTGTCGTGCGGTCTCCATGTCTCTTGGCAGAGCACAGGCCTTGGCGAGAGCCCCAATCACCTCGGCATTTTCCCAGCAACCGGTCTTCAACGCTCAAGGGTTTGCCGGTAGAGTTTCCATTTTCGGCTTCCACGGTGCTGGGGCAGTTCGGGGCCCAGAAGCCGATCCGGACCCTTGTCCCGCCAAGATGAGAGGCTCGCGCGCTGGACCAACAGCCGACTTGCTGACCAGCGCACCCTTTTCGGCCGGCGCACTCTTTTCCTTCGGCGCGCTCTTCTCGCCTCCCTTCTCGACTGGAGCCTTGGCCCCAGGAGCTCGTTCAGGAGTTTTGCCCGACTGCAGATCAGCCCTTGAGCTCTTCTCCCCCGCTTTGGACTTCTTCCTGGGCGGGGACCCTCCTTCGAGCGGTCCGGCGAGCGTGCCGGGGCTCCCCCACTCGGGACAGGAGCAGGAACAGAGGGAGCGCCCACGCCCACCGGACCCGAAGCAGCATGAGTACCAGTAGGCGACGGAGTCCCAGAAGACGCTGACCTCTGCCCTAAACTTGGCAGCCAGGTCCCTACAGCGGCCTCCCTCGAGCTTCCCCCCATGTCCTCTCGGTCAGAGATATAAGCTTCCACTATCTGCGACAAGTCCGGCAGCCCCGGATCGGAAGCGGACGCTTCGGCTCCAGACGCAGTCCGGTCAGCAACAGGATCGGTCAAGGGGATCCCGCTAAACACCGCAACCGATACGGTCGGACGGTCAGGGTGTGTCTCATCCGCCCCAGGAACTCCGGTCCTGTGGTAGTGGCCGCGATACCTCGGCGTATACCCAAGCAGTTTCCAAGCCGACCTGGTTTCGTGCCCCTTGTACCGTTCGACCTTGTTGATGTCTTCGGTATTCCTCCTCCAACCTTCGCTAGCAGCTCGGCGTCGCCTTGCACCCGCCTCTGCTCGACAGGCAAAGAAGAATGTCAGTTCGGCACCAGTAAGATAAGCAAAACAGTAAAGGAGAAAAGCAGCGATGATTACTTGGGACTTCCCCAGGGCGACGTGGGACCGACAGCCTCCTATCTTCACCTGGGCCGAATTCCCAGTCCCCCGAGACATAGAAGAAATCCTCCTCGGCGTTCTTACTTGAATCCTCCAAGGCTAGGACGAGGCCCCTTCGCTGCGGCTTCACACGGAGATAGTATCTTCCCTCCCCAGCCTTGCAGATATCATAAGTGTCCTCGATGTCATGAGGGCCTAGGTTGGTCCCCAAGATCTCGTTCAGCTTCGCTGTGCCCATGATGACCTTGTAGCCATTGGGCATCAGCTGGCCCGGGGCGAGAGACCAAAGGCTAAGGCAAGCCCTAAGCAAGGGGTGCAGTGGAAACCTGACCCCGCCCTCGATCACAGAGATCAGAGGGAATGGCATCCAGCCGCCGTAGCAGCGATAGAGGGCAGCGTCGGCAAGGTCTGCCGGTTTCAGGAGGACCCCCTCCGGAATTTTGAAGGCAGCCCTAAACTCGGCCAAGCCCTCATCAGAATCTACCCTGAATCTAGGGGTGCCCATGTCTAGAAGAGGGTGACGACGAAGAAAAGCCCTAGAAATCGAAAAACCCCAAGAAAAACCAGACGAAAGAACAAAGCAACTTACGAGGACGAAGAGGCAGATCAGGAACAGATCCAGACGCGTTCCACGGTCGTCGTCCTCGAACAGACCTCAAGAACCAGAACGGAGATCGGGAGCCTCGAACGGATCTCAGAAATCAGAGCAGAAATTGAAAGTAAAAGCAGAGGCGAAGGCGAAAAGAGTCAGAAGCAAGAAGAAGAAGGGGACGGCCCTATTTATAGAAGGGGAAACCCTCATTTGGGTACCGCCTCCGAATTCGAAGAGACACTTCAAAGCCCGTGCCCGTCAATCAATGAGACAACCCGTCAATCAATGAGACAACGCAGTCGGCGCAGAAACTACGCGTGTAGCCGTCAGCTCGGTTCCAAAGGCGGACAGGGCAGAGCATTTATTGCTTTAAAGAGTTGAAGCGACACCAGGTAATGATCACAGTATCCCCAGATGGATCCTTCTAGCTTTCAACCCCTAAAGGCTAGCACACTTCAGAGGTCAAAACCTAGAGGGCAATTGTGTGGGGAGATTTCCCGAACCACAAGATTAAGTTAATCGCAGCCATCGGATGAGGTTAAGCATTCTCACGTGCCATCCTCACGTCATCCACGTGGCACCAGGCTCGCCCCCGGCTACCAGGACAGGAGGTCCGGCCGAAGTCGGACAGCTCCGGGCCCTTAGCGCCGAACTGGCCCACCTCGGGCGTCATCTCGGCAAGGAGCACCACCTCGGCTGAACCACCACGGGTACCACCTCGCAGAAAGCTCCATCCCGGCTAATAAGAAGCCGAGACAGAAGCCGAAGCAAGAGAGAACATTCACGTGTACCCTTCATCCCCCACGTCGTCAGGCACGTGGAGGGATAGGGACACGCGCTGGTGGGACAGACGCGACATCCAGGCCGCCCACCGATCTTCGCCAGATCCCTTACAGAGTCCCATCCAGCGGTTGAAGCCACATCAGGGCAGGGCCCGAGGGCAGATCCGCTGGTACTTCCTACCGCCAAAGGCGCCCAACAGGATCTGGCCCAACAAGATGTGCATTAAATGCGATGTGGGCTGACCCGACGGGCATTTAATGCATAGTGGGCTGGATTGGACCACAATTAATGCAATGTGGGCTGATCGTGACTTCCCAGTCCAATCGTGGGACCCACACCACAATATCTTCCAAAGATACGTTCCACACTCTATAAATAGAGATCCATGCCACCATCTAAGGTACGCCATTTTTCCATACCAGGGCCGTTACTCTGTCTCTCTTCCTCCTCTCCTCTCCTTCCATTGTTCCAGTTCCCATACTAACTTTGGCATCGGAGAGCCTTGCGCCACCCAGGCCAGGGTCCTCTGACTGTTTGTTCTTCCCTTCCAGGCTTCCGGGCGGCATCCAGACATTCCAGACACCATCATCTTCTCGGATAAGTAATATAAGGCACCCTCTTATTGTGGGTTATTATTTTCTGCACCTACACCAAGGATTGCCTATTTCATCCTTTAAAAAAATACATCTCCATTTGATGGAGCGCAGATATTTTCTTAAGAAAGGATCCGAATCTCCAGTCTAATAGAAAATATAAAGAGGGAGGACGATTGTGGTTAAGATTAAGTGGAAGAAAGTTATCAGGAAGATGAAAATGGAAACTTCATTTGTGAACCTGCAGGGTGGAGGGCTGAAACCTTCCTAATAAAGGATCTGAATCTCCATTTAATAGCAAATACCAAAAGGGAAGAAAGTAATGGTGGGGTACGGGAAGTGGGAAGCCATTTGGTTTAAAGGCAGAAACCTTCTTTAGGATCCGAATCTCCGGTCAAAAGGGGAGAAAGTTGTAAGGGAAAGATGAAGTGGAGAAAATGAACAGAAAAAAAGAAACCTTCTTACCTTCCTTTTTTTCTTTTTTCTTTTTTTCTTTTTTCTTTTATCCCTCTCCTCTCTTTTACTCTCCCATTTTTTCATTTTTTTTTTCTTTGTTGGTTGCATAAGTCTTGGGTTTGCTCCTCATGTCTTGTGTTTAAAACCACCTCAGATTTAACCTGGTCTGCGTTTCACTGAGATAAACGAGTGCCACATAGGAGTTTAGTGTTGTTGGGTCAAAAACCTCTATGATACCCATGTCATCTGTATGCACACACACATATCTATATATATTTTTTCACATATAGACGTACGTACATACATACATACATAATTAAATATACATATAGGGAGTTCTCCAAAAACGCTTCTTTTTTGCCACGCCTTTGTTCATGGGGCCCACCATGAGCAAATCTAGTATTTTCACATACACTACCATCCTCGCCGAGGAATAATCACAAGTCCAAATTTGACACTCATCCAACTTTTCTTCACCATTGGGTTGAAATCATAACCAATCCATTAAATTTTAAGACCGTGGATCAAAGGGTTAGGATGATCTTATAGAGTCGGAATTTTGCATATAGGTATGTTTCATATAGTTTTTTCCATCCAATGGACTTACACGATCATCACGCATTATCCCAATGGGGCAATCTAGCTAGTAGGGGTGTGATCATCATGCATTATCCCAATGGGGCAATCTAGCTAGTAGGGGTGTTTTTGTTTTAAAATTTGCTCGGGCACTGTCTAGCGCTCCCGTACACACATATCTCTACCAAAACAACTTATAGGTCTTCCTCTTTCCCCCCTTTTCCTTCCTTCTTTTGAAAGGTTACCATAACTACGTACCCATGCAGAAGCCCATGGAAAAGGACTTTGAGTGAGTGGGTATAAGTTTCTGAAACTTCTCGTAACTATCTGTCATGTAAAGCTCCCTTGTTGTTTCATGGCACTTTTTACATTGGGTCTATTGGTGGGGCCCCATCTGGTTTTTTATAAGCAAAAACTTCTTTGATGAGAAATTGATCCTTGAACCTCCTAAATGAGATGATTTACTCTATTCTTTTAACAACACTTTGACTTAACTTGACATCCTTGTAAATAACAAATGAAGCCCTAATATCCATCGCAAGCCAACAGGCCCTAGGCCCAAATTGTTAACGGGAGACCAATAAATGCATAGGGACATTAAAATATAGACGTTCATGGGTCATTGAACTTAACCTCAATGAAAACTTCTTAACATGGAGCATGACTTGATAGGCCAAGTTGCATGGACCAATTTAGACATGGGTAAGGTCTCATGGCCTAGGCTGTGCCGAAACCTGGATCTCCAGATAAGTCCATTTTTCGAGCTACATTCAATTAACTAATGGAATCTGCAATTGAGATTATTACCTTGGAAACACTTGCAGCAGAAATATACTCACATCATGCCATCATAGTTATCATCGCAAGATGAAGTAGAAAACCCCTATTTTAACTTGAATCCAATAATATCAAGGTGTTAATTTAAAATCAACCGGTCTACATGCACCGAAAAACAAGCCTGAAAAAGGCCCTGAAGCTCTCCCCTATCCTAGGATCTCATTTCAAAAGGAGATCCTAGGGTAGAGTAGGTTTCAGGGCCTTTTTCAGGCTCTTTTTTTCGGTGCATGCAGACTTTTTGATTTAAAATCGTATATGTAAAAAATAAATCCAACTAAACACGTTCCTAACATAACTGGCTAAACTTAAGGCCTTAACAAGAGTATTAAACTAATTATGTAATATAATAATTAGTTAAACAACTATGTTTGTGGACTCCTTGATGCAATCACAATATCTTTAAGCTACATCATCTGCGCTCCACGCGTATTTCCTATGCGGGCCTTCCCTCCCGTTCATCTGAAGGGGTGTTTTCACCTACAAGCGCCAATTATATGGAGTCCGGTTACGAATAATCCCAGATAATAAACATACTTAAAGTTCAAAATCCATATAAGTTTCGATAGAATAGAGGACATGTAAGATTATAGAGCTTTAAAAATACATAAACTAGGCGAAATCATAAAGGATATAGATACATGATGAGAAACTAATAAATGCGGAATTTAACAAGTAAACAGAAACATCATGAGAACCTTTTTGCGGGGCCCAACTAGCAATCCATCCAAACTTAGCAACCGATAGGAAACCCTTTGATAGTCACTAATCCCAAGGATTGACACACATCCGAATGGGCTGAACCGTTGGATTGAGGGTTGAATATTTTTTAAAATATGAACTCATTAAACTTGTGGGCCACAGATGAAGGGGTTAGGTGGATGAGTTTGGGGTCAAACTTTATACTTGGGGTGGTCTCATATAGATCTTTCCAACCAACCTGGTCCCATTCCCAAATGGGGCCCACAATTAGGCCCCACAAAAAAGTTCCCACATAACATGTGAGAACAGTTCCCACCTGAATATTACCCTTAAGAAGGGGAATATTCAAGTGAGAACTAGTTCTCACCTATTACATGAGAACCTTTTTGCGGGGCCCAACTAGCAATCCATCCAAACTTAGCAACCGATAGGAAACCCTTTGATAGTCACTAATCCCAAGGATTGACACACATCCGAATGGGCTGAACCGTTGGATTGAGGGTTGAATATTTTTTAAAATATGAACTCATTAAACTTGTGGGCCACAGATGAAGGGGTTAGGTGGATGAGTTTGGGGTCAAACTTTATACTTGGGGTGGTCTCATATAGATCTTTCCAACCCCCCTGGTCCCATTTCCAAATGGGGCCCACAATTAGGCCCCACAAAAAAGTTCCCACATAACATGTGAGAACAGTTCCCACCTGAATATTACCCTTTGAATGGGGAATATTCAAGTGAGAACTAGTTCTCACCTATTACATGAGAACCTTTTTGCGGGGCCCAACTAGCAATCCATCCAAACTTAGCAACCGATAGGAACCCTTTGATAGTCACTAATCCCAAGGATTGACACACATCCGAATGGGAATAGAAGTCCACCTTATAATGTGACGGGGAATAGAGTTTGATCCTGTTACTAATATGACATGCACTAAATTTAATCATGGCAGGAACAGAGCTTGGCACCAACAAATAAAGTTATAGCATATAAGAAAGTGGTACCAAAGTGTCAATTGGTCACTTTCAGAGTAATTAACTAATCTGTAGATAGTTTCAGGCAATATAACCCCTACACAGTAGCGCCTACTATACTATTTTTAAATAGACTAGTGGTATCGCCTTAAATTTCAAAAAGTACATATAAAGACTAGCCGGTAATAATCATGAAAGAATTACACTTTATACATATATATTAAACCTCTAGAATTAATAGATTCCATGGTCAAAACATCATATACTTGAATTACACAAATCACATGACATAGGGGAGATAAAGTATCATAATAAGATACGTGTTTATATATGAATACATGGAGACATGAGATAAGTTAAATAAACCACGTTAAGCACTAGTATCAAATTATAGATCATGCCAAACCTAGGTCTAGGGTCATTTTCCACATGCAAGTTCTATGTACACAACTCTATGATATTATGGAATAAGAAAAA
Source organism: Litsea cubeba (assembly GCA_012931725.1). NCBI lineage: Eukaryota > Viridiplantae > Streptophyta > Magnoliopsida > Laurales > Lauraceae > Litsea > Litsea cubeba. The sequence continues at coordinate 43,931,972 of CM022953.1, read as the reverse complement.
AAAATCAAAATTTCCCTAAACCTGGCTCGAATGATCACGACAAGGACGTCGGATTAGATTTAGGACAATTAGTAATCATTCCTTCTAAGGTAGTTGATGTTTAAGTGGCCATGAGGTTGTACCGTTAGGTTACCATATTCCTAGGCATGCTTTATAGTGATCCGTAGGTGGATGTCAAGCCATACAAACACCACCCACTGCTGGTCTATATTCTGAAAGCCCAAGATTTGAACCCTAGAAGGGGGGTGAATTGGGTGAGCTAAAAAACTAGACCTATTTTAATTTTCTAACACCAATTGTGCTTTGAAAATTGATTAACTTGACTACAAGTTAAGTTTCTAAGTCGTACATGAACAAGTAAAGAAACTAAGTAATCATTTAACATTGGCATTAATAAGAAATATTAACCATATGAGTATCATCCACACATTAAAATATCAATCACCATAACAAGGAAATTTATAGTGGTTCAACCAATCATGCCTACATCTACTCCCGATTTTCCTACCGGATTTTCCACTATGTCAACTTAAGGTTTAGACTAACTTCTAACGTTACTACCACATATGCTTTTCAATAGGTCAAGCATTAACCTTTACAATCACGTATGCTTTTCTAAGGCTTAGCATAACCTTTTACAACCACATATTTTTATCTCAATTGTTTTAGCGTAAGTAAGTACAAGATGAGTTGTAACTAAGTACATTCTGATTCCTCTTAACATAGGCTGATCATAAAAGTGAAAACTAATCTAAGACATATGCATAATGAATGCAAATATCTATAAAAGATGCATATGTTTTAACCCTCTATCTCTTTTTAAAGTTGAATGCTCATAAATGATACAAGGTAAAATCCATAAATGAGAGATAGAGTGATTAATGATGCACACATGTTAATGAAATGATGAGCAAACTTGATTTGAAAAGTGCAACTTAAATCTCGCAAGTTTATTTAAAACATTAATTGACTAACATGTGAAAAAACTATTCAAAGGATGAAGTTAAAATCAAAGCATGTTTAAACATCCAACATTTGAACACTAAATCATGCCATTTAATGAAAGCAAGGTTTAAAGACAAGCATGATTAAATATGAGATAAGAGGAGCAAACCAATTTGAAGAATCAAAGGCTTGAAATCAATGATTTTCCCTCCTAGCTTCCCTCTAGCCTAGCATGGATGTCCCACCCTTCGTTGACCCTCAAAAGTCTTGAAAGTGTTAGCACAAATCCCAAGGAAATGTTCATTTTCATAGTAAAAATGTCTCCAATGGCTCTCTGGTTGGTTAATCGAAATTTGTGTTCGGTTAACCCGAACTCGATGGTGATATTGCAACGGTCATAAAATTTAAAATTGGCTGACAAAACTTCCTCATGTCGGTTAACCAAAGTGATGTCGATTAACCGACAGTTGACCAAAATTCCTGATTTAACATTTCTCACATACTGGAATAGGAGCCGAGAGCCAATCGAACTGAGGGTCGGTTAACCAAACTTTCCCTGATAAAAAGTTATGAAAGAGATCTCATGAAGGAAAACTTAGCCATGGAGAACTAGGCTTGAATAGAGGCTAACATGTTTGAAAAATGAGTAATAAATTAATGCGATTCAAAACATGACTTTTCAAAATGCTTTTTACACTAACATTAAAAACTAATAATGCTTGAAGATTCCAGTATTAAGAAGTATGAGTGCATGAGAGATCAAGTTATTTAAAATGAATGCATCCAAATCAAATTGTAAGCAAATGAAAATCCTAATAATCTCCCCCTTTGTAATTTGATAGCAACTCTTGAAACTATGTTCTTAGCCTCTGTTTGGCATCTATATTTTTTTCTTTTAATTCTCCAAATCTTTAAAGCGGGTAGACCTTTTGAAAATAGATGTGCTTGGTAGTGATTTCAGCCTATGCCAACATTATATAAGTAGATGCGGTGCCAGCCCCTAAAAGGAAGCATTTGAAAAGTAGAGTATGAACAGTGTTTCTAGATCCACAACGCCCCAGTCCGGTTTTTATTTTTTTATTAAATCTGAGACTATAAATCAAGATCCAAACCGTTGGAGATGTTCACAAGATCAATCACGGCTATGGGACCACATTTCAACCGTTGGATCACTATCAATCTCAAGATATGTTCAAGAAAGTGATCCATTGGATGATATATTTTTTATTCTGTGGGCCCCAAACACAAGATCCGAGATATTAGATCTCTTTGGAGGGCTAAACACGGCTATGAGGCCAATTTTCAAGGCTTGATACCTTGTGGATCTCGAGATATTTATAAAACAATATCAGCCATGGATGTAACATGCCTAGTTTTGGATTAGTTCATAACCAGTAATGTTTTTCTCTATTTATTATTATTTCTTACGATCCAAACTGTTGAAACTATTCCTAAGATCAAGCACGACTATGGGACAAAATTTTCATCGTTGCATCATCACCAAGCTTGAGATATTTGCAAAAAAAAAAAAAAAAAAAAAAAAAAAAAAAAAAAAAAAAAAAAAAAAAAAAACGTGAGCCATTAGATGATATTTTCTGGATTATGTGGGCCCCCAACACAAGATCCAAACCGTTAGATAACTCATTGATCTCGTGAAATTTGTGAAAAGCTTTTAACCATTGATTTTAAAAAGTCTATTTAAAGTAGATCCTTGCAATACCAAACACTCCTTTTTATTCTATCCTCCTTTTTAATGGCTTTTTTTTATGGGTCTAGCAAGGAAAGAGTGTGGATACCAAACAAGGCCTTATAATAGAAAACTATATCCTACCACAAATAAATTTCTAATTAAAGACCCCACTCACAACTTTAAAATAAATCATCATCATCACCAAAATTAAGCCTTGACCCAACTATGTTAGGGTGAGCTACATAAATTCTAATTCTCTATTATGATTTATACTAAATCAAATCCTCAAATAAGGTGCACTTCTTCATATCAATTTTTACTATCATCATCAAGTGAAATCCTCAAATAAGGTGCATTTCTTCAAATCTATCATCATCAAAGCCAAATCCTCAAATAAGGTGTACTTCTTTAGATCTATTTTTTATGATCTTCATTCACGTCCTCTTCATCCTACCCTTCTCCTCGGTGGGCCATCAATCTTCATAGCCAAACTTTTCCTTAACGGAGCCGTTGTTGGCCTACATTGGACATGCCCAAACCATTTAAAATGGGTTTCTCTAATTTTATCCTCTATTGGTGTTACCCCCTAAATGCTCTTAAAAGCGCTATTTCTAATTTTACCACATTCACCTCAACTTTCTCATCTCTATTATATAGATTTTGTGCATTTGTTAGTCTTTGATTGGTCAACATTCTACTCCATAGGTGATGGCTGGTCTAATAATTGTGCTATAAATAAAATCCTCATTGAAACACAAAAATCTAAACTACTCAATAGAAAAAAGTAAAAGCCATGATGTAACAATGGTTTCAACAATTAGGAGCACTTTTCATGCGGCCGTGGAATCCTAAGCCTCATAGCAACGAGGCTTCAATAACTTGGGAGTGTGTTTGATCATATTAGCCAAGACAAAAGGTATTGTATTACTAACAGTATCATCCCCATATATTAAAAATTAGAGCTTTTTGTATAGACCCCCCCCCCCTAAGGTTTGTAGGATTTGTAAATAGGCCCCTGAGGTTTTAGTATTTGTAAATAGGCCCCTGTTTTTTCTTTTTAATATCTTTCATGTCCCCAAAATCAATATTCCTAACAAAAATGGGCATCCACCGTGAGAAATGTGTTGGATTTTTATATAAATGACAGATTTGCCCTTACATCCATTAAACAAAAATGAATATAATTTTATTTGAAAAATACCATTATTTTATCTTAAGTCCCAATGGTTTCTCTCAATAGTAACCCTCTCATGCACATGACCGGGGGTGTGCCCAGGTACAAGGGCCTGGGGACTCGAGCCCTTCCCATTCCCCCCCCGGCGCACATTCTAAAAATCAATATATTTTTTTAATATTTGCCATAGAGCCAAACACCACATCCCTCAAAAATTCTAAAATTTAATATTTTTCTTTATATTTGCCCATTCCCCCAATATTTCTTTTGCATCCCCAACACATGAAGCATAATCATGTATTATGAAACTTTCATCAATCCAAAGGTGGGTCATGTATGGATAGGAAAAATCATAACTAGTTATAAGTACAAGTGTTATTGTCGTCATGATCAATGTGGATTTAATGAAATGAGCCTCGTATTTATTAAAATCAAAGAAAATTATATAGGGTTATTCTCTCCCACTACGTACAATTGTTAATGTTATATGCTTTATAAAAAAGAAATTGAATACAAGCTTTTGAAATTATGCATATAAGGATAAAAGAAATGGACAAAAGTGTCATTTCACTCTAAAAACCTATGGTGGTCGGAAGAATGTTGATTTTGGGGACACAGAAGGTATTAAAATAAAAATACAGGGGACTATTTGTAAAAAAAATAAAATCAAGGCCTATTTACAAATCCTAGAAACCTGGGGAGGTATATACAAAAAGCTTAAAAAATTATAATGTAATATTGTCTACAGAGTCAAAACTAAAAATATTAGTTCTACAAAAGAGGAAAGGTAGCACTCAGTTTTCATAGATATTATTAGATTTCTACGTGATTAAACCAAAAACTAAAGTGAAATTGTCATAGTTTTATTCCATTTCAATTGTGCATCATTGGCGATAACAAATTGATTAAATGGACGTTTTATGATGAGATGATCGCTTTTTAAACAGTTCAAGGACACCACAGAAGCAGCTATAGCAGGAGTGAAGAGCATAGTTGATTCTTGCATAAGGTCAAGAACAGTGAAGAGACTCATTTACACTGGCTCTGTCATGGCAGCATCACCATTGAAAGAGCATGCCTCTGTTTTCATGGACTCCATTGATGAAGGCTGTTGGACGCCTCTCCATCATTCATTTTCTTATTCCTCTATCTTTGAGCAGGTTTGTTTACTTTCCATTACCATGTATTCTCAATCTACTATTGCCGTGATAGTAGTAAATATTTTACAAGAGCAAAAAAAAAAAAAAAAAAAAAAGAAGAAAAAACTATGTTACCAAGTTGAGAAGGTAAGTTAAGTCCGCAACTAGCATTATATGATGTAAATCATTGTTAGCTCAATTGTGAGGCACCTCTCTCTCCACATAAACGACAAGGGTCCAATCCTTGCAGCATTGATGGTAAGAAATTTGCGTAGAGTGTGAAAGTGGGGGTATCAGTTGTACCAGAGACGGAAAAAAACTAGCATTTGCAGAATGCCTAGTATAATCGCGGCCTATTATTATTAACAAGGGCCTATGACATGGTTGGAACGTGCTTATTGCTGTGATTATAAGGTTGTGGGTTCAAGATGATCAGTTAGTTTAAGAGTCTTTGCTTTATATATATATATATATAAATATAAACTCGTTATGGATTAATATTGTCAAAATGATTTCATCTTGTGGGGTTTATGTCTTGTATTCCGGTTTACTAGGGTTGGTCCATTGGGTTAGCCAATGACCAGGTTCAGGGTCAAGGGTATTCTGGTCATTGTATCCGGGCTTTCTTGAGGGCTAAGAAAGTAAAAATTATATATATGACATAATCTGTAACCCTAGATTTTGAGGAGAGTCAAGATGTGAATCGGTGCTCTCTTACTGTGTACGTAGACAGTTTTGCCGAACCATGTAAAATCCTTATCTCTCTCTTGTATGGCATCTTTTATCGATCGTAGGGTTCGTGCTTTTGCATGCATGTGCACAACAAGCAGTTTCAGAGCCACAATACATCAATATTTCTCCATAGTCAAAAGACTCTCTTATTTTCCTAGCTAGTGAAAACTCCGAGGCTTATTTCTTTTGAAGAGACATTGATCTTCTGCATTCCTTTTTGCTCACTGTGTGTGAACACCGCACCCCCCCCCCCCCCCCCCCCCCCCCCACAGCTTTCTATTGTTCGCAACAACCAAGGTCTTTGGGGATCCAACCTTGAAGATATTGGATAATGCTTTTTCCCTAGTTTCACCTTTTCTTTTCTAATGGCATGACTAATTAAACTCCCAACCTGATAATGAGCATATTACCTTTTTTTTTTTTTTTTTGAAAAACCTTAACAGAAGTAGTGGTAATCATGGTTCAAAATAGCGGCCACTACATGTATTATTGGCCATTGCGGTTGAGTGTTGTGCGCATGTATGCAGAAACGTGAATTAATGTGATCGAGCAATCAATCAACCACACAAGAATAAGCAATCACGTACGAGAATCACGTGGTTCGGCAATCTTGCCTACGTCCACGGGAAAGAAACTCGACTCTCCTTTAGGTTCACTCTTATGATATGCAGTATAGTATCTATCTCATGGGTTACACATTACATTAATATATAATGCTATCTCTTTCTTGTCCCCCAAGAAACCCTATCTTAGTCAATAAGAAAGTCCCGGTATAATTACCAAAATACCCATCACCATGAACCCACTTGGTCTGGACCCACTAGGCCCAACAATCTCCCCCTCCAGACCATGGGGAAGACACCTCTGAACCCCCTTACTAAGAGTCCAGTCCTACCAACTCTGAACATAGCTCCAGCTTTTCCTTAGACACGACCTTAGTCATCATGTCAGATGGATTCTTATCAGTGTGAATCTTTTCCAGCTTCATGAGACTCTTTTTGATGACCTCACGAATCCAATAATATCTCACATCAACATGCTTCGTGCGGGCATGGTATGTAGCGTTCTTGCTAAGATCCATGGCACTCTGACTATCACAGTAGACTACATACTCTCGTTGCTTCAAATCTAATTCTCGATAGAAATTCCTCAAGCAAATCATCCCCTTCCCTGCTTCATTAGCAGCTATGTATTCTGCTTCGGTTGTAGACAATGTTGTACACTTCTACAATTTAGATTGCCAGAAAATAGTTCCCCCTGCAAAAGTAAATAAGTACCAAGAAGTAGACAATCGACGATCAAGATCGCCTGCAAAATCAGCATCTGCAAAGCCTTCAAGTACTGGTTTTAAGCCTCCGAAACACAAGCAAACATATGAAGTACCTCTCAAATATCTGAAGATCCACTTCACTGCTTCCCAATGCTCTTTCCCAGGATTAGAAAGAATCTACTCACTACACCCACTACATGAGCAATGTCTGGGCGTGTACATACCATGGCATACATAAGACTCCTAACTGTTGAGGAGTATGGAACATACATCATCCGTTCCTTTTCTTCATCTGTAGTAGGACATAATCTCTTACTGAGCTTGAAGTGACTGGCTAAAGGCATGCTAACTGGCTTAGCATCTATCATGTTGAATCTCGATAGCACCCGCTCAACATATTTCTCCTGTGACAACCACAGCTTCTTGGCATTCCTGTCACGACGTATTTGCATTCCCAAAATCTGTCGTGCGGGACCCAAGTCTTTCATGTCAAAAGTCTTTGACATGTCCCTTTTCAACCTGCCAATCATCTTACTATCCCGTCTAACTATCAACATATCATCTACATATAAAAGAAGGATGATAAATTTGCCATTACCAAACTTACGAACATAAACGCAGTGATCTGCAGCTGTCTTCCGGTACCCATGACTCACCATGAATGAATCGAACTTCTTGTACCATTACCTCGGCGCTTGTTTCAGCCCGTATAGACTCTTTTTCAACCTGCAAACCAACTGTTCTTTTCCTAATTCTACCTCAAACCCCTCCGGCTGAGTCATGTAGATCTTTTCTTTCAGATCACCGTGAAGAAATGCAGTCTTCACATCCATCTGTTCAAGTTCAAGATCCATGCTGGCGACTAGACCCAAGATCACTCTGATAGAAGTCATATTCACAACTAGATAAAAGATTACATCGAAGTCAATAGCCTTCGTCTGCGCAAAGCCTTTAACCACTAGTCGTGCTTTGTGCTTTATCAGTTTTCCATTGTCATCTCTCTTCAGCTTGAACACCCATTTATTCTTCAGAACCTTCTTGCCTTTTGGAAGTTCCACCAGCTCATAAGTATTGTTCTTTTTCAAAGAACTCATCTCATCCTGCATAGCCTCTATCCACTCATCTTTATCTGCATGAGTTTTTGCTTCTGGGTAGCTCTCTGGCTCCCCCTCATCAGTAAGCAAAATATAATCTGCTGCAGGATATCTTGTTGATGGTTGACGCTCTCGAGTAGACCTCCTAGCCTGAGGTTTCGTGGTTTCTGACTGAGGAGACTGCTCCCCCTGCTCAACATCCAGCTCATCTGGCAGCCCCTGCGCCTCATCACGATCTTGATCGTTTTGTTCGCCTTCTCCACCTGTAGTCTGCACTGGAGAAGGAGTCGGTGTGAGATCAACCACTCCAACAACTTCTTTAGACTTTTCAGTCTTTTCAATATCTCCAAAGAACTGGTTTTCATGAAACACCACATCCCTACTTCTGATAATTTTCTCTTTTCTAGATTCCATAACGTGTAGCCAAACTCGGCTCCACCATAGGCAAGAAAAATGTAACATACCGCCGTATCATCCAGCTTTGAACGCTGCTCATTTGGTATATGTGCAAAAGCCTTGCACCCAAACATCGTCAAATGAAAATAAGAAACATCTTTACCTGTCCATACCTTCTCCGGAAGATCAAAATTCAAAGGAACTAAGAGAGACCTATTTATCAGGTAAACGGCAGTCAGAATAGCTTCACCCCAAAATGACTTGGGTAGATGTGCCACTCTAATCATGCATCTCATCCTTTCAAGAATAGTGTGGCTCATTCTCTCTGCTCCACCATTGTGCTGTGGAAGTACCAGGAATTGTTCTTTCTTGTCGAATACCATGCTGCGAGCAATAGCCTTTAAACTGGTTGGATGTGTACTCACCACTATTATCTGTGCGGAGACATTTCAAGAACTTTCATATTTCTCTTTCAACCATGACATGAAACTGCTGAAATACTTGGAACACCTGATCCTTCGATTTCAACGCATAAACCCAGACTTTCTGGATGCATCATCAATAAATGTGACAAAAAAACTTATTGCCACCCAATGACTCCACCTCCATGGGACCACAAACATCAGAATATACCAAATCCAACTCATTAGATTTTATCGTTGATGTTTTAGAGAAAGAAACTCTATGTTATTTACCAAATAAACAATAATCACAAGGATCAAGGGATGTACCTTTGGAGTAATGAATCAAATCTTTCTTTGCCAATAACTGCAGTCCTTTCTCACTCATATGTTCAAGTCTCTTGTGCCACAGATTTGGAGAGGATCTGTCTTCACCGCATTCAACACACCTTTGCATAGCTTTACATGTGTCTTGTACAGCGTATTACACGCCTTCCCTCTCGCAAAAATAAAGACCCTTTAGCGAGTTTCCACCTGCCATTTCCGAAGTAACTTTCATAACCTGCACAGTCCAATGAAGTCCCGGAAATCAGATTCAACCGCAGATTAGGAATATGTCGCACATCTTTCAGCGTCATTGTGCAACCAATATCGGTTTGAATGCAGACATCATCGATCCCAACAATATCCGAATGACTAGTGTTGCCCATCTTCATAATGCCAAAGTCCCCTGCTTTGTACGTCGTGAACATCTCCTTAGAAGGAGTAGCATGGTAGGATGCCGCTGTGTCAACAACCCACTCAACCTGATCATCTGCAACACTCAAACATTCTTCGAGTTCACAGGTTAGAATCACTACTTCATTATCCAAAGTAGTTGTAGTGTTAGTGTCATTCTTCTACTCATTGTTGGCTTCTTTATTTTCCTTCAAGGCAAAGCAATTCTTCTTAATGTGTCACTCCTTGCCACAATGAAAGCATTTTCCAGACTTTTTCTTAGTCTGTGATCCACCTCTTGACTTGCCACGACCCCCCTTTGGTCCCCTACTCTTACTCCTCCCCCTATTCTCAGTAACAAAGGCCTATGCATTATCTGTCCTTGCAGTTTTCTCGATAACACATTGATAACACACCATCTGGAGTAGAGTTACTCACAGAAATAACTAATGTCTCCCATGTATCGGGCAAAGAACTTAGAAGAAATAAAGCTTGCATCTCATCATCAAATACCATCTTCATTGTAGCCAGCTCATTCACAATGCATTGGAAATCATTTATGTGATCTTTCAATTTTACTACCCTCCTTGAACTTCATGTTCACAAGCTATCTAGTCAGAAAAGTTTTGTTCAGGGCAGTTTTTTCTCATATTTTTCTTCTAACTTCTTCCAAAGGGTTCTCACATTGGTTTCATTAGACACGTGATGAAATATGATGTTGTCCACCTACTGTCTGACCAATGGTCTTTCTATACATCTTTTTCCAATCTAGATCAGACATCTCTTTTGGTCGGGCATTATCCCCCTCAATAGGATTATAGAGGTCTTTGCAATAGAGTATATCCTCCATCTTAGGTTTCCAAATCAACGAATTGGTATAGTTTAGTTTGATCATGGTAGTGTTCACAGTGTTGTTCTCCATCTCAATTAAATAATCAAGAAAAAATAAACAACTGTCACTAACCTCAGTTTCTACACCAATTTGTAGATCTCGTCATCACGAGCACGCTGGAATAAACGGATCTGAAATCCGACTCTGGATGGCTTCGATATCGCAAAAAATAGTTTTATGCACTCCGATTAGTCAAACTATCTTGTTGACTGTCAAAACTGCCAATTTTCTTCCACAGTTACGTAGATCTGCTCGCAACGAGTCTGTAGGCGCAAACGGATCTCCGATCTGATCTCGGATGATCAAGATATCACGAGAATAATTCTTAGCCGTAAATCTGGTCAAAACTACTATTGACCGTACTGTTCGCTGACGAGCACTGACTTCAGCGAATGTTGGAATGGGCTTTCTGCTTCACGGGTCAGCATGAACTGACCCAAACCGACCTGACCTGGTCTGGGCTCTGGACAGGGCTTCCGTAGCAGGTCAGGTTAGAACTAACCCAGAACCAAACCCAAATCGTCATCTTCTCTTTCTATTCTGTAACCAAAACCGATGGAGATGCTGCGGGAGTCTTCTTCCTCCCCGGCGATGTCACGGCGGTAAACGACGGCGAGCAGCGGCAGCGGGGATGCCGGGACGGTGAGGCGACAGCAGCGACGCGAACTCCAGTCCGATTCCGGCGGCAGCAGCAAGCTTTGCAAATCGAGATCGTAGGCGGCACTGATCTCCTATGCGCAGCGATGGGTCCTTCTCCGGTTCCGGCTAGCAATCTGCAAATCGATCAAAACCCGAGGCACTGCAAATTCGATGGAAACAGAGCCCATCTCCTTCCTCTGAATTTCCAGAGTCCTCTGCAACTCTGGAACAGTGTGGCCCACGCGAGATTGGAACCGATCTCTGTTATGCAACGAAGACTATGTGCAGAAATCTAGATCAATCTTTGATCCGATCTGTCGATCGCAACGCAGCACAATCCAATCCTAGCAAACCCTAGGCTCTTATACCACTTGTTGTGCGCGTGTATGCGGAAACGTGAATTAATACGATCGAGCAATCAATCAACCACACAAGAAGAAGTAATCACACACGAGAATTACGTGGTTCGGCAATCTTGCCTACGTCCACTGGAAAGAAACTCGACTCTCCTTTAGGTTCACTCTTAGTACAGTATCTATCTCATTGGTTACACATTACATGAATATATAATGCTCTATTTCATATCCCCCAAGAAACCCTATCTTAGTCAATAAGAAAGTCCTGTACATTTACCAAAATACCCATGACCATGAACTCACTTGGTCTGGACCCACTAGGCCCAACATTGAGGCCGCTGCTTTATTTCAAAAATAGTTGCGCTACGGTCTTTAAATCAAATAGATCAAAGCAATTTTTATTTAAAATAGTATTTTTCCTATTTCTTTTCCTCATTAGCCTTTTCTAAAGTTGTCTCTACCTTGATATGATTCCAAGTCAAGAAAAAAATAAAGAAAAGATTGGTTGCTACATAAGATTTGAGGTTTTCTTTTACCACTTAAAAGATTCGCATTGCAATCCCACTATGTATCGCCACAACCGCCATGTATATATCGCCCATTATAAAGTATTTTGGCCACTGGCCGATATGCTCGCCGCAACCGCTATTTTAATCATTGGTGGCGATTGTGATGTAGGCATACACATCTTCAAAAACACTGTGTGAGAAAAAAGTGTTAAGCTATTGTAACATAGAGGAACGGGAATTGGAGGTGGTATCCCTAGCATGTGCCCTAGTTGGAGGAGATACTCTTCTTTCCCACCTACCATTAAGCGTAGAGGTTGTCATATCACAACTCACAGGCGAAGAGGCTCGTTTCAGACAGCTTAAGTTATTGCAAGAGATGTTGGGCTCAGTTCCTCTCATTCACATAGATGATGTTTGTGAAGCTCATGTCTTCTGCGTGGAGCAACCTTCAATGGCAGGCAGATTTCTGTGTGCATGTGTCTGTCCAACAATAGCAGAGATGGCGAAGTACTTCACTGACAACTATCCAAAGATCCAAACTGCCAAAGAGTAAGACCTACATTCTTATGATATATGCTTACTAAATGCCTGTTTGTTTGCATAGAATACATAGGAACTCATGCCATAAGTAGTAAAGAATTATCAAGTTGAACACACAAAAATTACTATCAAATTACCTCTCCTTAAGTGGAAACTGAACCAAGGGAAGATGAGAAATGAATATGGAGCCATCACCATAGTAATTGAAAGTGAAGGTCCCATCTGCATTCTTACCTTATATATCATTCACGCCACATCTCATATCATTCACACTTCCAACTCGTAATAATTTTTCGGTGGAGCTCATTTGACCATGAATTCCTACGTACGTATTCAATTCCTGAATGTTCTATTGCAAACAAATAGGCACTAAGTGTCCGATTAAAATTTTGGGTCGTGGGCGAAATTCGTCATTGATCTACATTATATAAAAAAATATCAACCATAAATCTGTTAGTTGTTAATAAAATTGCACAAAGGTAGATTCGTCAGGAAAGTAATTGAATTAAAAAACCAGGATACTTATTCGCGTGTCATTAGGACCTTGTTTTGGCATAGAAACATTGCCATTTTTTTATTTTTTATTTTTGTAAAAGAAATCTTTCCATAATTAAAAGGACATTATGATGAAATTCTAATGGTGCTGCCATATATCTATTCATTTTCCAGCACGCATCGTTCTTTCTGATCCAAATGGAATCAGATAACAAACTATTACTTCCAGAAGTTTCAAATATCAGAATCGCATGAAGTGTTACCGTAAAAGAAAGCACTCAATGACCTAGATTTGCTGCATTAAAATTTTAATTTAAACAAGTTCTTACAGAGAAAAAAAAAAGTTATTGTGTCATGCATGCAGAAAATGTATAGTTTTTTAAGGTAAGGTATGGTGGGAAGAGCAATGGCATCAGTTATTATCACTCTCTAGTAATGGTAAGTAGACAAGGAAAGTTTCTGGTTTGAAGGAGCTTTAAGTTGATAAATGATAAAGAATATTAAAAGATATGAAGGTTGGATTATTACAATGATAACAATATTTTGGAAACATTTCTGATTATGATTAGATTAGATTTTCGACATGATTAAGTTCTCGTACTTACCTTATATTTTGAAAATGTTTCCATGTTTAGATTGATGATCTTCATTTTACTCCATAAATAGCCATGTTATTTACAACAGAAAGTAACAGTCAATTTATGAAAGAAAAAGTCTACACAGCCCGAGGGAAACCCCGGGCTGTGGCACGAAATCCCAGCCGGACGGCTGAGATCTCCCTCGGGCTGTGTAGAAGGCTGTTTATGAAAACAAAGACCCTGAGTCTTTATTTAAATTAACTCAGAAATCTAAAGAACTTTATGTTTTAAGAAATTAAATATAAAGAATGTTATGTTTTAAGAAATGAAAAATGGGACAATCAATTTCTTGAAAATTATTTGATGAAAGTTTTATATAGTTCCAAGATTGCTCTGTGTTTGTAACATGAGGTTATGCAACTTCATTACAGATTTGCAGGAGGACCTGACAAAGGGATTGGTTGTGGTTTCAACAAAACTAAAAGATATGGGTTTCGAATATAAGTACGGCTTGAAGAGGATACTGGATGACAGTGTGGAGGCTGCAAGAAGGATGGGCGTTTTGAAATGAATATTACTCATCTTTTTTTCTTACAATTATATGATGACGTGAATAGTGACTTTTGTGAGTTGTATTGGAATAATATTATAGTAATGTATCCAACAAGAGAACCTGCTTGATGAATCACCCATAAAAGAAAACGGAATGAAAATTCAGGATTAAACAAAATCTATTGAAGAACATTTCCCACTTTTGATATTCAAGTTGGGTAGAAAAAATGGCATTACTGTTCTTGCATAATAAATGCTAACCATTAATTACTATAAGGTCCTGACCCTTCATAGTATTATTAGTATTAATTAATTATATTTTAGATAATTAAGTGGGTCCGGTTTAGTGTTAAATAGTGTGTACGAAGTTCCGTCGTGTTTCGAGCTCGTTTGGTCTTAATCGGGAGTGGTTTGTAATTTTAGGAAGTTTTAAGGGGTTTTCCCGTACGTAATTTTATATTTTCATGATTTTGGGTGCATTGGGTAGCTTTTCTAATTTCCCGAACTTTTCCCTGTACGCGTGTTTCGATCGGATGTGCTTTAAGACTTCCAAAATCCCATCCATACTAAACAAAGGACAATACTAAAATTTCAATAAACCCTCCACCATTACATGAGATGAATGACCATTCACTTGAATTTACTTTATTCTCCTTTTCATCATTTCTTTCTCTTTTCTCCTATTCCCTTTTTCACTTTTCCTTGATCCATTGAACATGAAGAAGCCTTCCAAGCATCAAATCATCATCACACCATCTTTCCAAGCTTCCCCAAGCACACTCATACCATTTTTGAGTTGTTTCCGCATTTCCTTCTACTTTCCGTATTTCCTTCTACCTAGGTAAGTTTCTTCCATTATAGGAGCTACGGTTTCTTGCTATATTGTTTAGAAATTAGACAGGTTAGCTCATTAGCCCTTTCTCTTTTAATTTGAGTTGGGTTTTGGATCGTGTTGGAGTTTTCTGAGAGTGAGCTCTCCAAGAGAGGTTTTTTCTAGCTAGGGTTTCCTCTTCAAGTGTTTCCAAACCATGGCAAGTGATATATATGAAAATTTTATGCTATGTAAATTTCGATAATCGATTCTAGGATTGATTTCACATTAGCTACCCTTCTTAGCTCATTTATTGTTAATTGTAGAATGGAATGTCATGGGTTGATTTTCATTCATTGATGAGAACGTAGTTGGTGGGGCCGGTTTAATGTGTAATGGAGAGGGCTAGACCTGAGTCCAAGTAAGATGTTAGAGATGAGTTTCTGAAGGGGATAGAATGCCCTAAGAATCCGAAGCTAAACAAGTTGTAGAAATCATTTTTTGGGAGGTTATGGTTAATCGTGAACCCCCAAATTTCAGTTCTGGAATAGTCTCTGAGAGAACCCTAATTGACCTGACTGTTATGTTTATCTACGGTTAGCTCACGAGTAGCCATGGCCAACCGTAGTGTTAATCATGGTTAGCCATCAGACCTCCATTTTGAACTACGATTGCAAATACAGGGCCAGTAATTTTGGCTTGTTTCTACTACGGTTAATCGTGGCTCACCGTAGGCTAACCCTACGCTAGTCATAGAGTCCGCATGGTTAACCGCAGCAGCCTAACTTTTCTTTTAAAGGGAACTTCAACCTAGATGTTATGGACTTAGTTGGAGGCCCTTGGGATTATATAATGAGGACTAAATGCGAGACTATATATTACTGTGGGATGTTTGAGCTAACAAACCCTTATGGGTTATCTGGGTAATGCACGAATTACAAAACAAGTCGGAGGGGGGTGATGTAAGGTGAGGAGATGTCAATTACCATTGTCTGCATGAAAATTTCGTGACGAGGACATCGATGACCTCATGGTCCTCTAGGACTGAATGGTGATGGGCCGTACGTCGAAGAGGGTAATTAATGACTTAGGAATTGGATTGTAATTCTTGATTGATTATTGTATAATTGGGATTTGATCATTTACTTTCAGTATTGAGATCCACATGCCATAGCATGTTGTTTACTGTCATGCCCCAAAACCGGACTCCTGCAAAGGTCCGACCTTGGGGAGCGTGATTTTGGGAATAACTAAAATTTTGGCCTTCCCCAGGATCCACGTGTGTGAGGATATCAGAATTCCAACGTAACCTGAATATTTTGCAAAAGCTTACATGGCATTGCGACTCGGAGCCTGTGGCCATCGGATTCTGTGTTGCACACAACCACTAACATAAAGTCATTAAATCAAGGCTCATAATCAGACTGGATCAAATCAGAAGCCATAAAAATGTCGAGCTGACAGTAACAGGATAATTCATTTCCCACATATGTTTAAGTTACAATTTATAGAAGTGTGTTCATGAAAGTTCCAAAGAAAAAGGCTAATAAAAGCCATCCAAAATAACTAACTAAACAAAATGCTACCCCCAAATTATGTTACGAACTCCGGTGCAAAACACGACGCCTAAGTGACATCGTCAGCAAAATGAACATAGCAAAATACAAGGCTCCAAATCCATTGCACGCACTCCAACTTAGAAAGAAGGAACTACTACCTATGGCATCAAAAGTGATGTATTTGACAGGTGAATAAAGCAGATAAGGTACACAAGTGTTTACCAAATCATATTTATAATATAAAAGTGCATTTGAAAGCTAGACATAAGTAAAGATGAATTAAAAAGGAAACAAATTGAATTCAAAGGATTTGCATTGAGAATACTTTTCAGAAAACTGAGAACCAAATAAAATATAATAATAAAGAATAAAAATCCATTTTTTCCAATACCGAAGCACATTTGGAAATCTAAACAGATGTAATAATGAAGTAGCAATAGTTAAATACCAAAATCATTTGTGTCAAATAGACAGATCAAACCGATAAAACAGACAAATCGGATAAAAACAGATGGCAACGACATTGAGTTATATTCTCGTGGTACCGAAGTAACAAGAGCACTCAAAATAACCGTCGCCATATAAAATGGCCGAAGCACACATAATAGCCCATTATAGATGGGTGTCACACACAAAGTCCGCCGCAGAACGGATAACACACGAACAAAGTATCCACGCTGCAGTTGGCGAAACCAAGCCGGGTGATCAGCCCGACAAGGCGACTCAAGCTGAGTGGTGCCGATAAAATGAAAATCCGAACGAAACATAAATAAAATCATATAAACATAATTCAGATCAGTAAATGACTACTATGAGCAAATCATAAACGGAGACACGAAGTCGAAATAGACGAGTAGCCTTACCGAGAGTTTATAACAAAGTGAACCACACAAAGCTATCCAAAATTGATTTATACGAAAAACATATACAGTCTTCAGGTCTGGAATGAGGTAATTAATTGTGTTAGAATGGCTTCCCAGGGCCGTCTCACTTCGCACTCAAAGTCTAAATGTCGTATTATAAGAATATATTTGATGCCTCTGAAGTTATCCGGCATTTGGGGTCTCCGAGTGCCCCGTGAGACTTACTAAAGTTCAAAATAATACCCCGGGTAATTCAAAATCAAACGTTTCTCTTAATTCCCTTTTTTATTTCCATGATACCAAGTGTTTGGAAGTTAAAATTCCCATCCCCCAAGCTTCCAAGAATCCTAGCTTAGGATCCAAACAAGAAATAAACGGGGTGCAAAAAGCTACCCTGGTTCAGCACTCAGGTCCACTCGAGCGGGGTATCCTCCGCTCAAGTGGACTGTTCCAGGGGATGGCTCGCTAAAGCAAGCAGAGGCTTGCACGAGCGAGCTGGCCCTTGGCCTGCATGTAGCCAGGCAGTGGCCTGGTCCGCTCGAGCAGCCTGGGCTAATATTTGAGCCCGTCCATTTCAGATTTCTCTGCTCTTTCACAAGTTGTTGCCTTCATCCCTTTCATTCACTTCCACCTCCCTTCATACACCATCCTGAGCTCTCATATCCTCATACAGAACTCCATTCAACACCGCACAAAGTAACTCATTCCATGAACAAACTGAATGGAAAAGACCCATATATTAACATGAGCAAAAACAGAAAGCTAGAAATCAGATTTCCAGCCTTGTAAAACAAACCCATAACCAGAATTTTCCATGTTATTATGGACGCAAAACCCTTGAGAAAGTTGAACATAAATTGAACACTAAAACATTGCAGGAATCTGCACATTAATCTGAACACAAAAACCTTGCAGAAATCTGAACATAAACTGGACACTAAAACCTTGTAGAAATCTGAACATAAACTGGACACTAAAACCTTTCATAAATCTGAACACAGCTGATCATTAAAACATTGCAGGAATCTGCACATTATCTTTAATATGAGACAATATTAGTTAAGGGTATGGGTCACGGAGTTTAGGTATAACTAATCCATCCTTGTGATTCGTAACAGTTAATAATGCATACCCTTTGTACACTCCGCTTCTCTATACACTTAATTAACATTATCTCATTATACAGTCCGTCCATCAGTATCTACCATTAAGTTCCCAACATTACAGGTCAGGACTTCAAGTGCAATATCCCGACATCTCATCCAATACGGACCGTGATCATAGATCAAAGACTAAGTGCGATGCCCTGATTTAATACCTACTAAGGCCTACATCCAAGGTTTGGACCTACCAGCCAACCTCAGTGTTCGTTCTCACCAACATAAGTACCACACGTCTCAATCCATTGATAATTGCTGCCCCTCTCTTCAGGTCCAGGGTCTCGCTTCACCTAAGACAGTGATCACAGAGTCCCAGATGCTCATTAAGCATCCTTGGTGCTTCTGTAGGTGTTTACCATCATATATAGGACATCCATAACCATTGAATCGGTTTTCGTTTTATAACCCAAGACCCTACTTAGGTGGCTACACATATCAAGGTTAAGCTTGGCCCTTGACTCGTGTTTAGCGTATCCCCAACAATCCAAATGGAAGGTCAACAGGGCCCATAAAGAATGAAATCATAAAAGGAAATCAAATCTGGGAAAATTGTTGTTTGCAGTGTACCGGGTCTACATCATGGGTCCACGGGTCGACCTGGTACTCTGCGAAAGGGAACAACTAACTGGGAGACAAAAAATACAGTCTAAGGTGTCCTCGGTCGACCTGGAGGTCCTCCGGTCGACCGGGTGAACTAGAAGGCATTTCCTCAAACATTTGGCAGATGGAGAATCTGTAGTGTGGCCGGTCGACCAAGTACACTTGGTTATGTACTCTATGACCATTTTTTGCTCTCAATTGAGGGGAAGTCCCCCGTGTGCACGGTCGACATCCTGGGTGACCAGGTCGACCAGGTACATGAAATCCTGATTTTCCTGATCCTTTACTCTTTCATTTTCCACCACAACTCCATCAAATGGATCCCAGATCTACACCAATCATCTCCAATCCTCAAGTATAGCTCCCACATCATGATCTCATCACAAATGGGCCATTGATCTTCCAAATGAGGGATTCTCATCCATCAATGGCCAAATACCCATAAAAAGGCTTAGAAAGAAAAGGATCTATACAACATAACATCCATACAACCATCCAATCACAGAAATCAGACCAAATATCCATTCAATATAGAAATTAGCAATCTAAGCATGTTTATTAACCAAATTAGGAAATCTAAGCATGTTTACTTACCTAATTAGGAAGAAAACTCCTCAAATAGTTTGGCTTCACTCCAAAAGCTCTAAGATCACCCCAATAGTTGAATCTACAATCTCTACACCCATTCCCAAAGAGAGAAATGCATAAGAAAGGGAATTCTAAGAGAAATGACTATTTTAGAAGAAAATTGAAAAGAGGAAATGAATATTACCTTCACTTGGAGAGGGGAGAGTGATCTCGGAGATGAGATCGATGAGCTCTTTAGCTTGTAGATGGCTAGATATAAATTGAGTTCTTGCTTCTTACAGTTGGAGGCCTAGATCTAGAGAGAGAATTATAGTGAAATGAGAGGGAGAGATGGTAGCTAGGGTTTCTTTTATAGGAATTGGTTGGGTCACTGTCTAAAATACCCTCATTAGTAAATGATAATTGTTAATAGAAAAAGGGGGTATTTAGGGAAGGTTTAAATGGAATTACCAAAGGGTCCTTGGTTGCTAATAGAAATCAAAGATAAGGACTAGGGTGTTTTGGTATTCATGTTTAATGACTAAGGTACCCTCAAATGAGAGGTTGCAAATAAATGAGTCTAAGGGCAATAAAGGTAGGCTATTTATAATGACTAGAGTGCACATGGTTACATGGTTGATAAAGAAGGAGGCCAAGGTTACTTAAGGTATTTGGTTTTCTAATTTGGAGAGAAATAGTTTAGGAAGAGAAACGAAATTACCCTTATATAATTAATGTGCTAATGGGTTAGGTCATGGACAATTGGGTCATTCTAAGGTTAATTGCACAACTCTCTAAGGAAAACCATCTATAATAAGGATTACAACTAAGGCCTCAAATTATCTAATTACTTCTAGTAAATCCAATTAAACTCCTAATAGGACTATTAATCTCACAAGGGTCTTAATCTTATAAACTATGCTAAAGTAATGGAAATTACAAACTACTCATACTATTCGCCTATTAAATATGATAACTTTGGGTTGACTTGGTCAAACTGGGTCTCACTAGGTATTTCTAGGGACGGGTCCTTACATCAAATGCATTCGCATCCAGAACAATCACTACAACAAACTAGGTATTAATAATGCAGCCTCAATAATTCACGGACTTCAAGCATCTTCAAGTCTAGCAATAGTCTTACACGTATGTCTATAAAAAGGAGTGTCAGCCTCTTGTTTGGCAAAGGCTAAAGTTAAGAGACTGCAATTCTTAATTTTCGATCAATCATGCAGTAGCTTGTTTAGTTAAGTTTTTATTTAGTGTGTTTGAGTAGTGAGTCTTTGTAAATGAGTGCAAAAGAGAGTGGTCAGCATAACCGTAGAAGGAAAGGAATTCAACTATCAAAAAGAGAAAAAGGAACAAACTCCATAAGGAAATACAAATATCCTTCAACATGCAACTCCTAGTAAGATTCACATTAATATTTTTAGCCAATCTAATCACATGATGATTGTGATCCACTCAGCCTACCAACCTACCAATCATGATAGATAGTGATCTCCTATCTGTCTATGTTGGACGGTCTCTTGGTATGTGTTTATATATCACTAGTGGAGCCCTGCACGTGCACCGAACACAGTTTTACTAATAAATTCTTAAAAAATTCAGTAGAAGCTTCAATACATTTAAAAATCAAATTTCAACAGAAAATGAGTTACTGTAAATTGCAAGGCTTGTGCAATATCCAAATACAGCTGACACTACTTTTTTCCTATACATTTGAAAACAATAATACAATGATATAGTGAGAAAAACGAGATCTCAAAATACAATCGATATGGAACTTATATAACTTTTTGAGGATATAAATCACATATTTCTAGATATTTTATCATGAATGTGTACAAAGAAATTTAAATTTACTTTAATTAACCTGTCAGGTTGACTTATCAGCTTCCTGGTAGACTTGACATGCTAAAGTTGGAGTCCGGTCGAAAGCATAGTCAAATTGATAGTTCTAACCAATTAGCATGAACATTATATGCTCACTACAAAATCAGATTCTATTAAGGAAAAAAAAAATTATATCATACCTAAGGACATCAGAATAAAAAACAAACTGAGATGGTGGTTTTAGTCTTAACTTACAAAGAAGAATAACATCTCACACCGACCGTCAAGAATAAGGAAGTAATATGGCTTGTCCTCAAGTGACAGGGATCAATAATGGTGGAACTATGATATGAACTCTGACGGGTAAGATTTGTAGAGCACCTGTTGATCAATATTAGTATATTATAACAAGTGCTTTGTTTTATTTTATAAGACGTACCACTATCAGGTAAAAAGAGGCAATACCTTCCAAGAGTCAGCATCTTCTTTTGCTTGATACAAAGTACTATTTTTATACCCTGTAAGAAAAGGAAAATACAAAGTAATAATAGAAGTTCAGTTAAATGGAAGCTCACAAATAGAGATATCCATAGGAAAAAAATATAAAAAAAAACAAAAAACTACAAATATAAATCTACCAAAAGAATTGGACTTTTTTTCTTAAGAAATACATAAGAATGTAACCCAGGTATTATAGATCAACTATTTAGCTCTATTCTGTATAGAGGATGGGAGTGTTGATCAAAGTAAGAAAATTTTGAAATGAACAATGACAAACTGAATTTGTTGCAGCTCAGCATCAAATACTTATTTTAGTTGTTTACACGTAAAATGATCACTTCATTCACTGACTCTGAAGTTATTAGTAACGTTAGCATAACAAGCAGTTTCTATAAGATTCTTGTTTTCCCTTTAAGGAAAGGCATGACTACTCATTGAAAATATGAAAAGAAGAAGAACAACAACAACAAGAAGAAGAAACTTGCAATTGATGAAAGAATTGAATGTGTTAGAAAATGATCAAAGTTTTTCAATTTAAACCTCATAAGTAAGAGCAATAATAAATAAATATATTCATGCCCTTGAAATGCCCTTTTATAATAAAAAAATTCACAAAAGTTGTATATTAAGAAACTAAAAAATTGTACAGAACAATAATAATTTTACTATAGCAATCTATAAGACCTACCACTAAATTGTGTTTATGGAATTATCTTTAGCAATCACTAATATCATAAGAGAACCAATATTTAGTAGTAATTATCACATTATCCAACTTGTGATTATTCTTCCAACAGGGGGCATAAATCAAGATCAATACATCTATTATGTCAGATTGAAAATTCAATTATTCTAAATAAATAAAATACAAACACATGAAGCAAAGGGGAAAAGAATATTAAATTTTTTTTCATGGTAACTTTCATTAAAAGAGAGAAAAAAATAGGGTGGACATAAAATGAGCTTAAGTTTGTTCATTTCACTTTCTTATTTATGATATTTTTTCAGTTGCTACTTTTTTCTAAAAAAGAAAAAGGAAATACTAAACATAAAGCAATAATGCAAACGAAGTACTTGTATATAAGGGATGTGCTTATAAGTTTTGGAGGTCCCTATACGTTTTTCAAAGGCTATAATAAATAATATGCAACTAAAGGAACATTAAATTACAAAAACTTAAGGTTAGTGTACAAAAGATTAAAGGGTTAATGTTTAAAAAATAATAATAAAGGGTTACGTCCGTACAAAGAAAATAATCTCATATCTTTTGGAAACCTCTCAGAGCCCTCTGGTTTTCTTAACTCTCAAACTTCAAATACAACTACCACTTAAGTATCTTTTCGTTCCACCAAAAAATAATAAATAAATAAATAAATAGAAACTATTTGCACAATTAGCATTGTTTCAAGTAAAAAAAAAAACAGAGAATGTTAATTCTCTCATCTGTAGTCAATTTGGTAATTGAATTATAACACAACCATCAATTGGCCACCGACAACAGTAACAAAAGTAGCGATCTAGCTAATACCTTTTATCGCGACTTTTAAACTGATTTTTAAGCTGATGGCGAAGTATTTAAAGTGCCTACAAGATTGTAAGTATTGAACACCAAAAGGTAGAAAGTAAAATACACTTGATTCCTTTTCTTTTGATCCATTATAAAATACACTATTCATTTTCTTTTTTATTTTCATCCCGTCTTAGTTCAAGGTTTATTATTGAAAAAGCACACGGCATTTAAGTTTTCAGAGTTAAAATGCAGTATGTACACCAGGAACCACATAATGAAGTAAATAGTGCATAGTTAAAATCTTTTGGTTTTCCCACCTTATCTTAGTTTATTAATCGGGGTGGACAAAATAGTGCCAAGAATGACTAAAAAAACTTTCTGAATGATAAAATCTGAAATATTTTTCCTTTGAAATGATTTTTTAATAGCAACATATCTCACAATTAATTTTACAAAAGACAAAAAAAAAACTGAATAAAAATTTGGAAATTAGTGAACAAAATGGCTCAATGAGAACCATGAATGAATGCTTATTGGTCTTATCCCACTCTTGATGGGTTCATTTGGGTATAGTAGGGGGTAGTTAGCAATTTTTCAGAGAATTTAGGGGGCTTTTTCATAATTTTAAATTTTTGAGATTATATATGGTACCGTTGGGTAGATATTTTTAATTTCTAAACTTTGGTCTTCTAGCTCATCTTAATCCGGATCCTCAAAACCCCTATAAATCCAAGCCCGACCCAAAGTCTATTTTAAACAAATTGGGAAATTTCCATTATGTCCTCATCTTTATCCATCCGATTCAGTCTCCCTTATCTCTTTTCTTTCTCTTTCCTTTATTTCATTCTATTTCCTCCCTTACAACATCTTACTCTCTTTTTATTGGGCGTCAGTTGTGTAGTGAAACCGTACTACATCTTACTCTCTTTTATAATAGGGTATAGATACAGATTACTCTCTTTTTATTGGGCAGATGTGTAGTGAAACAGTACTACATCTTACTCTTTTTTTATAATAGGGTATAGATATAGAAATATAAGATAATATATATAATAATAATACTTAGTGGGGCCCATATCTTGCATTTTATTGGGCCGGTGTGTAGTGAAAATAGTACTACATCTTGCTCTTTTTTATTGGGCACTCCGATTAACCCACCATAATGATCATGCTCATTAATACTAATGCATTTTTTTAGATTCTTCAATATTGCTTTTCTACTATTTACTCTACTTAATGAAATCAATGGCAAATATTAAATTAAATACCGCTTACCGAATATATCTTTATCATACCCTAGAAAGTTCTCCACTATTTTTTCCTCTTTCTAGACTCGTCCACAGCTCTTTATAGTAATCTATACATCTCTACCCAATTCCAAATTTTATCCAAAAAAATGCCCTGCATATTCTACACTACCAAAGAGTTCTAGATCATTCTAGACCCATTATCACATGGAAAGCGTACATTATTTATCCATACCAATCATTGCTAGATTGTAGTGTTTAACATTAGATTTTGATCTTAATAGTTCAATTTGGTCCAATATATTGTTGACATAAAAAAATGCCAAAATTCTATTGACCCATTGCTGTAGGTCATGAATAGATGGGCCTAAACCTAATTATGCATTGTGCTCACTTATGTATAGAAATGCCTAAATCCACTCAACAATGAACCCACTCTTTAATTTTTGTGGATGGGCATAGGCCATTGAAAAACCTTAAGCCATGTCTAATTTTGGTACATATACAACTTGACCCTTTTAAAATCATGCTCTAACTCATGACCCAAACCACCAATATATATATATATTACTAAGTGGGGCCCACATCTTACATTTTATTGGGCAGGTGTGTAGTGAAAAAGTATAACCCTTTTAAAATCATGCTCTCACTCATGACCAAAATCACCAATATATATATTACTACGTGGGGCCCACATCTTAAATATTACTGGGCAGGTGTGTAATGAAAAAGTACTATACTTTTCTCTCTTTTATATAAGGGTATAGATAGATATAGATATATAGATATATAGATATAGATAACTGGGGAACATTCACATGTATCTTTCCCTCACCATAGGGTGAGGGACACTTTCCTTTTTAAAAATTTTCAAGTACAAAATGTACTTTTCAATTACACAGGGTAAGGTACAAAATGCACTTTTCATGTGCAAAAAGAGGAGTGTCGCTCACTCTATGGTGAGGAAAAGATGCATATGAACATTTCCCTAGATATAGATATAGATAGAGATAGATATTTGGGGGTGGGCCCCACAATGGTGTAGTGAAAAAGTTTGTAATTTCTCATTATAATATATTATTATATTATACTATAATATTTGGGGGTGGGCCCCCACAATGGTGCAGTGAAAAAGTTTGCATTATAATATTTGGGGGTGGGCCCCACAAAGGTGTAATGAAAAAGTTTGTAATTTCTCATAATAATATATTATTATATTATATTATAATATTTGAAGGTCGGCCCCACAATGGTGTAGTGAAAAAGTTTGCATTATAATATTTGGGAGTGGACCCCATAATGGTGTAGTGAACAAGTTTGCATCTTGCTCTCTTTTATAATAGTAGATTATACTATAGTATTATATTACATTATAATATTTGGGGGTGGGCCCCACAATGGTGCAGTGAAAAAGTTTGCATTATAATATTCGAGAGTGGGCCCCATAAAGGTGTAATGAAAAAGTTTACAATTTCTTCATAATAATATATTATTATATTATATTATTCTATAATATTTGGGGGTGGGCCCCACAATGGTGTAGTGAAAAAGTTTGCATTATGATATTTGGAAGTGGGCCCCACAATAGCGTAGTAAAAAAGTTTGCATCTTGCTCTCTTTTATAATAGTAGATTATAATATATTATTATATTATATTATAATATTTGGGGTGGGCCCCACAATGGTGTAGTGAAAAAGTTTGCAATATAATATTTGGGGGTGGGCCCCACAAAGGTGTAATGAAAAAGTTTACAATTTCTCATAATAATATATTATTATATTATATTATAATATTTGGGGGTGGGCCCCACAATGGTGTAGTGAAATTGTTTGCATTATAATATTTGGAAGTGGGCCCCACAATGGTGTAGTGAAAAAGTTTGCATCTTGCTCTATAGAAGTACATAGATAAATAGATAGATGTGAGGTCCCTAACTTGTAGGGTGTTAATGAGAGCCCTCTATACACATCCTATAATATAGGATCTTAGGGATCTTACAGATCTTCCATAATGTATTATAAATACTCGATCAATATAAGTTCTCATAGAGCTTGGATCATAGAATCCTGTCAAATATTGTTTATGTAGTGCAACTATGTTGGAGATTCAGTAAGTGAGAAAAACAAAAAACAATGTTGGAGATTAAAATCATTTGACTTTTGCTAACCATATATAGTTCTTGAAATTTCTACTTTAAGGACTTGATAATTATTGTCTTCTACAAAGAAAATTTTCTGAGTTATTATAAATATACCAGCAACATTTACATTAGTAAGGCTATTAACTAAGGGTTTGGAATTGGATACATATAAACATTTGTAACAGTTATAACATCTGAAGATTATTAGGATACATCTTCCTTGTGGGGCTAAGTCGAAGACTAGGATTTCTTTTATAAGAATAAAAATTAGAATTTCTTGTAGACTATTTCAATACAACAAAACAAAATTTCTTACTCTTTATGTTTGGATGCCCCATACAATAAAAATGCAATCCTAAATATTTAAAAGAATGATTGAGATATCATTTGTGTGGGGAGATTTCCAGAACCACAGGATTAAGTTAATCGCAGCCATCAGATGAGGCTAAGCATTTTCACGTGCCGTCCGCGTGCCATCCACGTGGCATCAATCTCACCCCGGCTACCAGGACAAAGGCCCCTGCCGAAGTCAAGCATCTCCGGGCCACTATCGCCGAACTGGTCCACCCGGGTGCCATCTCGGCAACAAGCTCCACCTCGGCTGAGCCACCCCGGTGCCATCTCGGCAGCAAACTCCACCTCGGTTGAAGAAGCCGAAGCAAGAGAGAACCTTCACTTGCGCCCCTCATCCCCCACGTCATCAGGCACGTGGAGGGATAGGGGCACGAGCTAGTGAGACAGACGCGACATCCAGCCGCCCACAATCTTCGCCAGATCCCTGACAGGGCGGCATCCAGCGGCTGAAGCCACATCAGGGCAGGGCCCGAGGGCAGATCCGCTGGTACCCCTACCGCCAAAGGCGCCCAACACGACCTGGCCCAACAAGACATGCATTAAATGAGATGTGGGCTGACCCGACGGGCATTTAATGTATAGTGGGCTGGATTGGACCGCAATTAATGCAATGTGGGCTGATCGTGACTTCCCAGTCGAATCACGGGACCCACACCACAATATCTCCCAAAGATACGTTCCAAACTCTATAAATAGAGGCTCAAACCACCATCTAAGGTACGCCATTCTTCATACACAGAGCCCTTACTCTGCCTCTCTTCTTCCTCTCCTTCCATTGTTCCAGTTCCCACACTGACTTTGGCATCGGAGAGCCTTGCGCCGCCCAGGCCAGGGTCCTCTGACCGTTTGCTATTCTCTTTCAGGCTTTAGGACGGCATCCAGACATTCCCAATCATCATCATCTTCTCGGATAAGTCCTGTAAGGCACCCTCCTTATTGTGGGTCATTATTTTCTGCACCTACAATTGGCGCCGTCTGTGGGGAAGCAATATCCCAGCCTTCCCAACCTTCTCCAAATCTTTCCAAACAACCTTTCTGAGCCTCAATCTCTCAGAAGCCATGCCACCGAAAGCTAAGAAAGGCGGAGAATCCTCAAGACCAGTTCTCGAGCTGCTACCACCGTCAACGGACGTCCCTCCTCAGGGACGGTCCCGAACGGTCCAAGGCACATCCGCAGGCGAGGGTCGCCTGGGCTCCCAACTCTTTGTCGAGATCCCATTCCAAGAGGGAGTCGAGGCCTCGCTCTCAGCGGACGAAACCGTGCCACCCCGACGCGACGAGCACCGGCGCGAGCGCCCCCGCAAAGATAAAGCCGTGGCCGTAGGAGAGACGCGCCACGTTCAACCCCCTGCCACTGGAGAGGCCCCCGAAGCTGCTCTCCTCCAGAAGCAACTCCAGAAGCAAGAGCGGCTGATTCGCGAGCTCCGGCAGCAGTTGAGGGCAGTACAAACTGCCTCCTTGAGGCAAGTCTCTGAGCCTCAAGGAAAAAAGAGGGACGCCCCCAGCAGGGCAGCCCAGCCTCCCCGCGAAGACCTCAGAAATCATCTGGACCAGAAACGGAGCCACATCCGTGACGAAGGCTCGAGCAACAGCTGAAGTCACCATAGCCGCGACGGCCGAACTCATAGCCGTCGTAGCCCGAGCCGTCCCAAGCGAAAGCCCAGAGCTCAAACTCCAGAGAAGGACGATGAGCAAGAGCGATTTGACAAACGTGTCAGATTGGCTCTCCAGCACAACTTGGACATGCAGGACCAGAAGCAGATCTGTGGTCACACCGATCTGGGGGGTTCGCCCTTCACAAGAGAGATCGAGCGCACCCCCTTGCCCATAAAGTTCTCCGTCCCGCGGTTCGTCCCCTATGACGGACTGTCCGACCCATCTGCACACCTCCGACACTTCTCCCAGAAGATGTCCATCTGGGGGAACGAGGGTCACCTAAACTGCAAAATCTTCTCCTCCAGTTTGGGTGACCTCCCCCTGAAGTGGTTCTGCTCTCTCCCGGAGCAGTCGGTTTCTAGTTGGAAGGAGCTTCAGCTCTCCTTCCTGAAGAAGTTCCAAGCCTACACCGCCGTCCCCAAGAAGGAAGGGGACCTCCTCGCCCTGAGAATGAAGCAGGGCGAAACCCTCGCCAAGTTCGCCCGGCGATTCTGGGCGGTCCACAGCCAGATCGAGGGCGCGAGGGAAGGGATAGCCATCTACGCCTTCCAGCATGCCTTGATCCCCGGCAACGACTTGCGAAAGGACTTGGCCGGGGACTCCCCAGAATCCATGCCAGAGTTGATGTCCCGGGTGAAGCGCTTCATCGCCCGGGAGGAAGACGAGATCCGGGCCAGGGATCAGGACGGGCATCCGGAGCCCGAGCAGAAGAGTAGCCAGCCTCGGCAGGGAGGCGGGAGGCCCTCCCAGAAGCAGGAGCCCGAGCAGGCCTGGGTCTCCAGTTCGGCGAAGCCTTCGTCGTCCAGGTCTGGGGGCACCTGGAAGCCCAGACCTCCCTCCAGCGCCAGTCAGAGCGTCAACGTCGTCTTCAAGGAGCCGATCTACCGCATCCTGACCAAGATCAGGTCCAAGCCGTTCTTCAAGTACCCTCCGCCCATGCTGAATGAGCCCACCTCAGGCGCCCGAAGCAAGCTCTACTGCTCCTTCCATAGGGGCAACGGGCACAGGACCGAAGACTGCAACTCTCTGCAGTGGTATCTAGAGAAGCTGGCCGAAGAGGGCCACATTCCAGAGTTCGTTGAGGCAGGAGATGCCGGCGGCAGCGAGGGCCGAGTTCACCAGAGCACAGCCCAGGTTCCAGACAGTGAGGATTCGGAGAAGATCATTACGTGATCCATCTGGCGTCCTCTGTATCCATCTGTATCCCGAGAAATTCAATTTCTAAAAGATGTAATGAATCTCTAAATCAATGGAAATAGCTTTCGCCCCGTCGTCAATCTGTCTCTCTCTGGTCGACTCCGGCAACTCAGGCTCTACGCCCTGGAAATGGCTTCGAGTTCCTACACTCAGCCTTTCCTAAAGCCCCGTGTCTTGGACACACTCAGGCTCTACGCCCTGGAAATGGCTTCGAGTTCCTACACTCAGCCTTTCCTAAAGCCCCGTGTCTTGGACACACTAAGGCTCTACGCCCTGGAAACGGCATGGAAGAGTTCCTACACTCAGCCTTTCCTAAAGCCCCGTGTCTTGGACACAATCAAGGCTCTACGCCCTGGAAATGGCTTGGATTTCTTACACTCAGCCTTTCCTAAAGCCCCGTGTCTTGGACACAATCAAGGCTCTACGCCCTGGAAATGGCCTGGAGTTCCTACACTCAGCCTTTCCTAAAGCCCCCGTGTCTTGGACACACTTTGGGTACATACGCCCTGGAAATGGCCTCGAGTTCATACACTCAGCCTTTCCTAAAGTCCCCGTGTTTGGAACACACTCAAGGGATAACAGCCCTGGAAAAGGCCTCGAGTTCGGACACTCGGCCAATTCCTAAACTCAGGGTTTCATCCCACTCTACAAGGGTCTACAGCCCTGGGAATGGTCTGGAGTCCATACACTCAGCCGTTTCCTAAAGTCCGGGTTCATAAACCCCTCACACCTTGGCGCAAGGCAGTTCGGCCAAGGTCAGCCATTTCGGCCAAGGTCAGATTCCTGAAATCCGGGTTCATACACCCCACAGGAGGCCATAGCCGCACTCACTCTCGCCTCGCCGAGTCCAGCGGAACGATGGATCTACCCCGGCGCAAGGCAATTCGGCCAAGAAAGACAAATAAAGAGGAGCCCGGCTACTGTGGCTTCGGCGACTCCACAAAGTCGATCACCGAATCTGCTGGACCAGTGGATTCGGCCAAAACGGCGACCTCGCTGGGAGCGTCGCTGGCAGGAGATTCTTCGACCAGAGCCTCATTTGCTCCAGGGGCAGAAGAGGCCTCACCCTGAGGCACGGCAGAAGCATCACTGGCAACCGGGGCACCGCTCAAGACCGGGGCAGCTGGAGCATCTTCCGGAGCATGAACCACTGCAGGAGCTCCAACTGGGGCATTTTCGACTGCAGGAGCGGAGCTCGGCTCAGGAGCCCCGCACGTCTCAGTGCGGCCAGGCATCCTTCCTCGAACAGGACGGCGGACCGGGCCTCGGCCTGAAGAGAGCCCTTTTCCTTCTCCAGCTCGGCGTTCGCCGTCTTCAACCTTTCCGTTTCGGCGCGTCCAGCCAGCACTTCCCCACGCAGCCTCATCCCCTCAGCAGTAGATTCAGCCTTCAATCTGGCCAGCTCAGACTCCAGTTCGGCGGTCTTCTTGTTCCTCGCCCAGACCTCGCCTTCGACGTAAGCTCGGCGGCATCAGCCAGAGCCGATGCCAGCCGAGCAGCCTCTTCAGCGCTGGCCCTCTTCATCCCCTCCATTCCTTTCCGCGAATCTTCCAGCTCCCTCTTCAGCTTGTCCCTCTCAGACTCCAGCTGAGTAACCCGCGTCGCGTTCTTATCGCTCCTTCCCACCACGGTCAGGAGCCCTGCACGTTCTGCAAAAGGAAACAGAAGGTCAGGTTCGACCAAGACACTTGAAGAATGAAGAAAAGCGTTGCAAACACTTACCAGAAGATCAGCCTGGATCGCCGAGACCATCTCGTGCGTCTCCATGTCTGTTGGCAGAGCACAGACCTTGGCGAAAGCTCCGATCACCTCGGCATTCCCCAACAGGCGGTCCTCGACTTTCAGAGGCTCACCGGGCTGTCTTCATCCTCGGCCTCCATGGCGCTGGGGCACTCCGGGGTCCGGAGGCCGATCCAGACCCTTGCCCCACCGAGATCGTCAGCTCGCGGGTCGCTCCACCGGTCGGCATGCTGACCTGCGCGCTCTTCTCAATAGGAGTCTTGGCTCCGGGGGCCCGCCCAGGGGCCTTATTCTTCGGAGGCTGTTCAGCCCCCGAGTCCGTCTCCCCAGCCTTGGACTTCATTCTAGGCGGGGACCCCTCCCTCGGGCGCTCCGACGAAGCGTCGCCGCACTCCCGCGCTCGGAGCAGGAGCAGGAGCAGGAGCAGGAGGAGCAGAAGCAGGAGCAGGAGCAGAAGCTGAAGTAGCGCCAGCACCTCCCGAGCTCGAAGCAGCGCGGGTGCTGGCAGAAGATGGCGTCACAGACTAAGAAGGCCCCCGCCTAAACTTGGCCGCTAGGTTCGACGGTTCCGAACTTGAAGTAGACGACTCGGAACCGGATGCAGCTCGGCTCGCAACTGGATCATTCACAGGGATCCCGGCAGACACCGCAATCAGTGAAGAGGCGACGCGTGTAGCCGTCGACTCGCTTCCCACTACAGGCAAGACAGAGCATTTATGGCTTCAGAGCAGTTGAAGCGACACCAGACGACGATCGCCACATCCCCGGACGGATTCTTCTAGCTTTCAACCCCTAAAGGCTAGCACACTTCAGAGGTCAAAAGCTAGGGGGCAATTGTGTGGGGAGATTTCCAAAACCACAGGATTAAGTTAATCGCAGCCATCAGATGAGGCTAAGCATTTTCACGTGCCGTCCGCGTGCCATCCACGTGGCATCAATCTCACCCCGGCTACCAGGACAGAGGCCCCTGCCGAAGTCAAGCATCTCCGGGCCACTATCGCCGAACTGGTCCACCCGGGTGCCATCTCGGCAGCAAGCTCCACCTCGGCTGAGCCACCCCGGTGCCATCTCGGCAGCAAACTCCACCTCGGTTGAAGAAGCCGAAGCAAGAGAGAACCTTCACTTGCGCCCCTCATCCCCCACGTCATCAGGCACGTGGAGGGATAGGGGCACGAGCTAGTGAGACAGACGCGACATCCAGCCGCCCACAATCTTCGCCAGATCCCTGACAGGGCGGCATCCAGCGGCTGAAGCCACATCAGGGCAGGGCCCGAGGGCAGATCCGCTGGTACCCCTACCGCCAAAGGCGCCCAACACGACCTGGCCCAACAAGACATGCATTAAATGAGATGTGGGCTGACCCGACGGGCATTTAATGTATAGTGGGCTGGATTGGACCGCAATTAATGCAATGTGGGCTGATCGTGACTTCCCAGTCGAATCACGGGACCCACACCACAATATCTCCCAAAGATACGTTCCAAACTCTATAAATAGAGGCTCAAACCACCATCTAAGGTACGCCATTCTTCATACACAGAGCCCTTACTCTGCCTCTCTTCTTCCTCTCCTTCCATTGTTCCAGTTCCCACACTGACTTTGGCATCGGAGAGCCTTGCGCCGCCCAGGCCAGGGTCCTCTGACCGTTTGCTATTCTCTTTCAGGCTTTAGGACGGCATCCAGACATTCCCAATCATCATCATCTTCTCGGATAAGTCCTGTAAGGCACCCTCCTTATTGTGGGTCATTATTTTATGCACCTACAATTGCCTTTTTATAGGAGGGTATCCGAGCTGAGCGGGGCAACCCCAGGAGCACCCAGCTGGACCCTCTACAGGGGATAGGCGGGGCCCAGGGCCCCGGGCTCATTAATAGGAACCCCACAAAAAAACTAATGTAAAAAGGGCAAAACAAAAAAATACTAATATTAGCATCGACGTCGTTGCCCAACCGTTTATAAAGTCTTGCTGAAGGGGTAGAATAAGCGACGACGTCGTCTCTTCGCAGAATCTTGAAACACTTGGTCCCATTGAAATGAGCGGTGACGCCGTCGCTCCGTAGAATCTTGACATGCTTGGTCCCATTGAAATGAGCGACGACGTCGACGCTCGTCGAAAAAGGGCAAAAATAGAGAAAAGTTTGGCGGGAATACCTGTTTCGTATCATATGAACTAGTGGACTCTTTTTCGTTTAGTGACTAGCTAAGGTCCTTTTTCGGGTAAATTCCTCTATATAATTTAATCAGTGCTTCATCCAGTTGTTTCAAAATAGTGGGTGGCCTCATCCTTTATCATAAATATGTCCAGCCTTGTCATGAGATTGATCATGTGCAATCACACATTTAAAGTGTGATAACTTGGCCCAAAGGCAATGTAATGATGATATTGATTTTGAGTGGATTGGATTTCATAAGAGGCCAAGAGGGCTCCATTCATGGATAGGACTTCAAAGGATTACAATTACGTTTATCCAAATAGTAATAATAATAAAAAAGAAAAGAACTGGGTGATGATTATTGACTGCATATGCCAGTATTAAAATCGAATAGAAGAAGAGACCTCACGGCAGGGACATAAGGGAAAAAAGTTTTTTGTGCATCGAAATTCTAAAACTTTGGAAATAGGCTCTTGTTTTGGGTTTTCCATGGAGAAGATCTGTGTTTGTGTCACAGGAGCTGCAGGTTACATTGCATCTTGGCTTATTAAGAAGCTCCTAGACAAAGGATACACGGTCCATGCAACTCTCAGGAACCTGGGTCTCTCTCTCTCTCTCTCTCTCTCTCTCTCTCTCTCTCTCTCTCTCTCTCTCTCTCTCATATATTTCATAATATCTCTCTCTCATATATTTCATAATATGGATGGTCGTCTGCAGAGGATCCATCAAAGGTGGGGCTTCTCAAAGCCCTTCCACATGCAGAGACAAGGCTGGTGTTGTTCGGGGCAGATATTTACAAAGCAGAGGAGTTTGAACCAGCAATCAGAGGATGTCAATTTGTGTTTCATTTAGCCACTCCATTGCTGCATAATACTCAGAGTACTAAGGTCAGTTCAGTACTCTTCATTTCAAATTTCATTAGTAAGATGTACCATGCATGTACTCTTCTAATGGCACATTTATGGAGTTCATTTTCTATGCAATTCACCCTTTTGAGATAGTAATAGATTCTTATGCCTTATGCACTGACGAAAACTTGTGGATGTTGATGCAGTCTAGTAATAGTTAAGGCGCCTTTGAATGTCTATAGAATAAAATATTTATAGATTTAAGTATTATTAAAATAAAATAGTGAAATATTTATATATTGTAATATTTTTTCTTGTTCATGTGTTTTAAAGAATTCAGTGTATTTTAAATTAAATTGTTTGGCAAGTATTATAGAATATAATATATGTCCGAAAAAAAAGTTTCAAGATAACAATATTTTGATGTTATTGATCTGGCCACCATATCATCACCATCACTACCACCACCAGAACGTCATCATGACCACTGTCCCGTCATCATCACCACCACCATCATCATCAAAACTACCATCATTTTAATTATCATCCCTGACGTAATCGTCATCACCACCGCCACCATCATCATCGTGGTCGTCATCATCACCATTACTACCATCACTATTATAATCGAAACCATCTTATGGATGTAGACTAGGTATGACCTATATAGCAAAATGCCTGCCAATCAACAAGCAACATATGAACAAAATGGATGTAGCGAAAATGAGAATGCTGAGATGGATGCGTGGTAAAACTAAAAATGATAAAACTAGAAATAAGTGTTTTCGAAAGCTTTTAGGGTTAGCATCAATAGTAGATAAAATTAGACAAACTCGTTTGAGATGGTTTGGGCATGTCCAACGCAGGCCAACAACGACGATGGTAAGGAAAAGTTTGGCTATACAGGTTGATGAACAACCAAGGGGAAGGGCTTGGCCAAAGAAGTGGATGAATGTAGTAAAAATAGATCTGAAGTATAATAACTTATCTAAGAATTTGGCTAAAGATGGATCGGAATGAAGAAATAGAATTCATGTAGCGAACCTCATCATAGTTGGGATAAGGCTTCGATGATGATAATGATGATGATGATGATCTACCTTGGAATTAGAACATGAAGCCCACCCTTAAAAATGTTGCCATATGTGGGGGCGCATATTAGGAATAACAATATAAGACCCATTTTAAAAAGTACAACATGAAATCCACCATTTTAGAAATTGAAGTAGCTAGGGCCCACCTTTTTCAAAAATACTATGAAACTTACCTTTTAGGAATTATTATGTGGGGCCCACCTTTAGAAATCATGGGATTCATAAATGCTAGAGGAAGTCATGATAAAGACTTTGAAATGGCACCTTTTGCATATTTCAAAATTCTTGCATTCCAAAATTCTTCAAACAAAGAAATATGAACATGAATTGTTGTCAGGATTTTGAACAAAGAAACATGCCCTGACCGGCCATTTATATTTTACACATGATATATGAAAAATATATAATTTACATATGTGAAGGCAATCGATTGATAGGCATCACCCTCTCCACATAGACGACCAGGGATCAATCATAGTTTCATTGGGGAGGCAACTAGGTCGTGTGTGTGTGCGCGTGTGTTTATATGAAACACATTACCATGTTCAATTGCAAGCACCAGTTTCATATGGATCTATATCGGTCTTTAACCCCAAAGCTAATCTACGGAGAAAATAGTGGATCTTAAATACAAGGAACAATTCAGATCATAAAGTGGAGGCGAAACTTACACATGTGATACGTAAATGAGTGCAAACAAATATGTTTATGCATAAACATTACACATAAATATATAAATGTAAATAAGTGCAAACAAATGACCCTTGGGCTGGATTTGCTTTATCGGAGTAGTCTAGCTCATATTAGGCCCCACCTATTAAAAATCTACACCATTAAAAAAATTGCCACTCAAAATAAATTTGCTCATCGTATATAGGATCTAGCCAAGTTTCACTTAAAATAGGTTCTGGCCCACAAAATAGGCTCTAGCCCACCATACGATTAATCATATATAAAACAAGTGAATAAAATTTTACAAAAAGATTCACGTCTTTTACACATGATCAATCTTATACCCAGCATACTTACAGGTGAATTTTACCATAATCCCATCCAATTATAGGCAAGGCCTGATGATTCATCATTAGACAGGTGGGACCCAAATGATTCCACTGTCAGATGAGTGGGAGCTCACTATGATTGGTTAATTTTGGTGAATGAGACCCATCATAATCCTTTCAGTTACTGTTCACAATGATTGGCCCATCAAATGAAGGAACCACAGTGAGCTCCACATCTTCAGATAAATAGGTTGCAACCGGGGCAATATTGTGGAAAAAACAGTAACAAAAATTTACAGTTTCGGGGTAGAAAGATACTGCACCAAACAGAAGGAAATCAATGTTAGTGGAAAAGTTGAAGATCTAACAACAGCCTTCTCCAAACCTTCTCTCCCTTGACTCTAGTTAGAGAGATTAGCAAGATGCCCAAGATCGAATTCCCACATTACTAGGAATTTCTATTGTCTTAGAAGTGTAGAACAGAAATCTCTCAAAGAAATCTCATGCATGTGAAAGGAGACAGACAAATATATTTTCTATTTTGTTGAAAAGGAGAGCCAATAAAAAACCATTCCACAGAAGAAGGGAAGGAGAAGAAAAAACTCTATTTTAATTCACCATATCATACTTGAGAAAGTGAAATATTTTTCTTTACAAAAAGAAAAGCTAAGTTACTTGATTCAAAAATACTTATCTCGAGTAATAGAAAGCCTTCTACCTTTATTAAAACACAAACACTAATTAAACTACTTAAAAGAAAAGGTAATAGCCCCTTATATAACTTTAACAAATTGGAGCACTCTCATCCAAGAAGAGAATCCTCAGCATTATACAAACATGTCTTTTGGGTGACCTCCATGTGTAGGCAAGGCAGAAAGTATTATATAAATATCAATCGCATCCCTATATTTAAAAAAAAGTATAAAATTGTACGTTTAGAGTCAAAACAGAAAATATTAGCTCTACCACATACTTTTAGGGTGTTTTAAGCTATATGAGAGGGAGGAATTGGTTTTAGTAGACATTTTCTGCATGATTAAAACAAAGAATAAAGTGTCATAATTCTATACCATTTCAGTTGTACAACATACATCTTTTTTTGAAATAAGGCAAAAACTTAAGGCCTTATTTGAAATATTCCCATTAAAAAACTAGAAAGGCGAGGGTCCCTGTGGAGACTCTGTGTTATGGTTTCATACCATTTTAATTGTACAAAATGATTATATATATGGACCAATTGTTCATGAGATGATCAATGTTAAAAACAGTTCAAGGACACCACAGAAGCAGCTATAGCAGGAGTGAGGAGCATTCTTGGCTCTTGCTTAAGATCAGGAACAGTGAAGAGACTCATTTACACTGGCTCTATAATGGCAGCATCACCATTGAAAGAGGATGGCTCCAATTTCAAGGACTCCATTGATGAAAGCTGTTGGACACCTCTCCATCACTCATTTTCTTATTCCTCTGACCTTGAGCAGGTTCGTTTACCTTCCTCCTCCTATGTGTCTACTTCTCGATCTAATGTCCAACCTGGTCTGATCTTCTGTCCCACTCTGCTTTTAAAATAAATTGGTAATATCATCCAACAGTTGAATGTGTCACTGTCACAGTAATATAACAAAAATATTGTCTGAGGCTTATTCTCACCCCTAGTGTCCGTTTGTTTTTTTTTTTTATTATTATTATTAAAGTTTCTTTTCAGTCACCCTTATATCAGCGGGCAATATATGTTCGTCCTAAAATAGGGTTGCAAATATAAATTATCTCCCGCTAATATCTCTACTTATGAAAGCAAAGATGCTAACCGAGTATCGTATCCACTGGGACAAAAAGGCTAAGTTGTGTTGGTTCCTAAATTCCTAAACTAATTCTAATAGAAAACAGGAAGTGTTGATTATTAAGCTAATCCTAATAGAAAACGAATTGCTGGTTTGATTGGTTGTAATTCCTAAATTAACAAATTAAAAGAAAGGGTTTAAATCAATTAGAGAAAAGATCTCAAGGTACGAATCCACTGTAACCTCGCACAATGGCAAGTATAGACCTAGGGTTTCACAATCAACGCTAAATAGACTCCTTCTGGTTACAAACCTTCACCAAGTCGACAAATAAAGATATATGGATGTAAATCAAGGCATAACCTATCTCTATGGCATAGATTATCCTAGATCTAACAAACACATTCATGACAGCACCGTTATATAAATTAGTATTCAAATCTACAAGATCAAAATACCAAAAGAAAGGGATATTGCATTAATAAAATCCAATCAATAGATTAACATCCTGTCATATAACCAAAAGCATTGAAAGTAAAACCCTAAAACCTATACATCACCAATAATACGAAGTTAGGGCTTCATCGAAGCCCTAAGATAGAAGTTTAGTTACACATGGCGAGAGATTGATGACGAATCCCTGACAGAATCACCATTGGCTTTCTTCCAATTCTCCCAAACTATGCTCCAGAGCTTTTCCCCAAAGATCTGTGTACCAATTGTCAAAGTTGGAAACCTATTTATAGACTTTGGGCCCTAAAAATCTTTCTCAAAACGTGCCAAGGCGGACTTCACCCGGTCCGGGCGTCCGGACGCCCAAAGGCTGGCGTCCGGACGCCAGCAGTCAGTGGCTGGGTTGCATTCTGTGGCCCCGGGCGTCCGGACGCCCGGGGGCTGGCGTCCAGACGCCAGCAGGCAGTAAGCCTGGGTGATCTTTGATTTTTGCCATTGTTCTTCGTCTTTAGCTCCATCTTCTGGTTATTCTCTTAAAAATCCTGAAAACATAGAAATAACATAATTAAGCTAAATAATCTAATTCCAAAGTGTTACAAAGTCCACATTGAAGGGCCTAAAATGTATATTTTAGGCTCTCATCACACCCCCCAACTGACACTTTGTTAGTCCTCGAACAAAGCTAAAACAGAAATAAAAACTAACTAGGCCACTTTCGTAGGGAGCACGGCTGCACTTAGCATGTGCAGCAAGCCTTTAAACCTCTAGGTTCCCCCTAGAGGACGAGTTATAGTCTCGTGAGGGTTTGTAGTGAATCTACCCACAAAATTCCTAAAAATGAAAAACAGGGAGAATCGGTCACCAAGATATCTATAAACACCAGATATGCCTGATTATGGGGTTTTCAATACACATCTCAAATGTGGTTCACAAATCCTATCTGTTGGTTAGAGATCCTCAAGATCATGCTGGAAAAATTGATCGTGCACGGTGAAAATTGTGTATATATAGAAGCAATAAAGCATAAAATGATCCACTAATAATTTCCGTGAAAACACAAATATTTCTTTTGCTTTCAAAAGTCTGGGCCACCTAACCTCAGTAGAAGTTAACATAATTCCTCTCAAGGCATGGTGGCTTTCACACTATTATTCACCAAAGGATTTGATAACATTTTTTTTTTTTTTTTACAGACATGTGACTGTGCAATGCCTAAGTCCATTAAGCTTTCTAATTAACCCATGTAACAAGCATTCAGCTAATGGCTCCCAAAACAGTCGTTCTTAGGGCACTAGGTATGGCAATACCCCTATGAGCTTACTGACTCGGGTTAAAAAGGCTACGAACCCAAACTAGTCACAAATTTTTTTTTTTTTAACAGTCCCCAACACTAGGTAGCCCTTTCCATATACCCGAATTAGTTCACTATTTTGTGAATAAATTCACTCAGTTGAACCAGAACACTGTATGTCTGAGGGTCGGCTTTCCATCATAATTGTTTTGAAGTTCTCACAAATATGGAAATCATAGCTTCTCATTTCAAAAATCTCTATAACATACGTGTTAAGTGATGGATCAATAATTCAACAATTTCTCAAAACCCTTTCCTAAAACAAGATAGTGAACCCTTTTTCTCTTCTTTCTCACAAAAAGTTCCAAAAATCAGGGTATCTTCAGTTTATAAAAAAAAAACTCGGTTAGAAATCCCCAAAAAGAAAAAAAAACTAACAAAAGGAGCTAAAATAAAATTTTTTTTATATTTTATATATATATATATATATATATTTTTTTTGAAAAGGACAAACTCAAAAACTACTAAAACGAACCCAAAGGATAATACCCCACCCCCCAACTGAACCGCACATTGTCCACAATGTAACACACAAAATATAAGATAAAGGACAAGGAAAGTAAAGTAAAGTAAAATAGAGGATATCACCTGGGTATCGCGTAACATAAGAGGTAGAGACAAGATAAAAGGGTAATACCCTCCAACTTGCATGAAAGAACCAACCTGCAAAATGTTAGCGACAAAGCAAAAACAGAAGGAAAGAAAGAAATTAAAACTGAAGATAAAAACAGCCTCAAGGATCATCCTCAGCCCTGTCAGGGTTAGCCCTCCCACCAGCATCATGCATTGGATCATCGTGATGGGGAAGACCATGTAGACCCCGCAGTAAGGATTGCATTTCAAAAAGAGAGTCTGTAGTACGAGTGGCAAAGTCCTCAAAGCGAGACTCAAAAGCAACCTGACGGGATTGGATAGCTTGCTGACCGTGAAGGAGAGCCTCGTATTGGGCATAAGTCATGGAAAACGGTGCAGCAGGCCCCTCAGTAGGGGGAATAACAGGAGGGGCTTGCGGAGGCATCGGTGGAGCAACCACAGGTGCGACAACTCCAGGCATCATAGCAGGAGTAGCATGTTGCATGTTACGAATGATAGCTTGGACACTCTGAGTCCAACGCACCGCACCGTAAACATCAGAACACGGTATAGACTCTTCGTCAGAAGAAATGGGATAGGGGACATCCGTGGGTTCGGATCGTTGGAGAAAAAACAATGTGAGCAAATGAGGAAAAGGCAATGGCCGCTTTTTCTCCGGATCCTTTTTAGACTCTTTAAAAAGCCGATAGACTTTGCACATCTCTTGAAAAATCATCTGAGGTAGAGAGACTGCGTATCCGGCATGAATGGCATACAAAGTCAGAAGGAAGTCCCCCCTCCTCTCATCCTTGTGATGCGTGGGAAATGCATTTACACGCAGCACTTGATCAATTAACCACAACTGCTGAGGTAAATAACTACGACGAGTGCTTGTGTAGTTATCCTTGCTAAAACGACCCCCACATATTTCATTAGTTATACTGGCCACCGTGGGGGTCGCAGGAAAATTCGGGAAACCTCCCGCAGTAGGGTTACAACCAAGGGCATGGGCGATATCCTCCTCTGTCAAAGAAACATCATGGCCATCTATAGTAGAAGACAAGATATCACCAT
The DNA here is from genome assembly GCA_012931725.1 of Litsea cubeba. Taxonomy (NCBI): domain Eukaryota; kingdom Viridiplantae; phylum Streptophyta; class Magnoliopsida; order Laurales; family Lauraceae; genus Litsea; species Litsea cubeba. Next base: position 43,889,782 of record CM022953.1, on the reverse strand, counting down.
ATTGCCCCGTAATCTCTAAATTCTGATAGAAAAGGCGCACCAAACGGGGATACGCCGGAGGAAAAGGGCCACACAATGTCGTCAATTCTCTCAACCGTAATTGGTGGACTGCCCAAAGTGTGGAGGCGTCTGCCTCAAAAAATGGCAAGTCAAATGCGGTTTGCCGTTCTAAGGGTCGATTAGCCCATTCTGCATTGGGTTGCTCACGAGGAGGAGCAGGCCGTTTCGAGGGCCGTGGATTGGAGGGACCCGCATCCGTAGGGGCCTTAGATTTACTCCTCCCCCGACGAAACATTTTTTTTTAATTTAAAACAATTAAAATATACCTGGAAAAATCTCGCCGGAGTTCCGGTGATGTCGCCGGAGAAGATGACCGGAAAAGTTGGCCGGAGAGAAAACAGCAACAGCAGCGCGTAGAGGAAAGCGCGGTGAGGAGATCCCAAGTGAAGGAAATGGATATGAAGCTGTGATCAGCAGTAGATCTGACCGGCAAGCTTTGTAGTCGCCGGCGGCAATGGAGGCATAGGCGAACAGCAGGCCAAAGTAAAGAAGAAAGAAAGGATATGGGAGAAATGAGAGGAAAAGAATGGTGAGGAAGAAACTATGGTTTAGAAGAAAGTGTGGTTGGAAGAAAGGAAGAGGGGATGGGGCACGATGATGGAGTGAGAGAGAAGGAGAGAAAGAAGAAGGGGTAGAAGAGAAAAAAGGGAAAAAGGGCAGCCTGCACGGTTTTTGTCTCTTTTTTTTTTTTTTTTTTATATCTGGCGTCCAGACGCCTTTGTGGGCGACGGAAACTGGGAGACGGCGTCCAGACGCCCCACACGGGCGTCCAGACGCCCAGTTGTCTTTTTTTTTTTTTTTTTTTTTTTTTTTTTTTTTGTTTTAAAGAAAACTAGCAAATGGACAACTGGAACCTTTTAAAGGCACCCACCTAAAAGAATGAAAATAAAAATCGGAAGGAAAGAAAAGGACGCTGACCGAAATACACTAACGAAACTCGGGTTTCCTCCCGCAAGAGCTTTGTTTTACGTCGTCAGCCAGACGTCGATTGCGCTCAATCCGTAGAATAGGAAGGGTCCATCAGAGTAATGGACTCCACGACTTCACCAGCAGTAATACCCTCGACATAAGGTTTCAACCGTTGACCATTGACTTTAAGAAAACCCCCAGTAGTGGGGTTTCAAATTTCCACCGCACCATGATCAAAAACCTCCGTTACCACATACGGTCCATCCCATCGTGACCGCAACTTACCCGGAAAGAGTCTCAAGTTTGAATTGAACAGCCAGACCTTCTGATGTGGCTCAAAGGACTTCCGCAAGATGTGTTTATCATGAAAAGCTTTAGTCCGAGCCTTGTAAATTGAGGAGCTAATGTATGCTTCGTTCCGAATCTCCTCCAACTCATTGAGTTGGAGTTTCCGAGTGGAACCTGCACCGGCCATATCAAAATTGAATTGCTTAATAGCCCACATGGCGCGGTGTTCGAGTTCAACCGGCAAATGACAAGGTTTGCCAAACACTAAACGGTAGGGGGACATACCAATTGGAGTCTTGTAAGCAGTACGGTAGGCCCATAAAGCATCATTCAATCGCAAAGACCAATCTTTCCGGTCAGGCCGTACCGTTTTTTCGAGAATACGCTTGACCTCCCTATTGGACACTTCGACTTGGCCACTGGTTTGCGGATGATAAGGTGTAGCCACCTTATGAGTGATAGAGTATTTCTTAACCAACGCCGCGAAGTGTTTATTCACAAAGTGGGTGCCTTCATCACTAATGATCGCCCACGGACAGCCAAAGCGACTGAAGATGTTGCTTTGAAGGAATTGGACAACAACTTTGTGGTCATTAGTCTTAGTGGCTGCTGCTTCCACCCACTTGGACACGTAATCAACCGCCACTAGAATGTAGTGAAAACCAAAAGACGGCGGAAACGGTCCCATGAAATCGATGCCCCAAACATCAAAAATTTCGACAATCAAAATGGATTGTAGGGGCATCGAGTCCCTCCTAGACATGTTCCCAGTCTGCTGACAGCGCAAACAAGTTTTGCAAAACTGATGGGCATCACGAAAAAGAGTGGGCCAATAGAAACCACTCTGCAAAACTTTGGCCGCAGTCTTCTTTCCACTGAAATGTCCACCACACTCAAGAGAGTGACAGAACGTAAGGACACTTTGGTATTCACTCTCTGGCACACATCGCCGGATCACTTGGTCGGGACAGAACTTGAAAAGTTCGGGATCCTCCCAAAAATACATCTTGACCTGGGAAAAAAAACGATCTTTGTCCTGCCTAGACCAATGTGAAGGAATCTCCCCCACTGCAAGATAATTCACAATGTGAGCATACCAGGGGGGTAGAGTACGGGACACCGTAAACAATTGCTCATCTGGAAATGAGTCATGCAAGGGTAAGGTGTCGTCCGATGTTTCTACCAAGATCCGAGAGAGATGGTCAGCGACACAATTTTCAGAACCCTTCTTATCCCGAATCTCAAAGTTGAATTCTTGCAGTAAAAGAATCCACCTAATTAATCGTGGCTTAGTGTCCTTCTTGGACAATAAATATCGCAATGCAGCATGGTCGGTGAACACTACTACCTTGGATCCTAATAAATAAGACCGAAACTTATCCAAGGCAAAAACAACTGCTAACAATTCCTTCTCCGTTGTGGTGTAATTCAATTGAGCATCAGAGAGTAGTTTGCTAGCATAGTAGATAACATGCGGAACCTTGTTAATCCGTTGGCCCAAAACGGCACCAATAGCATAATCAGAAGCATCACACATAATCTCAAATGGGTGAGTCCAATCCGGTGACTGAATGATAGGAGCAGTGGACAAGGCGCCACGAAGCTTCTCAAAAGCCTGCAGGCATGCCTCAGTAAAGACAAAAGGAGCCTCCTTGGCAAGTAATGCGCACAAGGGTCGAGAAATTTTGCTAAAGTCTTTAATAAAGCGGCGGTAAAATCCTGCGTGTCCTAAGAAGGAACGGATTTGCCGAACCGATGAGGGAGGTGGAAGTTTGGAAATAAGGTCAACCTTGGCTTTATCCACCTCAATGCCCCTCGAGGAAATGATGTGCCCCAAAACGATACCCTCACGCACCATGAAATGACTCTTTTCCCAACTCAAGACTAAATTAGTCTCCATACAACGTTTCAGCACCTTTGCTAAATTATGGAGACAATCATCAAATGAAGGGCCAAAAACAGAGAAGTCATCCATAAAAACCTCTAAGAATTTCTCCACCATGTCGGAGAAAATGGACATCATACACCGTTGAAAAGTCGCCGGTGCATTACAAAGTCCGAATGGCATCCTCCGGTAAGCGAATGTACCAAAAGGACAAGTGAAAGTTGTCTTCTCCTGGTCATCAGGATAGACTGCCACTTGATTATATCCCGAATAACCATCCAGGAAACAGTAAAAACTTTGTCCAGCTAACCTTTCTAAGATTTGGTCAATGAATGGCAGCGGAAAATGGTCCTTTCGGGTCATGGAATTCAACTTACGATAGTCAATGCACACACGCCACCCAGTAGTAGTGCGTGTAGGTAGCAATTCCCCTTTCAAATTCTCCACAACCGTGATGCCAGACTTCTTTGGCACCACTTGAGTAGGGCTGACCCACTTACTGTCAGAAATTGGGTATATAATACCCGCATCAAGAAGTTTCAGTACTTCTTTCAGGACCACCCCTTTCATGTTAGGATTCAAACGATGCTGCATTTCACGCGATGGTTTGGCATTGTCTTCGCAATGAATGCGGTGCATACAGATGGAGGGGTCAATACCTTTCAAATCGGCAACAGACCAGCCGATTGCTCTTTTATGTTCCTTTAACACGGCAATTAGCTGACCTTCCTGATCATTGGTCAGATCGGAAGCAATGATGACTGGCAATGTATCCATGGGTCCAAGAAAAATATACTTGAGTGTAGCTGGGAGTTGTTTCAACTCAAGTTTAGGGGGCACCACAATTGAAGGAGGTGCAGGTGCTGTAGAAAGTGGAGGTAATTGTTCAAACTTCGCCCTCCAAGGGGAAAAGTCCAGCATAGCGACCTCATTTAATAGGGTATTGACTTCAGAAATGGACTGGTTAACATCATACTCATCAAAATTAAAATGAGATAAGCAAGCTTCCAAAGGATCCTCCGTTAAAATAAAAGGGAGAGCTCCTTCAACCAAGTCAGTAACAACATCGACTGCGAAGCAGTCGTCCTTGTCGGGTGGTTGATGAGAGGCCTTAAACGCATTCAGCCTCACTTTCATGTTACCAAAAGAGACATCCATAACTCTGGTTCAACAATTAATGGTTGCATTGGCCGTGGCCAAAAAAGGTCGGCCTAAAATGAACGGAGTTTGTTTCCGCAGATTTGGAATCGGTTCAGTGTCAAGGACAATAAAATCTGCAGGAAAAAGAAATTTGTCCACCTTGACAAGAACATCCTCAATGATACCACTAGGCACCCTTACAGATCTATCAGCAAGTTGCAAGGTGACCGTAGTAGGCTTCAATTCTCCTAACCCAATTTGTTCATACAACGAGTAAGGCAAGAGATTGACACTAGCTCCAAGATCTAACAAAGCATGATCAATAATGTGACTCCCAATCGTACAGGTAACGGTGGGAGTGCCAGGATCTTGAAGCTTGGGAGGGGTGTCATGCTGAATCAATGAACTGACTTGCTCGGTGAGCATGACCTTTTTGAACACATTAGACTTGGATTTGAGCTTCTGAGTGCACAAGTCTTTCAGAAATTTCGCATAGGAAGGCACCTGCTTAATAGCATCGAGCAGAGGGAGATTGATTTTTACTTGCTTGAACACATCTAACATTTCATTCATGGTGACTCCCTTTTTACTAAAGGGAGAGGGCGTGTCGAGACAATTGGGAAAAGGGGCTTTAGGCACATAAAGGGGTTCCTCAGTAGGAACAGATGAAGTAGGAGAGCTGAACTCCTTTTCCTTCGGCCTGGCGTCCTCCCTAGATTCTTTGGGGTTTGGTGCAGACTTTTTAACATCTTTTCTAGGCGCCTCAGATCTAGTCTCTACCTCACGCCCATTCCTCAATGTGACAACTACTTTCGCTTGCTCATGAAAAGTGTCATGCGGCTGTGAGCTACTTCCCACCTCAAAAGTGTTCTTAGGGTTGACAATGGGTTGGCTAGGTAATCGGCCATCTTCTCTTCTATTAAGAGCAGTAGCTATTTGGCCCATTTGGGCCTCTAGCTTGGCTATGGACTGAGAATGGGAGTGGACCAATTGATTACCTGCTTTGAGCTCCTTTAGCTCTTGCAATACGGTCTCCTCAAACGAAGGGTTTCGTTGAGGTGGCTGAGGGTTTGGGTGTTGGTAAGATTGTTGAGAACGATAGGCTGCTGGATTAAATTGAAAATTAGGCCTATTTCCTTGTTGAGTAAACGAATTGCCCTGACCGGGTGACTTCCATGAAAAATTAGGATGATTGCGCCACCCCGGGTTATATGTGTTTGAATAGGGATCATTACCCGGTTTGGAGAAACCTTGTGCAGCATTCACTTGCTCTTGCACAAATTCAGGAAATTGGGGTGCTGCAGGGCAATCACTCACAAAATGAGCAGGACTGTTGCACAAAGCACAAGCATCAACATTAGCAGAAGGTATAGAGGGTGAAGATTGGAGAGATTGTCCCCCAGAAATCAACTGATCTAACTTGTGGGTTAAGGCAGCCACTTGAGTTGTGAGTTCATTAGAGGGCTGAATCTCAAAAATGCCTCTAGGTTTCTGTACATTAGAGGCTGCCGGCCTCTCCGATCTAGCAGTGGAGGCATGGTGCCGAAAGGTCTCACTCATATTCTCAAAGAGATCTCATGCCTCATCCTCATTTTTCAACATGATAGATCCCCCACTGGCGGTGACTACCATGTTTCTCCATTCAGGAGACAAGCCATCATAGAAGAATTGAACCAATTGCCACTTGGCGATTTGGTGATGGGGACACTTCCGAAGAAGATCCTTGAACCTGTCCCACGCCTCATGAAATTGTTCACTATCAGTTTGGGCGAAAGATGTAATGGATCTCCTGTACTGATTAGTTTTGCCCACTGATAAATATTTATCCAAAAACTTTTGTTGCAGTTGGGCCCAAGTGGTGATAGAATTCGCCGGTAAAGTACCTAGCCAATACTTGGCTTTGTCCTTTAGCGAAAACGGAAAAAAAAAACATTTTTAGGGCCTCACTACTGAAGTTATTTATTCTCACAGTGGAGCAAATAACCAAAAAGTCATCAATGTGATTATATGGGTCTTCATTGTTCAAACCATAAAAAGAGGGAATAAGATTGATAGTACTTGGTTTGATTTCATATTGAGCTGCCGGAACTGCTGGCAGCTGAATACACGATGGTGATGCGTATTCCGAAGGAGTATAATGCTCCTTCAAGGGCCGAAGAGGAGGAGCCTCATCTTCCTTTCTTTCCTCATCCATGGTTGAAATTGTGTGTGAATAATCAGAAGAGTGTTTAGATGATCTTATTTTTCTAAGGACTCGCTCTAAGTCTTGGTCTAGAGATACCAAATCTGGATGACAAGAGCGACGACCAAGCATGCACACACACACTTACTGCAGTTATATGAGAAGAATCACAACGTTTAGGCTTACCGTCCTTTAGGTAAAGGAGAACTTCTAATTGAGTAGAACCTCAACTTCTTGAAGAGTTCTCTTAAATCCTGTACAAACTGTAAGATTCTTGTGTTAACATCAATAACCTGCAGTAAGAAAACAAAGATGTGAGAAAAGATGGAAAAGAATAAAAACTGATAAACGAAACTAAACTAATATCCTAATTAAAAGAAACAAACAACCGTGCTAATTGTCCCCGGCAACGGCGCCAAAATTTGTTCGTCCTAAAATAGGGTTGCAAATATAAATTATCTCCCGCTAATATCTCTACTTATGAAAGCAAAGATGCTAACCGAGTATCGTATCCACTGGGACAAAAAGGCTAAGTTGTGTTGGTTCCTAAATTCCTAAACTAATTCTAATAGAAAACAGGAAGTGTTGATTGTTAAGCTAATCCTAATAGAAAACGAATTGCTGGTTTGATTGGTTGTAATTCCTAAATTAACAAATTAAAAGAAAGGGTTTAAATCAATTAGAGAAAAGATCTCAGGGTACGAATCCACTCTAACCTCGCACAATGGCAAGTATAGACCTAGGGTTTCACAATCAACGCTAAATAGACTCCTTCTGGTTACAAACCTTCACCAAGTCGACAAATAAAGATACATGGATGTAAATCAGGGCATAACCTATCTCTATGGCATAGATTATCCTAGATCTAACAAACACATTCATGACAGCACCGTTATATAACTTAGTATTCAAATCTACAAGATCAAAATACCAAAAGAAAGGGATATTGCATTAATAAAATCCAATCAATAGATTAACATCCTGTCATATAACCAAAAGCATTGAAAGTAAAACCCTAAAACCTATACATCACCAATAATACGAAGTTAGAAGATAGAAGTTTAGTTACACATGGCGAGAGATTGATGACGAATCCCTGACAGAATCACCATTGGCTTTCTTCCAATTCTCCCAAACTATGCTCCAGAGCTTTTCCCCAAAGATCTGTGTACCAATTGTCAAAGTTGGAAACATATTTATAGACTTTGGGCCCTAAAAATCTTTCTCAAAACGCGCCAAGGCGGACTTCACCCGGTCCGGGCGTCCGGACGCCCAAAGGCTGGCGTCCGGACGCCAGCAGTCAGTGGCTGGGTTGCATTCTGTGGCCCCGGGCGTCCGGACGCCCGGGGGCTGGCGTCCAGACGCCAGCAGGACGTAAGCCTGGGTGATCTTTGATTTTTGCCATTGTTCTTCGTCTTTAGCTCCATCTTCTGGTTATTCTCTTAAAAATCCTGAAAACATAGAAATAACATAATTAAGCTAAATAATCTAATTCCAAAGTGTTACAAAGTCCATATTGAAGGGCCTAAAATGTATATTTTAGGCTCTCATCAATATATAAAAATGAGTAACTCCACGTTGCTGATGGTTACAATCTACAAAAAATTTCATTGTGCTAATTTGAAGTTTTTGAATTATAAATAATGTGCACACCGAAGGTCAACACTCATCAGTTATCTCATTGCGAGAAAATCGTAAAAGATCCTCAACTACACCCAAAGGGGCTGGACCCATGAGAGCCACGCATGGGAAGAGGAAGCCCACACAGTTGGAAGAGATACAAGGTTGTTAACTTACTGTGCAACCCCTAGTTCTCAACTTTTATTTGCTAAATTGTGTAGAAAATGCGTGGGTTTTTTTCCTCAAATTAACCCATTTTTATCTCTCTCTCTCTCTCTCTCTCTCTCTCTCTCTCAATTCTACATAGTGGTCCAGTACATTTGACAAATCTAAAACGATACACACTATCGACCCCTTAAAATTTGCACTAATCCTAGTTTGACATCTACCCTTACAATTTGTACTAATCCTAGTTTGCCATTGATCCAACCGTTAAAAAGTTGCATTTAATCACCAAAAAAAAAAAAAAAGGAATATAGATTCGACGTTAAATTCTTGAGTCTTCAAAATTGAACATTAAGATATCAAGACTCACCGATTGCATCAAGACATTCCTATATGCTTTTCTTTCAAGGGAACATTATTGCGGCAACCATTCTGCAACAAAATCAGTGTCTTCCATGGAAATGTGCTAATCTGATGTTTGGTACGAAATTTTTTTGAAAACATTTTGAGCAAAAGTATGTGGCTTTGAGGACTTTGAAACCTTTTGGAAAGGGGTCAGACTTCTGACTTTTCTTCTACTAAAGTACACTCTCCATCATTGTATCCAAAATAAAAAGCTTGGATTTTAAGGTTGTGGAATAAAGGGCACAACAAATTGTTATGATAAATCTAAGATGAAAGATCACGAGAGGATTTCTTGCATCCTTGAGCTATGGTGTCAAGGAATCAACACTTCCAAAGAGGGAGATTTAATGAAGTTAATCTCAAAGGGAGATCGCACCTAAATGATAAGTTTTGGGAATGATGGTCAATGTCCCTGTTCATTAGATAGACTCAACCTAGACTCCACGGTGACACAACTCCTTTAAATACATCTCCACCAACAGTTTCAATTGCTTGACACACAACTCCTACCTCATTGACTTATTGAAAGCAACAAAGCGAACACTATTTACATACACAGACACTACAACAGCAACTACCTCATGGCCTACATCCTCTGTCATGCAAAGCAATGTTTTAGATTGTTTTCCCCATCAATCCTTCCCCCTTTGTACAACCTTGTCCACAAGGTTGACGCCAGGATACTTCTTCTCTATTGAGTTGTATCTTTCCCAGGTTGCATAAGCTTCTGAAGTACCTTGCCACCGAACCAGTATTTCGACATCTGCAGTATTTCCTCTAACTAATCATCATGCCAAAATAGCTTCAGGATAGGGATGTAATGTGCTTTGTTCTGTCAATGGAGGAAGAGTAGTTTGAGGAAGGACATGCACCATTTTCAACACGCTGCTTGAACTTGGAGACATGAAAAACTAGGTGGAGTTTACAGTCAGCTGGCAGCTCCAATTTATACAGTCAGCTGGCAGCTCCTGTTTACAGTACAACATACAACTTAACTAATTGATCAGAAGTGACATTTTATGATGAGATTATCAATTTTAAAACAGTACAAGGACACCACAGAAGCAGCTATAGAAGGAGTGAAGAGCATTCTCGGTTCTTGCATAAGATCAAAAATAGTGGAAAGACTAATTTATAATGGCTCTGTCGTGGCAACATCACCATTGAAAGAGGATGGTTCCAGTTTCAAGGACCGGATCGATGAAAGCTGTTGGACACCTCTCCATCATTTGTTTTCTTATTCCTCTTTCATCGATCAGGTTTGTCTAGCCCTTACCATGTATTCTACTCAATCAATTGTCACCATTATAGAAGTAACTGTTTTATAAAAGAAAAAGAATAACTATATTCCTTTACAAAGTTCAGAAATCAGGTTCCGTCAGCAATTGGTATTTGCAGAGAGCCCAATATAATCATGGCATATTATTATAAATAAGACCCTATAACACAGTTCAAACAAGCGCATTACTGCTATTATAAGGTTGTGGGTTCAAGATGAGTCAGTTGTGTGTTGGCTTTTATATAGAAAGACATTTTCGATTAACATAAAAAATTCAATGAAGTTAGGATATTTTCTCATCTTTCTGGTGAAAATTCTATGGATTATGCTTTTGGAGAGAGACTGACCTTCTCCCTTCTTTTTCAATGACCCATGACGCCAAGATCCAACTCTGAATACTAGTCAGATGGGTGTGAAACATTGTTCACCTCATATACCAACAAGACCCTATCACATGATTCTTGCCTCCTGCCCTCTAGCTCCCCAGGTTACTCACGTGGCTTCAGAGAGTTCTCAACAACCAAGGTCTTAAGAAGATCCAACCTGCAAGATATTGACTGTGTTTTTTATCTAGTTTCACTTTTTTCTTTCCTAATAGCATTTTTTAGTAAACTCCCAACCTAGAATGAGCATATTACCTTATATTTTTCTCTAAAATCCATGAGTAACGATGATTGTGATATAGGAATACATATCTTCAAAGACACTGTCTGAGAAAGAAGTGTTAAGCTACTGTAACATGAAGGAAGGGGGATTAGAGGTTGTATCCCTAGCATGTGCCCTAGTTGGAGGAGATACTCTTCTTTCCTACCTACCACCAACTGTAGGGATAGTCATATCACAACTTACAGGCAAAGAGGATCGTTACAGACAGCTTAAGTTGTTGCAGGAGATGTTGGGTTCGGTACCTCTAATACACATAGATGATGTTTGTGAAGCTCATATCTTCTGCATGGAGCAACCTTCAATGGCAGGCAGATTTTTATGTGCATGTACATATCCAACAATAGCAGAGATGGCAAGGCATTTCACTCACAAGTACCCAGAGATCCAAGTTGCTAAAAGGTAAGACACATTCTTATATATATGTTCACAGCAGTTACTATTCAATTTTTGGGGTGGTGGGCCAAATTCATCATTTATCTACATTATATCAGAAACATCATATGTAAACGTGTCAGTTGTTAACAAACTTACACGAAGTTAGGTTAATTGGAAAGGTAATTGAATAAAAAAAAGACATTTAATCTCATGTCAATAGGACATTGTTTTGACATAGAAATCTTGCTGTAATTAAGAAGACACGAAGATAAAACTCTAATGGTGCTGCCATCTATTCATTTGCTGTCACCCATGGTTGAATCAATATTTCCTGATCCAAATGCAATCAGATTACAAACTATTGCCTCCAGAAGTTTCAATTTTCAGAATTGCATTAAGTTTCTACAAAAGAAATCACTCAAAGCCCTACTTGTGCCTTCACAATGAAATTTTTGAAACAGAATCTTAACAGAATCTTGTGTGCAGAAAATGGATTGTTTGTTGGGGTGAATAGTTGACCTAACAAACCTAAGTTATGATGGGGCACAATTCAGTTGATGATTTGGATCAAAGAAAAATGTTTTCTTCGTAATTTTATAAAGGGAATAATAGCATCAGTTATAATCATCTGCTAGTAATGATAAGGAGAATCAAATTTTTGGTTTAGAGAAGCTTCAAGTTGATAAAGAATATTCTATATTATATAGATTGGATATATTATGATGATAACGATTTGGTAACATCTCATACTATGATTAGCTTAGATTTGATTTATGACGTGATTAGGTTCTCTTATAATTTGATTAGATTTCCTTGTTTAGATTGATGATCTTCATTTTACTCTATAGATAGCCAAGTTATTTACAACATAAAATAACAGTAATTTTTATGAAAACATGGACTCTGAGTTTTTTTTTTTTTTTTTTTAATTCTCTCAGAAATCTAAAGAACATTATGTTTTATGAAAAGAAAAATGGAACAATTGATTTCTTTAAAAAAAAAAGTTTGCATTAAACTTTTGTAGGGTTCCAAGATTCCTAGCTCTTTGTAACATGAGGTTATGCAACTTCATTACAGATTTTCTGAAGGACCTGAGACAGGGTTTGATTGCCAGTCTACAAAGCTAAGAGATATGGGTTTTGAATATAACTACGACTTCAAGAGGATACTGGATGACAGTGTGGAGTGTTCAAAAAGGATGGGTATTTTTAATTGAATTACTTCTTGCAATTATATGATGCTATGAAAAGAGATCTGTGTTGTAATGGAATATTATAGTAACATATCCAACCAGACAACCTGCTTGATGAATCCATAATAAAAGCAAGAGGAGTTCAAATTTATAGTTGAACAAAATCTATTGAAGAAATTTCCCCCATTTGATATTCAAGTTGGGAAGACAGAGAAAATGAGCATTACTGATCTTGCATATTAAATTCTGAACATTACCATTGTTGGCCAACTAGGTGAGTTGGTCGGGTTCACTCTGCTCGACAGCTTGCCAATCAAGGATGACCATTAATTCAATTCTTTCAGTCATTTTGGCCGTTACTTAAACAAGAACTAATGCATTTTTTCCTGCTATTCTTTGAACACAATTACTAGGACCCTCAAGCAAATATGACCCATATCACCTTAATTGCTAAGCATGACGGGGCCAAGTCTATTAGGGACTTCAGACCCATTAGCTTATCTAATGTCCTTTATAAAGAGAGAGCTAAATTAAGGAAGAAATGGTATCCATCTCTAAAGCTAGATGAGGAAAAGGCATATGATACTCTATCATGAGTGTACTTGGAACAGTTCCTTCTCCAGATCAGTTTCAGCACCTGATTCATTTCCCGCATGATGACTTTGTCAATTTGAGAGATGGAAAACAGAATATGAATGTGATGAATTGTCCTCACCTTTGAGGATCGACTGAGCTTCATATAAATAGGGGCTGAAGGCCCTAATTACAATCAATTTACATAATCATATCAAATCTAGATCCTAACAATTAGCTGCTCTAATTATAATCATATCAAATCTAGATCCTAACAATTAGCAGCCAAACTTAGTATGTACACGAGGCTTTGACTAATGATACATAAATGGGCCTGAACATCCTCATTAACACCCCCCCTCAAATTGATGCCGATGAGTCAACAAGCATCAATTTGTCAGTCAAGAATTGATGACGTGGTCGAGGAAGTGCTTTAGTAAAAATGTCAGCAGTCTGGAGGCTTGAGGAGATAAACGGGAGTGAAATGACATTGCGTAGATATTCATCTCTGATAAAATGACAAGCCACCTCGATGTGTTTAGTTCTCTCATGAAATACTAAATTCTCAGTAATCCGAATGGCACTGGTGTTATCCGCATGTAATGGGGTGGAAGATTTTTGGGTGAACCCCAGTTCCTCGAGAAGACCACGAAGCCATATAATTGCGGAGCATGCAGCAGACATGGCCTGGTATTCTGCCTCGGTTGATGATTTGGACACTCTGTCTTGTTTCTTCACTTTCCATGAAATAAGAGCATCACCTAAGAACATGCACCAGCCTGTGGTGGACCTTCGAGTATCAGGATAACCTGCCCAATCAGCATCAGAATAGGCAGACAAAGTCATCTGAGAGCCAACAGGAAAAAACAAGCCTCGGTGAGAAGTTCCAAGAAGATAACGAATGATGCGCCGAACTGCTGCTAAATGTAGATGATGAGGCTTGGTCATATACTGACTCATCAAGTTGACTGCATAACTGATGTCAGGACGAGTAGTAGTCAAATATATAAGACTACCGACAAGTTGACGAAAATATGTCGGATCAGACAGGGGATCACCACTGTCAGTATGGAGTTTGAGATTCAGTTCCAGAGGAGTATCCACAGGAGTGGACTTTGACAGGCCTGCGGATTCAATCAAATCCATGGTATACTTATGTTGATTTAAAATCAACCCTTTCTCGGAGTGATGAACTTCCAATCCCAAGAAATATTGTAGAGGGCCCAGATCCTTCATATGAAAAGATTGATGCAGAGAAACTTGGAGATCTTGAATCGTTGCTGTATCTGTCCCAGTGATGATAATATCATCTACATAGACAAGAAGGATGGTGATTCCTGTTGATGCGTGATGCAAAAACAACGATGGATCATAAGGACTCTGCTGAAACTGTAGCTTAAGTAAAGCATCTTTGAATTTGTCAAACCATGCTCGTGGTGCTTGTTTTAGCCCATACAAGGATCGTTTCAGAAGAGCAACTTGATTTTCTGATTTTAGCCCATGGATTTGTGAAACCTTGAGGCAAACGCATGTAAACTTCTTCCTTAAGATCACCATGAAGGAATGCGTTTTTCACATCAAATTGAAAAAGAGGCCAGGATTGAGATGCAGCTATAGCAAGGATGGTGCGAACAGTAGTCATTTTTGCAACAGGTGCAAAAGTCTCTTCGTAGTCAATGCCATATTCCTGTCGGTTGCCAAGGGCCACAAGCCTAGCCTTATATCTATCCAAAGTACCATCTGCCTTTAATTTAACAGAGTAAACCCATTTACTCCCAATAGGTTTTACCGAAGCTGAATAGGGAACAGTAACCCAGGTTTGGTTCTGCTGTAGAGCACTAAGTTCTTCTTCCATAGCCTGTCTCCAGCACTCCTGTTTTGCTGCTTGTGAATAAGAAGTAGGAATGGATACAGATGATAAAGTAGCAAAATATGAAGAATGAGAGAAGCCGTATCGATCCGGTGGACGAGATATACGAGCAGAATGACGAATAGCAAGTTGAGGTGAAGTTGATGCTGGAGCAGGATTCGGGATCGGTTCTTGCAAATGGGGTAAAGTAGTGGGATCTGGTCCTTGTCGACGAGTATACACCTTGTCCGGATGAAATCGCAAAGGCGAAGGAAGACATTCATCATCAAAGGATGGTACTTTAGAAAAAGAGATTTCTGAAGATGAATCAGGATAAGATTGAAAAAAATATTGATGTTAAAAAAAAACAACATTTCTAGAAATGCGAATACGCTTGGAGGTGGGGTCATAACAAACAAAACCTTTTTGGTGGGAAGCATAACCAAGAAATGCACATTTTACAGATTGTGCGGATAACTTGGATCGTTCGTGTGTGGGAAGATGAACAAAACAAACACAACCAAAAGTGTGGAAATTTGTGTATTGTGGTTCAGTTTTGAAAAGACGAAAATATGGAGATGTGTTTTGAAGTTTTGGAGAAGGAAGACGATTGATGATATGAATAGCAGTGGTTAAAGCTTCTGACCAAAATCTGGGTGGAACGGAAGATTCTAATAATAAACATCTGACCATGTCTAGAAGATGACGATTTTTCCGTTCTGCCACACCATTTTGTTGGGGAGTATAGGGACAAGTCCGTTGGGATATAATCCCTCTGTCTTGTAAAAATTCCTGAAATTGTTTGGACACATATTCCCCTCCTGAGTCGGTCCGAAGAGCCTTAATACATGTTGAAAATTGATTTTGAACATAACTCAAGAATTTTTTAAATACATCAAAAACTTCAGACTTGGCATGTAGAAAATAAATCCATGTAAACCGGCTATAATCATCAATGAAAGTTACGAAGTACTTGTACTGTGAATGAGAAATAATTGGTGCAACACCCCAAACATCACTATGTATTAAATCAAAACTTTGGGTAGCAGAAGAGACATGTAATGGAAAAGGCAAAGTTTTACTTTTACCCAGTTTACGAGTGGTGCAATCAATAGCAACATCTGATGATAAAAACTTCATTTTATTAATATGACTAGAATTTAACAAAGATAACAAAATGGTTGAATTGGGATGGCCTAATCTATTGTGCCACAACTGCACATTATTCCTAGAAACTACTGATAAAGCAAACAAGGACATATCTGGAGTCGGTGTTACTATGTGAAGAGGAAACAAATGCCCACACTTAGGCCCCTTCACTATTACCTTCCCCGTCTCCTGATCCTGCACCACACAACCAGAGGAGGAAAAACAAACATTGCAGTTATTATCAACCAATTGACCAACAGAAATTAAGTTGGTAGAAAGATTTTTGGAACAAAAGACATCATGTAAAGGAAGAGAATGGGAGATATCACCAACAGATGTAATTGGTATAGTGGTTCCATTAGCAGCATGGACTTTAATCTGGCCATCATATGGTTTAATTGTGGAGAAATTTTTGGAGGATGATGTCATATGATTGGAGGCACCAGAATCAAAATACCAGTGAGAGGAAGATTGATTTTTACCAGATATACCAAGAGTGGCGAAGGCCTGGAGAATCATCTGTTGGATCATTTCAGGAGAGACTGGAGCAGCAGAAGCAGGTGCTGAAGAAGATGTGGTAGATGAATCAATAGTGCCAGTAGTAGTGAACGCCTGGTAAGCTTTCGGATTTCTGTTTTGAGGACGTTTGCGGCATTCATTGATCGAATGTCCAGATGCCTTGCAATAATTGCAGATCCGCTGTTTGCACTGATTTGCAAAATGGCCGAAAGTTTGACACTTGAAGCACTGTACTTTACTCAGATCTCTGTTTAGCTGTTTCCCCTTGGAAGAATAACCAACACTTACAGAAGAGGTTGGTGATTGAAAAGCAGTGGGTACACTATAGGCAACATCAATGGTACCCTGGCTAGCTTGATGGAGCGTACCAGAATGCGTTAATTGTCTCTGTTCCTCTCGCAGTAATTCATTGAGACAGTCATCCAGTGAAGGAGAAGGGACCCTACTCATAAGATTAGATCTGATCGATTCATATTGAGGCCTTAATTTCATAAGAAATTGATCCCGATGACTAGTTGCTAGTATTACTTGTAACTCGGGAAGAGCTTGTGCGGAAACACTGGCATATTTAATTTCATTTAATTCTGTCCACAAATTCTGAAAACCAGAATAATATTCTTGAATGGAAGAAGTCCCTTGCATATAATTTGCTATTTCAAATTCCAACTGATACTGTCTGGCAGAATTCCCTTGATGATATACCTTTTGAAGATAGGTCCACATATCTTGGGCAGTTTTGTATGGTTTTAAGTTCATGAAAAATTGTGGTTCCATGGACCCAAGAATCCAAGATTTGATCTTAGCATCTTTTGTGTTCCATGACACAATTTTCTCCTCATCTTCTGTTGGTTGTGGATCAGTTCCAGAGATATGACCCCATAATTCCTTACCCTCTAGGTAAAGTTCCAATTGAAAGGACCAAGATGGGTAATTTTTGCCATTAAACTTGATTAAGTTGATTTCAGATTTCTCCATATGTAACAACCAGCAGGAAAAAATCAAGCCAAGATCTGAGATTTTAAGTGATCTGGATGACCACGTGGGACCCACAGAGATTGACAAGCAGTCACACCAAAAAAAATGGTATACAACCAGCCAACAATCAGCCAATAGGCAGACAGCAGCACAACAGTCACTTGCCAAACAGCCACACAGTAAACAGAACTACACTCACACGAAACAGTCACTTGCCAAACAGTGACACAGTGAACAGAACTTCACACGTCCATAGTCGTGAGTGACAAAACCTCCACGTGGGCCCCAGATGAAGATCATAGATCTGATCAGACAGTGAGGATAGAAGGACAACAAAAATGCGCCACTAGTGGAAGAAGACCCACTCTAATTGGATCAAAATCCACAATACTGGACGGCCGTGATGAAATCTTCTTGATAAAACATAAATATCACAAAAAAATATAGATGGCCTACCTCTGATGAGCCATAAATCTTGAAAAAATGATCATAAAATAGAGGAGTACCAGACGACCAAGATGGGTGATTCTGCTGGTATGGTGATTATGATCACAGGTGGGCCATGTCTGAATCTGATGTGATCAGGGCCACTTCTGGATGATCAGAGTAAAATAAGAAGCTCGGAAAGGATTTCAGATCCTGGAAGATGACAACCAGCAGCAGCTGATGATAATCACTTGTGGGCCACTCCTGATCTGATATGATCAGGGATGATCAGGGATGATCAAAGAAGATCAATGGCTTCCAATGTGTGGAAGATGACTAGGAGATGATCACAGATGGTTAACCTCGGCTTCCAACGCTTGGAAGATGACTAGGAGATGATCACAGATGATTAAAAAACTAGCTCTGATACCATGTCAATTTGAGAGATGGAAAACAGAATATGAATGTGATGAATTGTCCTCACCTTTGAGGATCGACTGAGCTTCATATAAATAGGGGCTGAAGGCCCTAATTACAATCAATTTACATAATCATATCAAATCTAGATCCTAACAATTAGCTGCTCTAATTATAATCATATCAAATCTAGATCTTAACAATTAGCAGCCAAACTTAGTATGTACACGAGGCTTTGACTAATGATACATAAATGGGCCTGAACATCCTCATTAACAGACTTGTGTTTCTTCGGTACAATACCATGTCTTAGTTAATGGTTGACCTTCGGAACCCTTCAGGGACCCTCTGAGGTCTCAAACAGGGTGATCCCCTCTCTCCCTGCCTATACATTTTATGTGACAAAGCTATTTCTCATGCCATTGTCCATTTGCAAAGTCATCATAGGATAACTTGTCCACAAATAGCAAGACAAGGAGTTAAGAGTGCCATTACTACAGTTTGCCTATGAGCAACTGCCTCCCTCATACACATGACTCCCATTTTTGGAAAAACATATTTCACGAGCATGTTACTTGGATAATTTATCATGGGTAATGGGAGATGGAACCTGGATAAATATCTTGTCAGACCCTTGGGTTCCTGGCCTACACTCAGATGATCTCCACAATGTAAACTCTAACTTCATGTCATCACTGTACCCTAGGAACCTGGTTACTGACCTTATTGTAGAGTCCGACAACAAACTGTCCTGGGACTAATTCAAACTGGAACATATTTGGGATCCCTCGATCGTTAGCAATTAGCATGATTACCCAATTACCCCTGGGTGGCCGGATCATGCTCCATTAAAGCGAGTTACCGCTCCTTAATGGATATTCCAATGGGGCTGCACTTACTGTGGAAATATGTTTGGAAAATGCCCTTACCTCTGTAACTAAGACTTTTCATGTGGAGGGTTTTAGAGGGTCGATTAGGCAATATAGAATATCTTGCATAGTTCCTCCATGACATATATGAAGCCTGTGCTTGCTGTCACCCTGGTCCTGAAAATGAAGATCATTTATTTACCTAGTTTCATTCACTAGGGGTGGTTGGGAAAGGTTTTTGAGATTTATTAAAAAAAAAAACCCAACTAAGTTCCCTTCCTTCAGATCCTGGTTCCTTTAGGCTTCCAATGAACTTTTTGTCTTAGTGTTATCATCTCTTGGTACATATGGAAATCTCAGAAGGCTTACCTTTTTCAATGATTCCCTCTCTACCGACAGCTACTATGCTATGAAGTTTATTGCTTTCTTCATCAGTGGAACATTACTCATTTCCTTCAGTTGGGCTCTACCCACGTGGAGATGGCCACTGAACGGTAGTTCTGACTGCCGAGGGGAGAGTCAAGATTAACTTTGATGAAACTGTCAATGAGTCTGCTCTCTTCGCTGGAGTCGGTAGTATACTTATGAATTGTAAGGGTCAATTCATCATATCCTACTCTGCTAAAGTGGATATCAGGGTTCCTCTAGCAGCTGAATTGAATGCAATGTATGTTGGTCTCTCATTTGCAATCCAACAGCACATCACTGATGTCATTTTAGAAGGTGATTCCGCTTGTTCCGCTTAGATGAGGAACTTAGATGAGGGACTTAGGAACCCTTTTGTGTTCCGCTTGTTCCGATGATTGACTGAGGTGGTGAGGCTAGGCGGCTTTGATTGTAAGAGCTTGATGAGGACTACTTACGGTATTGATGTTTTGAAGTAAGCTTGCTCGTTTTGGTCTTGATTTGATGATGGAAAAGTAGTCTCTCTTTTGTTAATGAATCTTGTTCACGCAAGAAAGCCTAGCCCCTCACTATTGTATGACTAGGACTCTTGTGTCAGGCACCACTCAGTTGTATCATTCGACATAGCTGGGGCACCATTGTGATAGGACCGTTACTTTTGGCTATCTGCAATTCGGAGATGTGATGGATGTACACCATCGGATACTTCTGACGATGGGAGGTTTTGACGATTGTTTGCTTGTACCCCATGTATCCACTTTTGCGTGCTTGGCCGGGCTTTTCTCCCATGCATCTTCTCTACCACAACTCGGTTCGAGTTGGGAGGGCAGTGATACTATCCCGTGGTGATTAGCCTATGTGGACCGCCTATTTTGTTAGATGATTATGTTAGATTGATTATGATTCAAATGCTATGCATTTCTTATGATCTTGTCTATCGTTTACTCTGTCTCATACTGCATATCTATTGATGTTAAATATATATATTGCTTGCCGACCGTCGTGTCTGATGATGCTACTCTTAGTGCATAGGTACCGAGCCCTTCTATCCCGAGAAGGAGACGACGGATTAGACAGATCAGTCTGATGACCCCTAGGAATATTGTACAGACGGTGTTGTATAGTCGTACTATAAGTATTTTTATGTTGGCTAATTCATGGGTTGGACAAAACTCTAGGTCCATTGAGTTGTATTTTCTAATTTATTTTAGAATGGACTATGGTTGTGTCGCTGGAAGAGCTGAACCGAAAAAAATGGAAGACCGGGCGAATCACTCAGGTCCGATCGATCGGAGGGCTGACATGCGCCAGTTATCTCCCTGTCCGATCGATCAGATGGCGCAGGTCCAGCGGGAAAGTCTCCAAACTTGCTTCGAATTTGCTTCCTTTTGAGACTTTGTTTCCCACTTTGAGTCCTATTTGTGTTATAAGTCTAAGGCACAAATATGGGGCTATAAATAGGGTTTTGCTCTCAACCCTATAGCACACCACCTCTCTCATTAATCTGAGTATGAGATATCTTAGAGAGAGACTTATTCTCTAGAGCTATTAAGAGATTGTTCTGAATGACTGCTCTAGAAGGTTATGGTTGCTTCTACTCTCTTGTAGAAGATAGTTCATCTTGACTGGCAAGGTGCGAGGAGATCAATTAAGGAGAACAGTGTGCGGTAGATGTCGTGTCAATGGATTTTGTGCAAGAACAACTATAGTCCTTAGGTCGAGGTACAGACTAAGGGAAAGGAGCTGTGAGTATATCTTGTAACTATTCGTGAGTTCTTGATTTCTAGTTCGTGGTTTTTCTCCCTGGATTAGGTTTCCACACTAAATATTGTTTCTGCCTTCTTGTGGTGTGTGATTGGTAGATTGCTAGTTCTATTCTGTTTATTTGATTATATCCGCTGCGTGTTGATTGATTTAATTAGAACTAGTATTCATTCTAGTAGCCTGCAAAACTTTCATGTACTGTCCCCGTACCTGAGAGCCACATGCTTATACTTGGATAGATTCATCTTTTGATTGTTTTGTCCTCTTGATTAGGCCCGAGTTTTAGTGTGGCCTTTGTTGTAAATAATACTTTTGATTAACAGTTTCAAACTTGAATCTCAGATAATATATTTCAGTATTTGCTCTAAACTATACTTTATGAGATACCTCTTGCATTCTTGAAGCTTCCGCTATACGTCTTATGTAATTGAGGAAATATTAGTACCTCACAATGGTCTTTGATCCACATGGGACACGATTGGGGCCACGTTGTATTGGTTTAAGTTGGAAAATCTTAATTGGCCTAATCTCACGGATAATCCCCGGTTTCATGATTGGGGGCGTGACAGCTCTTAACCAAGCTACAAACATGATTTGCACAGTTTTGAAGATGCAATGCAAGCCATGTGGCTGATGCATTGGCTAAATGGGTGACTCCTAACTTTACTACTTTCTCTTCGTCCCTCCCTGAAATGTCAATGCTCTTTACTTACAGGATTTTAAACAGAAGCTCCACTCGGACACTCAGGCCAGCAACCCACTTCAAAGTGTGTTTCAAAATGGGTAAGTGAGGCTGTAAATCAGGGCAGAAAACTTTGCGTTTCTTAAAAAAAAACATTTTTCATGAGAAAGAAAAACTAGCTGGATGCAAACAATTCATTAAAAAAAAAGAGGATGTATCCCAATAAAGTGCGATATAGTTACCTATTAATTGATAAGTGAGGATCTAAATCACCATCATCAGCGTATTTACTCCATTTATAACGGTTTCCATGATTCAGATGGTTAGATGGACGTGTATACGAGTCAAAAGTGTAATGGAAATGAGTTGTCACACAATTTCCTCAGGGTTGGTTTGTTTGCATTCATAAATGATTTACATGTGTGAATGATACATATGTGAATCTGTTAAATACTTATGTATGCTTATGATACACGTGTGAAATACATTCGAATGTTTGTCAAAATCACCATTTTCGCATGAGAAAATGAGTACATCTAACGGTTCTAGATGTATTTGGATTTTGGAGACATTTTTCAAAAATTTCTCAAAATCCATGACGAACTATGATCAGAGCTTTTACCTCATAGTCATTTTTATCCATATAAAGAAGATGAACAGTTTGGATCATGATATGGCGGCTCACGGAAGTCCAGGAATTTAGATCTAACTGTTTGAATTTTTTCACAAAATTTTCAAAATCCATGAAGAATTAAGATAAGAAAACTAACATATTAGTCGTTTCTAGCCATATAAAGAAGCTGAACAGTTTGGATTGTGAATTAGGGGCCGCGACAATAGAAAAAATAAAGGTTCTCGATTGATGGGCCCCATGGATGAAAAATCATCATTTTTTAGATTCTACTAACGCCTTTCTAGAAAAGAGCTGTGAAACAGTTTACGAGGAGGGGCAAGTGTGAGAATTTGTGTGAAGGGCAGGTGTGAAAACTTGTGTGTGAAAATGGGCTTGTTTACACAATTTTCACACCTGACTTACGCATCACATGCGTAAATTAGCAAAAACAAGCATTATGATGGGTAAATGTTACACATGTGAATCATTTACTGATGCAAACAAACGACCCATTACATATTTAAATGATTGAAATTCGTTTGTTTGGACCTATTTACATATACAAATGATGCATTTGGGTAACATTTATGTATGTGCACGTTTGTTTGCCCTCATGTACGCATTACACATGGATGGGGTGTGTAAATGAGGCCATTTTCATATTAAAGTTTATGCACCTGAAGAGGTAGGAAGTGTTACTCCTCTTGCTAGAAGCACATCAAAACAGTTTTTTTTTTTTTATAATGGTAAGATTTATTAATCAGAGGGGAGAACCCAAAAAAGGAGTAAAATACAGAATAAACCTCAAAACAAGCTATACATCGAAAGAAGAAGAAGAACGAAACACCCCTTAGCGAGTTTATCCACCAAAACATTAGACTCACCACGTAACATGTAACGCCCCACCCTACACGCATGCATGATATTGTCCGCTTTGGCCCACGGGCCTCACGGTTTTGTTTCTGATGGGCCTCAACCCATCAAAAGGCCCCATGCAAGGTAAGGGTGTAAGCTCTACATATAATCCCAATCACTTTCCTCTCTATAGTCGATGTGG
Organism: Litsea cubeba; assembly: GCA_012931725.1. Lineage (NCBI taxonomy): Eukaryota > Viridiplantae > Streptophyta > Magnoliopsida > Laurales > Lauraceae > Litsea > Litsea cubeba. The sequence goes on along the minus strand of CM022953.1, from coordinate 43,866,318 downwards.
GACTCCGGGGCGTCACATTCCACCCCGCTTAAGGCTGCACGTCCCTGTGCAGTAGCTTGCCAGCCCCTATAGCCTGCCAGCCCTCTTGGCCCGCCCACATGGAAACCCGCCCACTTGCACCAGACCACGGCAAGGGAGCCATACTCGAACTAGTCGAGAGTCGGCTCTGATACCATTTGTAACGCCCCACCCTTCACGCATGCATGATATTGTCCGCTTTGGCCCACGGGCCTCACGGTTTTGTTTCTGATGGGCCTCAACCCATCAAAAGACCTCATGCAAGGTAAGGGTTTAAGCTCTATATATAATCCCAATCACGTTCCTCTCTATAGTCGATGTGAGACTCCGGGGCGTCACATAACATATGATAAAAAATAGAACCCAAGTGACTTGAGATATCCTACACCTCTTTTACCAAATCAGCCAATCTTAAAAGATGAGAACAATTTCCTTAGCTCCACTAAATGGATGAAAAGGAATCCCTTTCAATGATAGCATTAACACCTTCCAACTTACGCCAGTCGCAACAACCAACCAATAGAGCATTAATTTTAGATTCATTAGCATCCTTGGAATCCACCGGCCCAGAGAAATTCCTTACAGCAATGCCATTCCAGTCTCTATTGACACCTCCAAACCCACCTCTTTTAATGGATTGAACATGACTTCCATCAAAGTTTAATTTGAGAAAACCCATAGGAGGACAATCCCACAAGCACTATTCAAAGATTTAGAGACCCATTCCCTTTGAAAATGTGCTACCCAAGATCTATTTAAATCCTCCAAAGCCACCCCTTTAAACTCCTTTTCTTGGACACGCCCACTCTGAAACATGCCAAATAATAAACGCAAAAATATCCTCCACCGATTTACTTTTGTTATTGAAAATGTAATTGTTCCTTTCCAACCAAATAATAACGATATAGAAGATAATAATGGGAAAATTGTAGTGATCTACCCTATAGACTAATCATCACTTATAATGTATATTTGACTTATTTTTTTATAACAGAGGGTGTCCGAGCCCTTTGGGCCGGACTAATCCCTACGGGCCCAGGTAGGGCTGTCAAAATGCCACACAGCCCGTTAACATGACACGAACCCACATGATATTAACGGGTTTGGGTGGGCTCTTAATGGGTTCGGGGTGGTTAAACCAGTTAACCACGTTGAGTTAACGGGTCGTGTACGACTAAAATCAGTAACCAGTTAACAATCCGCTAAACCCATTAAAATTTTTTTAGTCCCTAAGTGTAGCTAGAATTAATTTATATTCATAAATAAGAAATTGAAATTTATTATTTTATAGTGGGGTTTTAGGTGGGATCCACTCGAGATCCTCACTTACAGTTTCGTGTGGCTTATATATTTTTATCCTTATATATCTTTGTATGAATTTTCTTTTAATTTTCGAAATGACTTAATTACTTAACGGATTAACGGGTTGGGTCGTGTAACCTGTTAAATTAACTGGTCATGTTCGGGTTGGATTTTTTGACCCGTTAAGTTAACAGCTTGAGGTGATTTTTGTAAAGATATAGGTCAGCTCGACCTAATGGGTCAGCCCACAACCCATGTATTGGGCCAGCCCACAAGTCAAAAGATTATATGAGTTGTCTTATGATTGTACATCTAATTGTAGATATTAGTTTCCTTAAACACTACTGTAATCTTGTAATTAGATCTGTTAAACTAGGCAACATTGTATTACAAATACCCATCGTCAATACAAGCTCAATACGAAAATTCCCTTGCAAACTCTCTCTCTTGCATGCTTCTGGTTTGTGGATTTGATATTCTAACATGGTATCAGAGCCCAATCTGATCCTTCAAGCATAAGAGGAGCCCTGGTCATCTGATAAGAGGAGTTCTGTCTTTTTTCCGGCTGTGAGAAGCACTGCACACTACTGTGATCAAAGGTGGCCCACCTGTTGATCACCTTGCATCAGCGAAATCTCTCCATTCTGGTCGACCAATTATCCTAGGAATTTTGAACATTTTTTTGGAGATTTTCTGATCATCTGAGGTAGGCCTTTCTCTCCCATCTGCACTTGTCTTCTTTGTGCAAATAGATTTCATCAAGACCGTTCAAAATTCTGAATTCTCAAGCTTTCTTCGAAATTCCAGTTAGAGGTGTTTCGGATTTTTGAGACAGAGATCCCTGTGTGACCTGATCTTCCTTTTGATCATCCAGTGGGCCCCACAGATCATACCTGTTCTCAGATTCAAGGTCGCCTAGACCTTTTTTTTGGCATTTTCTGTTTTGATTTCAATCTGTGGCCGTGATCTTCCATCTGATCAACCAGTGGGCCCCATAACATTGATTTGTGCTCAGAATCAAGGTAGCCTGGACCTAATTCCTTGGAATTTTCAGCTCTGGTTAGTTTTTGTGGTTGGATTTCAGATCTGACTTGGTTTCTGGGCCTGGTTTTCCCATCTATACAATCTGTGAGCATCTTGTTCAAATTTCTTCTGCTCTTTTACTTCATATCTGTGCAATTTTTGGTTGAGATGTCTTCTAATCGCACTTTGGGGATTAATGTTATACTCGATGGGACAAATTATCCCTATTGGTCCCATCTAATGCAAAATTTCCTCAAAGGACAAAAACTATGGAAATATATTGCTAAACAGATCCCTACACCAGATAGTAAAGACACCACATTTGAGGAATGGGAAGCTTCAGTAGGGAAGATAAACTCTTGGATTGCCAATTCGGTCAATCCATCTATTTGTAACCAATTGGCTAAATTCAATTATCCTAAGGATGCTTGGGATTATTTAGCTAAATTGTATACTCAGTCCAATGCTGCTCGCCGATATCAGTTAGAATGGGAAATCAAAAATGCTGACCAAGGAAATGACTCCATTCATGACTTTTTTATCAAAATGACTGCTTTATGGGATCAACTGTCTCTAATGGAACCTACTTTTAAAACCACTGATGATGCCCATACCTTCGAAGTCTATTGGCAGCAGACTCGCCTGGTTCAGTTTCTTATAGCGCTCCGCCCTGACTTTGAACATGTTCGCGGTATCTTATTACATTGGTCACCACTGCCTTTCGTTGATACGGCACTCTCAGAACTTCTAGCAGAAGAACAAACTCAGCTTTCTCTTACAAGGAAGAAACATGTGGAGCCCACACATGTACTGTCAGCAAATGTTAGTACCCCATAGAATGGTCGCTCTTTTCCTTCTGGTACCAATGACTTTTGCAATTATTGTAAGAAGAAAGGACACTGGAAACGGGACTGCCCCACCGGACCTCAAAGACCAACCAACAAGAACAAACAATCTGTTCACCATCCCAACCATGGTCCCATGCAATCTTTTTCACATCGATCCTATGCTGCCAATGTTACTGAAGATGATAGTTTTGTGCCACCACAGGTGGATCTTGCTTCTCAGATCCAGGCTGTGGTTGATGAGCGCATGCAACATTTATTTCTGGCTTCCTCCACTAGTTCTGCTTCTCAGATGGTCACTACCCCCCCAGCCTCTGGTTCTGCCATGACCATTTCTGGTCCTTCAGGTACACATGATACTACCTGGATTTTTTATTCTGGTGCATCTTATCATATGACAAATGATGTTTCCAAACTTCATAATTGTTATACTCCTGCTAGCTCTCTCACCATCCATACTGCAGATGCCACTCCTCTACCAGTCTCACTTATTGGCTCCGTTTCAAATAAGTTGATCTCTCTCACTAATGTTTTGTGTGTTCCCCACCTTTCTATCAACTTAATCTCTGTTAGCCAATTGACTTCTTCTGGATTTCTTGTCTCATTTTCTTCAACTGGCTGTTCCGTGCAGGATCCGCGCACCGGGAGACAGATTGGGACCGGCTTAGGTCAGGAGGACTTTACTATCTCCGCTCACTGCATCTTCCATCATCCAGCATCTCCCCTGCCGCCCTTGTCTCATCTGCATCACCCTTTGCTCTTTGGCACTCTCGTTTGGGCCATTTATCTTTAAATAAAATGAAGTCTTTATGTATTAGTGGTGTTTTTGGAAACATTTCTGTATCAGACATTTCTACTTGTTTTGGTTGCCAGTTTGGTAAACAACATGCGTTCCCTTACAATAAAAGCACTTCTTTTACTACTGCTCCTTTTGCTTTGGTGCATTCTGATGTCTGGGGACCTGCCTCTCAGCCAACGAAGGGCGGTTCCATTTATTATGTGTTGTTTATTGATGATTTCACTAGATATACATGGTTGTATTTGATGAAAAATCGTTCTGAGTTGTACACTATCTACACTGCTTTCTCCACCATGGTTTCCACTCAATTTGACACGAGGATTAAAATATTCAGGTCTGACTAAGGGGGAGAATACATGTCCCACAAATTTCGTTCTTACCTAACCAGTCAAGGGACTCTAGCTCAATTATCATGTTCTGCCACACCACAGCAGAATGGAGTAGCAGAACGGAAACACAGACATATCCTAGAAACTGCTAGATCCTTGATTTACTCCTCACATGTTCCTCTGCAATTCTGGGGGGAAGCAGTCCTGACTGCAACCTATCTGATTAACAGAACACCATCCACTGTCTTATCTGGCACCTCTCCATATGAAAAATTGTTCTCCTGTAAACCTGACTTGTCCTATCTCAAAGTATTTGGCTGCACCTGTTTTGTTCTGTTACATGACAATGAGAGAACCAAACTTTCCCCAAAATCCACTGTCTGTGTTTTTTTAGGGTATGGCATCGAACAAAAAGGCTATCACTGCTATGATCCAAAAACCAATAAGGTACGGGTCTCTCGTAATGTCACTTTCTTGGAACATATACCTTTCTATACATTACCTGCTGCATCCTCTTCTCCTTAGCAACCTTCGGTTTATCCTCTTGACCCATTTCCAGACCTATTTCCCTCTGATTCACCTTCTCCTCCACCCCTGCAGGTATATCATCGTCGGCCTAAAACTCTGTCTGCTCCTTCGGAATCTGCAGCACCACCTCCTCCTTCTGACCATGGGCCTATCACCTCTGCTCCAGATGTGCAGGATTCTCCTCAAAATCGAAGGTATCCCTTGCGCACCAGAATCCCTCTCTCCCGATTTGGCTTTGTTTGTAGTGATCATTTTTCTCCATCGTATAAGTCCTTCCTTGCAGCAATTCATACTTTGGCAGAACCACAATCCTATAAGGAGGCCATTACTCATCCGAAATGGAGATTTGCCATCGCAGAAGAACTTGCAGCTCTGCAGAAAACTCAAACATGGGACCTTGTTCCTCTTCCCTCCGGGAAACGGGCTATCAGCTGCAAATGGATATTTAAGATCAAAACCAAATCTAATGGATCTGTTGATCGGTTCAAGGCTCGCTTGGTTGCCAAAGGCTACACACAAGAATATGGGGTAGATTATGAGGAGACTTTTGCCCCAGTTGCTAAGATGACCACTGTTCGTACTTTCATCTCGGTTTCCACTGCTAGACATTGGCCTCTCTATCAGCTTGATGTTAAGAATGCATTTTTAATGGATTCCTTCAGGAAGAAATCTATATGCATCCTCCTCCAGGTGTCGTGCGACCTCCTCATTATGTGTGTCGTCTCAAACGAGCCTTGTATGGACTCAAACAAGCCCCTCGTGCTTGGTTTGAACGGTTTAGCACCGGTATTATCAGCATTGGTTTCTCTCAAATTGCTCATGACTCCGCTCTATTCACTCGCTATTCGCTATCTGGATGTGTTTTCTTGTTACTATATGTCGATGATATGATTATCACTGGCAATGATGCTCCTGGTATTCTATCTTTGAAGCGTTTTCTTCATCGACAGTTTGAGATGAAAGATTTGGGCCATCTGCGGTACTTTCTGGGCCTTGAGGTTGCTTACTCTCCCGAAGGCTATCTTCTGTCCCAAACAAAATATTGCAATGATGTTCTCCAACGAGCTGGACTCACAGATCGTAAGCCTGTTTCAACTCCAATCGAACATAATCTGAAGCTTCGAACTACTGATGGAGATATACTTTCTGATCCAACTCGTTATCGTGAGGTGGTTGGCAGCTTGGTTTATCTTACCATTACCAGACCAGATATTGGTTATGCGGTACATGTGGTCAGCCAATTTGTTGCGCAACCCACTCATATTCACTGGGCTGCTGTCTTGCGCATACTGAGATACCTACTAGGAAGTTCCAACCGCGCCCTCCTTCTTTCCTCCAGTCAGAATCTTACTCTGCATGGCTATTCTGATTCCGACTGGGCAGGAGATGTCAATGATCGACGCTCCACTACTGGTTTCTCCATTTTTCTTGGCTCTTCTCTCATCTCTTGGAAAAGCAAGAAACAGGAAGTTGTCTCACGATCATCAACTGAAGCTAAATATCGTGCCGTGTCTCATACTAATACCGAAATTATTTGGCTTCACTGGTTGCTTCGAGATTTGGGAGTTCTAGTCCCTAAATCTACCCCTCTTTACGGATAGTGAAAGTGCACGGAAACTGGCCACAAATGATGTCTTTCATGAACGATCCAAACACCTTGAAGTTGATTGTCATTTCATTCGTCAACATGTTCGGAGTGAACTATAAAGCTCTTCCAGATTTCCTCAGCTGCTCAAATTGCAGATTTTTTCAGCAAAAGCCACTCCATATCTCGATTTTCGGAGCTAGTTTCCAAGCTATCGATGGTCACATTCTCCCATCCAAAGCTTGAGAGGGGGTGTAAAGATATAGGTCAGCTCGACCTAATGGGTCGGCCCACAACCCATGTATTGGGCCAGCCCACAAGTCAAAAGATTATATGAGTTGTCTTATGATTGTACATCTAATTGTAGATATTAGTTTCCTTAAACACTACTGTAATCTTGTAATTAGATCTGTTAAACTAGGCAACATTGTATTACAAATACCCATCGTCAATACAAGCTCAATACGAAAATTCCCTTGCAAACTCTCTCTCTTGCATGCTTCTGGTTTGTGGATTGGATATTCTAACAGTGTAAAGATATAGGTCAGCTCGACCTAATGGGTCAGCCCACAACCTATGTATTGGGCCAGCCCACAAGTCAAAAGATTATATGAGCTGAGCTATATCTTTACAATTTTAACACGAATTCGTTAACCCGTAACCCGAATTCGTTGACACAGCACGATTGACAGCCCTAGGCCCAGGGGGATCCGAGTAAATCCCCAATGGCCCCAGTGTGGTAGCACAGTTTCGACTCAACCTCCGAGAGCAAACCGCGGTCCTAAGCCAACTGAGCTAACCCTCGGGGTTCCCTTATAATGTATATTTAGCAACTATAATCGCTTCAATGAGGGAATTAAAATCAATCCACAATCCTGACAAATTACATTATAGGTATTCCAACGACATATGTGGAATAGTAAGAGATTGCACAGTATGGTAGTCAATAGGATATATTTGAAATTATGTTCCTTCACAATCCCCCTCAAATTGATGTGGATAAGAGAATATCAATTTGGATACTAAAACCTAGTGTCGCTCGAGTCATAGCCTTTGTAAATATATCTGCAAGCTGATCTGGGGATGAGACAAGCGGAAGTGATATAAGCTTGTCCTGTAATTTCTTTCAGATAAAATGACACTCTACCTCAGTATGTTTAGTGTGCTCATGATAGACCGGTTTGAGTGCAGGTCGAATTGAACTAGTATTATCGACATAAAGAGAAATATGAGTGGGAACATGTATGTCAATTTCTTTAAGAAGTCTAGTAAGCTAGAGGATTTCTGAGCAAGAAAATGGTATTGCACGGTATTCCGCCTCTGTTGAAGATTTAGAAACTTGCTCTTATAAGCTAGTTCTATCTATGGGATGTCTGAACCTCCCTCCCAACACTCAGCTAAGAGTCTATGGAACTGCCCCATTTTTAATCAGAAATTAAAATGCATTAAAAAGAGAAGTCTCAAAATACACCGGACAAACCTGGGAGACCGAAATGGTATATAAGAGCTATACCAGCTGCCTACAAAAATTATAAATTGTAAACAACAAAAGGAGAAAGACGATCTACCCCCCGCTTAGCTAAAGCATTGACCATAGAATTGGCCGAGCTCAAAACATGAGAAAACTGGACTTGAACCAAAGCACATAAAGTCTTGATTAAGAATAAAATGTAACTTCCAAGGACCCCACTAGTAGCCGAAACACATGAGATTACATTAGATGCATAGCTCTCCACAATAAGCTTCAAATGATGAACACTAACGAACATATGGATAACCTCCAAAATAGCCCACAACTCCGCCTCATTAGAATCTTTAATACCTAAAGACTTGGAGAACACCATCAACTCCTCCCCTTTATCATTGTCCCCCTGCCCCCCCAAACCAAAAATTTGGATGGACTCGATGTTTCCCCCAGCTGCACCATCTACATCAAACTTAAAAACTCCTCTAGAGGGGGAATCCAACTCATGAACCTCTTACTTACACGAGGACCACACTCTACCTCAATATGTTTAGTGCGCTCATGATAGACCAGATTGAGTGCAAGTCGAATTAAACTAGTATTGTCAACATAAAGAGAAATAGGTGTGGGAACATGAATGTCAATTTCTTTAAGAAGTCTAGTAAGCCAGAGGATTTCTAAGCAAGAAAAAGGCATTGCACTGTAATCTGCCTCTGTTGAAGATTTAGATACTTGCTCCCGGAAGCTAGTTCTATATGCGGGGTGTCTGAACCTCCCTCCCAACCCTCAGCTAAGAGTCTATGGAACTAACGATTTTTTAATCAGAAATTAAAATGTATTAAAGAAAGAAGTTTCAAAATACACTGGACAAACCCGGAAGACCAAAATGGTATATAAGAGCTATACCAACTGCCCACAAAAAATTATAAATTGTAAACGACAAAAGGAGAAAGCCGATCTACCCCCTGCTTAGCTAAAACCATAGAATTGGCCGAGCTCAAAACATGAGAAAACTCGACTTGAATCAAAGAACATAAAGTCTTGATCTCATTAGGAATAAAATGTAATTTCCATGGACCCCCACTAGTAGCCGAAACCCATGAGATAACATTAGATGAATCACTCTCCACAATAAACTTCAAATGACGAACACTAACGAACATACGGATAACCTCCAAAATAACCCACAACTCCGCCTCATTAGAGTCTTTAAGACATAAAGACTTAGAGAACATCATCAACACCTCCCTTTATCATTACGGAGCCCCCACCATCTACATCAAACTTCAAAACTCCCTTAAGAGGGGGAATCCAACTCATGATCCTCTTACTTATACGAGGAGCACAATAAAGAGTGCCTTCCCAATTGTGAAAAACATCATCAAACCTCACACAACTGAACTCTTTCCTTGGCAATGGCCATTTAGCTACTTTTAAGAATACTTTAAAAAGAAGGTCCTCAACGGGAGTCGATCCCCCACCCCACACCACCAACACTAAAAAAAATCCTTTCATTCCTCTCCATCCAAATAGACCACATAATCGCAAAGCCGCCAAAGAGTAGCCCCACACCGATGAAAAGGAACGAAGCACCAAGCCTCCATCAAACCCATCAAAGTCTTGGGAACACACCACGAGACACCACACCTAGAAATTGACTTATGCTAGATGAAAGAAGAGATGAGAATTTGCAATGGACAAATAGGTGATCTATAGTCTCTCCCTCCTCCCCACCAGAGAGAGTACAAGTCTGAAAGAATCTCCAAGCCGAAACCTCGTCCTTAGTTTGTCCACCATAGAGACCTTACCCAACACTGCCAACCAACAAAACATCCCCACCCCTCTATGGAACTGCCTATCTTATGGTGCGGATGCTAAAGCCATCAAAGGCATTGGAGCGATTTTCCTATCGACCTGTTTCTCTATTTGGAAGGCAAGATGTGCTCTGGTTTTCTCCAACAGAAAGCTGGCTCCCCTGAAAATCTAGAATTCTGCTACGGACAACATACCCTAATCTCTCAAGAGTCTGAAAGGGACCTCCTCTAGTCAGATCCTTAGAGACTTTTGCAGCTCCTTCAACATTCAAGGATGACAACCTTATGAATGCGCTTTGCATTTCTATGTTACTCCCTTCCTCTCCTTCTCTCCGTCTTTCTTTTGTCTCCTTTGTTGTACAGCAGTGTTCTTCTTTTGGGCCTCTTCGGCTTTTAATCTTCTTCTTTTTTGGGTGTGGATTGTGGTTTAATCCCCTTTTTTTAACAACATACTTTTGCAACTTAGCAAAAGGAAAAAAAATCTACTCGCTCTTGTTTCTTATATTTCCATGAAATGATAAAATCACCTAGAAACATACACCAACTAGTGTTGGAGCGACGAGTGTCCTTATAACTGGCCCAGTGAGCATCAGCATAAGTGGTGAGGCAAAGTAGTGAGGCAGACGAAAAAAACAAGCCACATCTTGAAGTTCCTCGAAGATATTATATAATGTGAAAGACAATAGTTAGATGATGATGTTGAGGGTCAATCATGAATTGGCTTACAAGATTCACCACATGTGAAATGTCAGGACATGTTGCAGTCAAGTATATAACGCTTCCCGCCAATCACTGGTATAATGTAGGATTAGGAATTGGATCACCATAGTCTTTATGATATTTAACATTCATTTCCATCAGGGTGTCAATGGATTTGGAATCAGTGAGATGAGCCAAATCAATCAATTTTCTTAGAGGTTCCGAGCTGCAAGATTTTTTTTTTATAGCAACCTGCAAGATATTGGATAGTGCTTTTTACCTAGTTTTTACTTTTTTCTTCCCCTATGGCCTTTTATGAGTAAACCCCCAACCCTATATGGGCATATCACCTTATGTTTGTCAGTAGGAGCCATTACATGAGTTGTGGTGATTGTGACGTAGGCAAACATAACTTCAAAGACACTGTCTGAGAAAGAAGTGTTAAGCTAATGTAAAATAGAGCAACGGGGATTGGAGGCGGTATCCCTAGCTTGTGCCCAAGTTGGATGAGGTACTCTTTTTTCCAACCTACGCCAACCATATGTCAGGGCGAAACCAGGATAAACTCATTGGGGGGCCATTTTGAAAAAAAAAATTTCTTAGGGTGCCATTGCTAAGAATAGCTTTAAGTTTTATTATATCTCAAGGGGGTTCTTTGTAATAGGGGGCGCATGCCCCTGCCCCCCCCCCCCCCCCCCCCCCCCCCACACACACACACCAGTTCCCGCCCCTGGGTGTGGTAGTCATAACACAACTTACAAGGCAAAAGTGATTCGTTACAAGCAGCTCAAATTGTTGCAGGAGATGTTGGGTTTGCATCCTCTCATTCACAAAGGTGATGTTTGTGAAGCTCATGTCTTCTGCATGGAGCAACGTTAAATGGCAGGCAGAAACGTTAAATGGCAGGCAGGTTTCTCTGTGCACGTACCTGTCCAACAATAACAGAAAAGGCAAAGTATTTCACCTACAAGTACGCAGAGATCCAACAATAGCAGAGATGGCAAAGTAATTCACTTATTATTATTGGTTCTTGCGTATAAAAAATGTATAGTTTGTAGAATAGTTGACCTAACAAACCTAAGCGATTAATGGCATCAGTTATAGATTTGATTTATGATGTGGTAAGGTTCTCTCATTTTCCTTATAATGTTGATCAGGTTTCCTTGGTTAGATTGATCATTTTCATTTTACTCTATAAATAGCCATGTTATTTACAAAAGAAAATAACACAGTCAATTAATGAAACTACTTTAAGTTTTTTTCCAAAAATTCAGTCGGAAATCTAAAGAACATTATGTTTCATGAAATGAAAAATGGGACAATAAGTACAACTTGAAGAGGATATTGGACGACAGTGTGGAGTGTGAAAGAAGGATTGGTGTTTTGAAATGACTATTATTTCTCTATTTCTTGCAATTATATGAAGCTATGAAAAGAGAAAAGTTATATTATGGTAATGTAGAGAACAAGACAATGTGCTTGATGAATTAAATAAAAGCGAAACGAATGTAAATTCAGGATTGAACAAAATCTAATGAAGAACATGTCCCACATTTGAAATTTAAGTTGAGAAGAGAGAAAAAAAATGGGCATTACTGATCTTGAATAAGATATGCCGACCATTACCATTGTTTGCCAACTCAGTTAGTCACTTGAGTTCATTCTGCTCAACAGCTCGCCGATCAAGTTATATGGACAACTCCCTGGGGCATAAATTTGGGGTGACTCAACTTGCCACATTAGCAAACTCGTTCAACTCGTTTGAGTCACTATCAAGTTATGTGACTTGGTCGAGATTTGTATACATTTTACAACATTAAAAACTGCCTCTCAAAAAAGAAGGCTCAAACCCAAGAATTTTCATCATTAAGGAATGAAAATCCTCACCACCATGGCACCTAGTTCATTCTCAAACAAGGTTAAAAGTCTAAACATCTATACTTAAACTAAGGCAAAGCCATTCTAGAAACATATGCACGTATTGGGTGTCTAATGAATTCTTTATATTGTTAAAATAATTATGTTTGTTTGTTATCACCAATTACATGGCTAATTCCTATGTAGAAACAGATTACAGCCAATTTTTATCAATGTTTCCTCCAAGCATTGCAACATACACTTGATATGCATATTTAATGTTTACGTTCCATACAACATACACCAAGTAGCAATGAATTAAGCCATATTGAGATGAAATCACAATAGAGATTTTAGCAACAACTAAAAATGGAGTCACAATAGAGACCGGTGGTCTATTAATTTGGAGTCAGACTAAGCTTTGCATTCAAAGAAGAGAAGAGCTCAATAACAACATTGAGAGAGAGAGACTACCTGACTCATGAAGCGAGAGAGGGATATGAAGAGAGACGGGAGGGACTACAGACATTTGAGGTAGAGAGGTGGAGAAACAGAGAATTCTATTGGTGGAAGTTCAACACGGGAGGGACTACAGACATTTGAGGTAGAGAGGTGGAGAAACAGAGAATTCTATTGGTGGAAGTTCAACAGGCTCCCCAATGGGTCGATTTATCTAGGGTAAATTAGCCAAAAGTCCCTGCGCACGGTCTTCTAAGGCATCAAGGACAACAACTTTTTCTCTAATGTCTCTAGTCCAGACAGCTGGAGATACTTTGGTGAAAGGTCCCTAATATGCCACGTCATATATTTTCATGACAAATTTACCCCTTTCAACCCTCATTCGAACTCATGCCTTCTTCTTCTCTCTCATTTTCCATTTTCCATTCCTTTCCATGGTTTGGAGTATCGTTGCAGAGAACTTTTCGTCGCCACCATGCCATGACTTCTGATTCTCTCTATTTCATTTCTTCAAAGATGGAATCGGTTTTGAAATCTCTCTCTATCCAAATCTCTCTCGTACTCAGACAAATTTATCTGAATTTCTGATAAACTCAGATAAATTTATCTGAATTTGTGTCCAACTTGTGAGGTATTTTTCTATAATATAACGGTAGAATATTGACTTAGTCTCTTCATGAAAGTTGTAGCCCTAGATGTGTAGATGATTCTAGGGTTTTGAATCACCCGATTTAGACTTCAGAAGCTCAAGTTATGGCTCATTGAAGTTTACTGGTAAAAACAGGAATTTTGGATCGATTTTTCCGGCCTTATTTTGAAGCAACGCTTGGAGGCCCAAACGAACTTGAATTTTTGCGAACCAGACTTTTCTGAAAAGCTTAAGACGTCCTCTAAAAACTTCATGAAGACCACTTTGTCGTTCTGAAATTCTAACGCCATCCAAACCTCAATGGAATAAGAGAAGTTCATTTGACAAATTTATCTGAGTTTCTGGCAAAACTCAGACAAATTTATCTGAGTTTGTGTCTAATTTCTGAGGTATTTTTCTATGATATAACGGTGGAATATTGACTTGGTCTCTTCATGAAAGTTGTAGCCCTAGATGTGTAGATGATTTTAGGATTTTGAATCACCCAATTTGGACTTCGAAAACTCAAGTTATGACTCATTGAAATTTACTGATAAAAATAGGAATTTTGGATCGGTTTTTTCCGGCCTTATTTTGAAGCAACGCTTGGAGGCCCAAACGAACTTGAATTTTTGCGAACTAGACCTTTCTGAAAACTTAAGACGTCCTCTAAAAACTTCATGAAGACCACTTTGTCGTTCTGAAAACTCTAACGCCATCCAAACCTCAATGGAATGAGAGAAGTTCATTTGACAAATTTATCTGAGTTTCTGGCAAAACTCAGACAAATTTATCTGAGTTTGTATCCAACTTGTGAGGTATTTTTCTATGACATAACAGTGGAATCTTGACTTGGTCTCTTCATGAAAGTTGTAGCCCTAGATGTGTAGATGATTCTAGGGTTTTGAATCACCCGATTTGGACTTCGGAAACTCAAGTTATGGCTCATTGAAGTTTACTGGTAAAAACAGGAATTTTAGATCGATTTTTCCGGCCTTATTTTGAAGCAACGCTTGGAGGCCCAAACGAACTTGAATTTTTGCAAACCAGACCTTTCTGAAAAGCTTAAGACGTCCTCTAAAAACTTCATGAAGACCACTTTATCGTTCTTGAAACTCTAACGCCATCCAAACCTCAATGGAATGAGAGAAGTTCATTTGAATTATTGCTGAGCTTTGCCAAAACTCAGATAAATTGTCTGATTCTGCTTTTGCTGACGTGTACAGGGTGTTTCTGTCTTTTTCAATGAGTTACTTTTACAAAAGGACTGCCGTCAGTACGATAAAATGTTGTGGACCGTTTGCAATAAAAATCACAGTTGAAGGACCTCCGCCCAAATGCCCCATTTATCTATAAATCTAGTTCAAAATAAATATAAGTTCGGGGTATAAATTCAGGGAACATGGGACCAAGCCCAAATTTTACTTTAACATGAGTTCAGTCCGCTGCTTAATTGATCATTTATGAGATAGGTAAATGAAATATTCTAAGAACATTTATAGAGGATTTTGCGAAAAAATTCTCGATAGGTGACGTTTCACGAAAAAGTCCATAACATCTCGGATAGCACAAACGGAGTCCGTCAGACCTTTTTGGTTCTTTTTTCTTTTTTTTTTAACTCGAGAGAAGCGACACTCGCGTCGCTCATCTATGATGGCGTTGCCCCCATCTCTTTCTCGTCCAAGTCCTCCATTGAGATTGATCAAATCAGAACTTCAAGTACTCTTCTTCGGCCTTTCTCTTTTTCTTCGTGTTCGTCATTAATGGGTTATCTACGGCCGTGAGATCCTCATCTCTGTGATCGCTTCATCCTCTCTCTCGATTAGACTGAAAATGGGTTCTTATTTGATTTGATCAATCTCAATGGAGGACTCAGACGAGGAAGGGATGAGGGGCGACGCTAGCGTCACTCCTCTCAAGTTTCAAAAAAAAAAAACCAAATAGGGCTTGATGGACTCCATTTGTACTGCCCGAGCTAGGAGGAACTTTTTCGTGCAACAACCACCGATCGAAAATTTTTCCTTAAAATCCTCAAATTTATACATTTATAATCAATCTAAAGGTGGGTCCAACTCTTGTTAAAGTGAAGTTTCTATGTCCCATGAAATTTTGGAAAATTCAACTTTAAAGGCCCCACTGAAAAACCTCGCAAATTTTTAGTGGATGGGATGCCTTTGAGGATTGGGATTCTGGTTATTGGTTGCATGCAAAGAAAGATATTTTATAATTATTTTACAGTTTGTATGCACAAAATTGAATTACTAGGTCCTTTTTGTTTGCACTAGAATACATTTGATGGTTAAAAATAAAAATTAAAGATGAGCTTCTAAAATGAACATCAAATAATATTTTCTTTTATGGGAATAGAATCAAAATAAGATGCTATGTGATACTCATTTTTTGAAATTAACCTTTGATACTCAAAATAAGATGAAAATTTATTTTTACCCACCTTGTATATTTAATTTCCATGTATTTTAAAGCAAACAAGTAGGTCCTAGAGATTCATGGTAAAATTAGTTTGAGGTGAGGAGTGAAGAATATAATGTAGTATGTAGATGGGGTCCTAAAATACCTAAGATTAAATTTACCAAGGTGATGGCTGGGTATTCATTTTTCATCTACCTCTTTGTTGATTTTTATGAAAAGATAAATTATTTTTCTTTGATTTTTATTTTTAAAGAATTCAATCTCATGCTGACAAATGAGCTTCTTTGTGTTAAAATCAATACATATGTATTAATTAGCAAGAAATTGCACGATATGTTTCTGACTTCACTTAGGACCTAATTACATATTTGGTACTGAATTTGTAGGAGTTCATAATAAAACTGGTTTATCAAAGGAAGTATCAAAGAAATGAGTAAGGGTTTAAGTTTGAAATGTAGGTGGGCCCATCACTTTGCATCGATTCGTTTCCTTGGGGAAAGTATTTGATGCCCCTTTTGGATTTCACCTTTAATAGGAATCCAATACCAATTAGGAGAAAAAAAAACCTAAGAAAGTATTTATCCTACTAATAAAAAGGCATGATAAGGAGTCATCTGTTTGCATACTTAATTGATTCACATTGCCAATTGACATACAAGTGAGTCTTTTACATATGCAAATGATGCTCATGACGCATTTCAATGTCGGTTAAAATCGTTGTTTTTCACATGAGTAAACAAGTACATCCAACAATTAAATGAGTAAATCTCCTCTAATTGTTGGATGTACTTATTTAGATGAGGTTTACTCATCCAATTGTTGGATATATTTAGGACGCTGTTTTGCTCTTGGATCTCTTTTATTCCTGTTGTTTCATCCTTTTTATGGTGCCTTGTATAGCAAGCTATTGTGCCTTTTTTTTTCTGTTATAAGCCCTACTTGTTTTAGGGGCTTTGCGTTGTTTTTATCTCTCCGTTTTAATTCAAATGACGTTCAAGTAAAAAAGAAAAAAAAAATTAGATGAGTAAATGAGTACGTCTTTTTTTTTTTTAACAAATTTCTCAAAATCTATATAAAACTGAGACAACCTTAGCCATTTTGAGCCAGATGAGGAAGTTGAACGCTTTGGATCGTGAATTGGCACCCCACAAAAGTTTGGATAATTAGATCTAGCAATCTAGACTTTTTCAACAAATTTCTCAAAATCCATGACATATTAAGATAAGACATTTAACAGCCTAAATTTTTTAGCCATATAACGAAAATGAGTGGTTCGGATCATAAATTAGGATTCCATAGAAATAAGAAAATAAAGGTTTTTTTATGGGGCACATGGATAAAAAAGTCATCGTTCTTCAAAACTGTACTAGCCCTTTGAGATAAAGGATTGGAAACAGTTTAGCGGGGGCAGGTGTGGGAATTTATGGAAAGTGGGCTCACTTACACGCCATTTTAACACCTAACTTGGTGTAAATTAGCATAAACAAGCATGATAATGTACAAATATTACCCATGCGAGCCATTTATATTTATATATATATATATATATGAGTACTGATCCAGTGCGCGACTCGTGTGCTGGATCGGTGTAGCACCTCAACATGGGCCCCACCTCGGACTGGGACCAAGGGGGATCGAAAGTTCTCCCCTTGCCCTTCATCTCTGCAAAACCTCAGCCCCATCCCTGATCATCATCACCTCCATCTGGGCCCACAAATTTAACAGTGTATAGTCCATTCGGATGGATGTACAGTCGATCCAACGGTATACTGTACATCGGATTGGTGCAAAGTTGGGCCCCATTTGAAATTCAGGGGGGTGTGTGTGGTTTACTTGGATGGACAATCGTGTGGGCCCACCCGATGCGCACCGGACGCACCTGATAACTCATATATATATATGAAAAATATTCATGTGCATCCATCCCTAACCATATTATGGTGAGGGATAACAAAGTAGGGCCAACTTTATGACACATCCAAACCATCTACAAACATGGGACCTCCTTAAATACACTAAATGCATCAAGTTTTCACCTATCCAAAATTATTGGACTGTTGGATCGAAGGTAATTTTTTTTTAATATAAAGTAGTTAAATTTGTGGGCCACGGATGAAGAGGTCAGAAGCATGGGATTGACCCCAAACTTGATATATAAGCCTATTCAAGAAGGCTAGCTCTTTCCATCCTCTCAAGTCCTCATGAACAGTGGGGCCTTGTGTGGGCCCCATTAAGTTTGTCTCTCACTATATGGTGAGGGAAGGATGCACATAAATATCTCGTTATATATATATATATATCTGTGTGTGTGTGTGTGGGAGCGCGCACGCAACCATCAATATCTAATGTGTAGGGAATTCAACTTTGTCAATATGTAGAGTTTTAGCATGTAAACCACCCTGCCATGGGAGGAGAGTGTAAACCAGCCTGTTAGGGGCTATGGGAATGGGAGTTGTCGTGATTCCCTGTTTAGCATGTAGTTGATCCCACGTCACCCAAGTGGGAGCAGGGGCGGACCTAGGGGGTTAGCAGGGGCCATGGCCCCCCATACATTTGAAAACTCCCTAAAGTGCTTTGGCCCATCCTATGTTGGCCATCCATCCTTCGTTTAGAAATTTTTTAAACATAGTTTTAACTTGAGAAAAATGAAACGAAAATGTTATCGATTTTGAGAAAAACTTAAAATGAAAAAAAAGAATGGAAAAAAAAAGGAAAGGAGAATAAATAAAGAAGGCTTGATAGAGATTGGAAAAGAGATTTTTCAATTATCATTCTAATCTATTTCACACTTGTCCCAGATCTTATGATCTAAGAGAGAAAGATGAGAAAGTACGTCTTTTTGTTGGAGATCTCACATACTTGTAGAGATTTTGAGGTATGAATAAAGAAGAAGAACGACCAACCCACTTTCTCTTTTATTAGTCTTTTTTAAATTGTATAGATGTACTGATTTTAATACATGTCATTATGTGTTTTCAATCTTTGTTGCTCATATTGAAATCTAATTCACTTAAAATTAATGTTTATTTGCATTGTATTATTACATAGTTTTTTTAGCTCAATAGGAGTTTTATCCATTGTGGATAAAGAAATATAATTTTATTTTTTATTTTGATTATTATTATTCATGTCAGAAAAATCTGATTGAAGAAACTTATTTTAAGGAGATAAAAACTAGTGGAACCATGCTTTTTTATGGTTTAGATTTTAGATATGGGATGCTCTCATTTTATTTATTTTTTTCTTTGAGGTCTTAAATAATAAAGTTTGAAATTGTAACTTATAAGTTACAGACATAAGAAAGGACCAGTACCCACCTTGAGATTGCGGAAAAAATCAATACTGAGACTAATTGTTGATTTCAACTCAATGAAAGAACATCGAGTACAACTTCAATAATTTGATAATTACGTATTTTATTATTAAATTTTATAATTTTGTTTAGTTTATTTTTTTTGACCCCCACTAAATAAAATTTCTGATTCTGCCCGAGTGGAAGTATAGCCAGTGAGTTCTCCAATAGCCAACAGTGGATGAATCATACCTGATAAAAGACCCATCTAAAATTTCCAATACATAATTGAGAACCTTCGATCAGACAGTCATTGAGGGATTCATGGCATTGACGGAATTATGGCATTGACAGATATTATAGAAGGAAAGGTTGAATGTTAGATGGATACAATCTTTGAAACCAAAAAGCTTTTCGAGGAAACTACATAGAAGTCACCCTTCCTAGGAATGGTATATTGGGCCCCCAGGCCGCAGAGGTGGAAATTGTGGTGGCACAACTCTAATGGTGTAAACATGATTTCAAGGCCCACCTACAACTCATCACAATCATGCATGTTTAAACTGATCAGTACGTTGCAAATGCAGAGTCCGAACCATATATTTGATAGCCACCCAATAATCGATGGTCTATATCCCAATCAACACCACAATTGTAAAAATCTGAATCATTTTTTTTTCTTTCTTTGCCTAGGTGAAAATCTCAAACTGTGCAAAAAACCCTTTGATTAAGCCCCACCACCACCATGGCATGGCCCATTTGATATATAATTATTACGGTCTCCTACACACTCCAAGCTACCACTTGCTAAAAAAAAACAGAGAATTTAGACCTAATGTGTCCTTTTAATTCATGGGAGAACTACTCACAACCATCTTTTGATTGCACCAGGGTATGAAGCCCACTAGTGCTGAGAGCATCAATTCCTCCACCCACCACTGTCCAGTGGAGACCCAGGGGGTTGGGGTTTCTCTTTATGTAAAATAAATATTGGAGAAAGGGGCAACTAATATATATATATATATTTAGAATTTGTGGGGGGCTTTTTATTTATGTAAAATAAATATTGGAGTAACAGGCAATATATATATATATAAATATATTAAATTTCCAGAATTTGTGGGGGGCTTTTTAAAATTTTAAGTCATTTTCAAGTATGGGTGGGGGCTTCAACCCTAGACGCTTACACCTGGGTCCGCCAGTGCGTAACATTTTGTACAAGTTAAAACCCATGCCACAGGTCTATGGATGTAAATGGGTTGAATCTGGATTTTATCTACGGTCGACTTTGACACATATGAAGACCTCTCCAAGTCTAAATCATCATCAAAGCCTTATTCCAACTATGTTGGGGTTGGCGACATCATGAATCTTGTTTCTCCATTCTGATCCATCTTAAGGTAAATCTTCAAATAAATTGCACTCCTTCAAAATCTATATTCATATATTAATCATGAGGAATATATTCTTATAATATTATATTTATACATGGGAGATGCTGTTGAGAGATCTCTCACCTTACTATGGAGATAAAGGTAGGGTCCTCACATTTAAGTTGTTAGATTTTGAATATGAATGTGAGGGCCCCACCTTATATCCCATAATAAAGTGAGAGATGCGTTCATAGGAGCATCTCCCTTTATACATCACTCATTTGTGCAGGTATTTGAATATAGACCACTCAGACCGATCCACATGTCAACAGCGTCCAAAAAGAAAGTTGATGTGCCAACTTTTGGTTCTAAAACATGAATTGTTTCAATGTTTACCATCTCATCCCCATTCCGTTGATTGACATCAGCCCCATGACCACGAGTCTGATTTTTCCCTTTTTTAAATTTGCTTCCGAGTCCCTAAACTCTCTTATCATATCATTGAACCTGTGGGCTTTAACACTACATGTAATTTATCATGAGCCCTGACGAAGACTACCTCTCCTTTTTTTCAAACATTTTTTTGTCGTTACAGTGGTCGTTGATGGGAAGTGGGAACACAGATAAAGGAGGAAGAAAAGGGTAAGTGAAAGGAAAGGGGCAAGGGTTTGGATGCTTGTTTTTTGTTCAGATCTGGAGATATTCAAATGCTATTTTCTTCTTGGGCTATGAGTATGGTGCAGCTTCATCGATTCTTCCCTGACATCACCGCGTTTAAGTCACGTTGCCATCTCAATGCTCTCTCTCTCTCTCTCTCTCTCTCTCTCTCTCTCTCTCTCTCCAATTGCATACGAGCTGACCACACATTCCTATTAATAGATAAGGATGAATGCACCTTTTTTCTTTCTTCTCTTTCTTACATATAGAATTATGGGTGGCTAGGATTGTTTTGCCAATGAGGTACTGTTGATGAATGGCCAGGATCTCATCGACTTGACATCACGTTTACGGTCTGAAAATTTTTACATGCTTAGATCTGGGGTAACTGAAACATTATCCTATAAATGTGGATCTGTTATAGATACTCTTAAAATACTAACAAATGGCTATTAGATAGGGGCAGAAAATCCCTTTTAAGATTGGGGAGTTTTTTTCTTTTGTGAGAGTAATTCTCACTGTGAGAGTAAGGGGGACACTCTCACAGCCGCCACTTACTCTCATAGTACCGTGAGACAGGAGCATCTCTTGTATAAATATATATATATATATATACATATGAGTAAGGGGTGGGTCCCTTACATTTAGACTGTTGGCATTGGATATGGATGTGAGGGTCCCCCACCCTTATTCTTATAGTACTATGAGAGTTATTCCGATAGGAGAATCTCCCGTATATATAAGGGAGATGTTCTTATGACAGATATCTCTCACCTTACTGTGAGAGATACGGTGGGGCCTCCCTCACATTTAAGTTGTTGGCATTGGATATGGACGTGAGGGCCTCACCCTATCTCTCATAGTAAGGTGAGATATGCTCTCATATGAGCATCTCCCATATGTATATATATATATATAGAGACACGGTCCTATGAGGATCGTCCTCACACACTTTGGTAAGGACTCATTTCATCCGTCCTTTACAGCTTCTTATCCAACGATCCATACATCTCATATAAAAGCAAGAAAGTGAAAACAATAAGAAAAACCTAAATGATGGTTCTCACCCCTCTTCCTCCCAATCAAATCTCCCACCTTTTGCAAAGCATGAGATGCATCACTGCCCTTTTTCCCCTCTTTTTTTTTTACATTTTTGTTTGTTTAATTCTCTTTTTTTTTCCCTCTTTCAGATGAGAGCATCTCTCAGCTTAAGAGATAAGGTAGGGACCCTCACATTAATTTAAGTTGTTGACATTAGATATGGATGTGAGGGTCCCCACCCTAACTCTCATAGTAAGGTGAGAAATGCTTTCATACGAGCATCTCCCATATATATATATATATATATACACACACGGAAATATTCAGGTGAGAACTATATATATATACACACGGAAATATTCAGGTGAGAACTAGTTCTCACCGTGCTTCCATGAAAACTATTGGTGGGGCCCACCTAGCAACCCATTCGAACCATGCACAAAATTGGGAGCCCCCTGATAGTTACTAATCCAAAGGATTGGCACACATCCGAATAAACTGAACCGTCGGATCGAGGGTTGAATCTTTTATTTGTGATATGAAGCCATTAAACTTGTGGGCCACGGATGAAGGGGTTAGGGGCATGAGATTGGGGTCAAACTCGATACTTAGGGTGGTCTCACATAGATCTTTGCATCCCCCCCCCCCCCCCCCCGGTCCCATCCCCAAACAGGACCCACAGTTGGGCCCCACTGAAAGTTCTCATATAATAGTTCTCACCTGAATAAATCCGATATATATAGGGGGATATTCATGCGCATCCTTCCCTCGACATATGGTGATGGACAAACTTAATGGGACTTACGTAGGGCCCCACTAATCGTGGGACTTGAGGGGATGAAAATAGCCTTCTTGGATGGGCCTATATATCAAGTTTGGGGTTAACAAATGCTTCTAACCCCTTCATCTGTGGCCAACAAATTTAACGACTTTATATTAAGGGAAAAAAATCAGACCTTCAATCCAATGGTCCATTCCAATTGGATAGGTGAAGACTCGATGGATGCAATGTAATTTAGGAGGTCCCATGTATGTAGATGGTTCAGATGTATCATAAAATCGGCCCCACTATGTTGTCCCTCACCCTAATATGGTGAGGGATCGATGGACGCGAATGAATATTTTTCATAAATATATATATATATATATTGGGGCATAATTTACATTTGAACTACTATGTAGACTACTTTTATTTACCGAGCGATCAAATACCTCTCTACCTTCAAATCAAATAACAATTGATAGAATTATTCCAATATTATTTAAGACTCAATTCCTAAATAATGTGTTACCGAAAATACTGAAAAGCATGGAAAGAAATGAAAATCTCACTACGGCAGCTTCCATGGACACCTCATTAGAGGGCCTACCTGGGGCCCCACTTGGGGATGAGACCTAAAGAGATATCTTCATCTAGTTGGGGTCTACTTGTGTACAAAATATGGGCCCTATCTAATGATCCTAACCCCTTCAACAATGGAAAATAAGATTAACCCTTTTTAAAATAGACCCATTGATCCAATGATGCAATCCATTCGGACGAGTGTAAAAAAAGTGTAAGAAAAGGTACTAGAGTAATTCAGAGGGGTCCCTATGCGTTGTTTGTTTGGTTGGGTCATCAAGCGAGCCCCATTATGAGGTGAGCACAAAAAAAAGTTTGTAAAGGATAATTAAAGGCTCCCCTAAGCTCAAGCTTAGGATAAGGTAAGCTCAAGTGTGTGGTGGGGCCCACTTGGGGACTCACATGGGGATGAGGATGGGGGGATTTCAAGGACTCCCTAGGATCTTCCTCCCTGCAAAAAATCAGCACCAACCATAGTTTCTATCATCTCCATATGGGCCCAAGAGTTTAATAGTCAACAATCCATTCGGATTAATATATAGTCAATCCAACGGTCTAGTAAATTCGGATCTTACCGAAAATTGGTGGACATGTGCAATTTAAGGGGGTCATGTGTTTGGTCCATTTGGATGGACAAAAGGTGGGCCCCACAAGCACGAGCTTAGGAAATTTTCTCCCTAAACTCAAGCTTAGGGGAGCCTTGCTCATATATATATATATATATAGTACTTAGATCGGTGTGCGTACCTCAACGTGGGGCTCACATGGGGCTAGGACCTTGGGGGATCGAAAGATCTCCATGGGCCCTTCATCTTTATAAAAAATCAGCCCCATCCCTAACCCTATCATCTTCATCTAGGCCCCACAAGTTTAATGGTGTATAGTCAATTCGGATGGGTATGCAGTCGATCAAATGATCCAGTCCACTCAGATGAGTACAAAACCCAAGGAGCATGTACAATTCGGGGGGGGGGGGGGGGGGGGGGGGTGCGCTGTGTGTGTGGTCCAGTTGGATGGACGATCAGGTGGGTCACAACTCCAGTGTGCAAGATGTACACCAGGCACACTGGATAACTATCCACACACACACAGGGAGTGTTACACAACACCCGTGCATTTTTTAGGAGAAAATGCCTCGCTTAGTTAAGCCCACTGGGATGCATGTTGATTATGAAAAGTCCATTGGATGGAAAGATTCACATGAGACCTACGTATATGCAAAATCTTGAGTCCATAAGATCATCCTAACCTTTTAATTCATGACCCTAAAATATAATGGTTTAGATGCATCATTTTATCATGATTTCAATCCAACGGTGAGGAAAAGTTGAATGATTGTCAAACTTGGACTTGTTACTATTCGTGGGTGCGCGCGTGTGTGTGTGTGTGTGTGTGTGTGTTGGTTGGGGGGGGGGGGGGGGGGGGGGGGGGGGGGGGGGGGTGAAAAGATTAGATTGACTCAAAATGGATCCCATGACCAAAAATAAGAGGGGCGGAAAAAGGGGCGCCTTTTTTTTTTTGTCACACACACACAAACATTTAAACGGTCTAGTGAGAGAGTGCGGTATATGAGCTAAAGTTTTAGTGCCCACTTGGAAGAGCTTAATGGGAACTAGGTATGTGAAAAAAAAAATCAGCCTCATCCATGCACACCTTATAGGGAACCTTTCATGCATACCTCATTGTAAGGCCCATATGATGATGGGCTTGTGGGAATTTAAATATTCGGTTGGGCCCCTCCTATATGTAAAAAATCAATCCCTTCTAATCATCCTAACCCTTTCATCAATCATCAACGTCACACAAATTCCCACCATCTAAAATTGGTGCACAAGCAACCCAACAGTCTAATCCATTCATCAAGGTGCAAACTCAGGGTATGATTTTTTTTTTTTTTTGGGGGGGGGGGGGTCTAGTCAGATGGACTATCAGGTGGGCCCTACTATGAGTTGTGCATAGGTATGCACTAAAAAAATTATGTACCTGATAACTACTCTATATGCAAAAATAATCCTGTCGGATTTAGATGAGGACTTCGACTCCACGAAGGTAAATGGAACAAGCGCCCCCTCCCCCTCCCCCTCCCACCACCACCACCACTAAAGATTCAGGAAAATCCCTTTTAAGCTTTAAAATCTTTTTTAACTTTTTGCATATGGCCTCCAAATATGTATTTTGAAAACTATATGTATTTTCTCTATGTGACCCTCCCAAAAATTTTATTTCTACATAGTTGCCCCTCCAAGGAAGATTTCCTGGGTCCACCCTGGATGTGGACCAGGACAAATGCGAGTTCGCCTACATAAGGCCCAGATAATAGCCCTAACAAAACCACGGTTCACTCCAAAAAATTAATACATGGGCCTGCACCCAAAAAAACACATGGGCCTTTTACCAAAAAAAAAAAAAGATAGATAACCATGGCCATGGTTCATCCACCACAGGCGGTCAGGGGCACAGAATGTAGATAGATTTCTCATGACCTGTTTGTTTTGTCCTTTTCCACCTTCCCCACCAAAGCGCTTCCCACGTGTCACACGTCTCATCGTCCAAACAAAAGGACCTTCGCACGTGCTCAATCACAACCAAGTAGGCAAAGAATTCCAAAGGTGTTCCGTGTTCCCTTGGAAAAGTCAAATCTCCTGTATTTTGAATTGTAGAACGCACTTCTGACCAATCCAAACCCTCCTCCACATGCCCAATCTCATTAATTAAGACTCATCTCAATTAGGCAATGATCCAATTCTTACCCACCATTGGATCAAATCACAACAATACAACACTTTTACAACCATAACTTTAAAGCCTAAAAATGAAGGGTTGTGATGTAATATGATTTGAGTGATATTTGGCGAACACCCAATCCACACCATAACTTTCTCATTAGTATATAGCCCCCGTGATTCACACACATGCAGGTGGGCCACACACAAACCAAAAGCTTGCTTTCAGAAAGTGCACTCGGATTTATTTTTATCATTTTCCATTTAACTACTATCTCTTTGTATGTATGTAGCATGCAGTGCTTTTGTACTTTCTATACGTACAAAGAGAGAAAAGCATCTTCTTCTTCTACTTCTACTTCTACTTCTACTTCTTATCTCGATACAATTCCTACCAGGAAGAGAGGGGAAAAAAATAAAATTACAATTACAAATGAAAAGAAGAACAGAAGAAAGAAGAAATAGAGAAAGTAGTTGCATCTGATACTAGTATCCAAACACAAAATTCGAAGAGAATTGGAGGGTGTTGTTATTCTTCTTCTCTCGTTAATATTAGAGGACTCTAAAAGTTTAAGACAGGAAGGTGTTGGTGTCGAATTGAAGATTCGGGTCGAATTCATCGAAATGAAAATCCAAGTCCCCCAATGAAGAATTCGATGCAGTGGTCACAGCTGAGATAATTTCATTGAGCTCGGATTCCGGCGTCTGCATATTCGGCCCCCCGCCGTAGCTGCTCATCTGGTGGCATGGGGATACTGAGAAGTAGTTCGATTCCGATGTCGCCGGGGATATAAATGGAGGAGAAAAACTACCCATGAAGTGGTTATCCATACTTGTGGATGAGAAGATGCAATTTGTAGAGTTTCCACAGTACATGGCAGGAGGGAAGGAGAAGGAAGAGGAATTCAGGTCCTGGTTGGTGTCCAAATCTTCAGTTTTCACTTTGAGACCAGTTCGGAAATTGAGGAGGAGTTGTTGTTGTGGGTGCTGTTGCTGCTGTTTTTCTTGCAGCTTCGGCGACGCCAGATGGGGTGCTTGCATACAAGTGTGAGTTCCTTGGTACATGATATTGAAGATTGATGGATCTTCTTCTGATCTCTGCACTTGTTTCTTGGCCAAGCACCCTTGAAGATGCTTGTGGGTGCATCTGTAATAGGCTCTGCAAGTTAAAAAGAAACCTATAATTTAGTGAAGGAAGATCCAAAATCTGGATCTACGTAGACTAGATTCTTATGTGTATGTTATATGTATATTTGTATGTATGCGTGAACAACTTGGTCTCTATGCAAGTGCAAACATTGTAAGGGGACTCAAAAGCAGGTTTTTGAGGATGGGACCATTTGGTCCATGTCTTGATTAAT
The DNA here is from genome assembly GCA_012931725.1 of Litsea cubeba. Taxonomy (NCBI): domain Eukaryota; kingdom Viridiplantae; phylum Streptophyta; class Magnoliopsida; order Laurales; family Lauraceae; genus Litsea; species Litsea cubeba. The sequence goes on along the minus strand of CM022953.1, from coordinate 43,838,748 downwards.
GAAGCTGTAAACGGGATGGTTCGTGGTTGGTGTCTAATAATCAAATGTGAGGAATACAGAGAATAGATGGATGGAGGGTTCTACTTTTGTCTTTAGGAAGATAATTGGCATGTGGGGCTGACGACTCATTCATCTTTACTCACATGGGTCTGATGAGTGATGATTATTATGCAAAGCCTATATCTAGTCAATCCACAAGTGGGGGGTATATACAATTAGCAAATTGCAGCATCACAATATGTGTGTACATATACACAAATATTCTATTAAGCGGACCCTCGTCCCCTATATTGTATATATGCGGTCGAGTTTTATGCCCCCAATTTTGGCTCACCTTTGATCAGTCTACCCCACACTCACAGTCCCTTAAATTGGCACTGACCCAATTTGATACTCATTCAGTTCACGTTACTTTGTTGGATTGAATGTTAAAGTATTTTTATAGTAATATTTTTAATATAACTATCTGTATGTAGTTATATATGTATGTGATTATGAAGTACATGCTCATGAGTAGATCATCCACATGGGTAGGTAACGCGCCCAAATGTTCATGGCTTGGTCATTGCAGCACCATGGGACATGTGAATCAAGGAAAAGGGCACATCCACTTTTAGATGAACAGGAGAAATCTATGGTTTTGGGGGACTTTTATGAGTACTTTGTGCCAAGTCTCACCTTGGATATTTAGCTCCAAGGATGTCTTTCTGCCCATACTTTCTCCAGCTATGACCATCATCAGGAGCCCCTTCAAGGCTTGATCCGGCGCTAACGCGTATCTGTTCAGTCCATTTTGGGACCATCTTTCTGCAGCACATACAAACTCTCATCAGAATCCTACTCAAATTCTAAAATTCTCAGGGAAGGAATAAAATGGAATCATGGATTTACAATTGAAAAAATGTACCTCTTCTTGGACAGTACTCTGCACTCATCTTCCCTGAAAGTAGTCCCATTTGAGTTCTCGCTGTGGGGGCTTCCACTAATTGAATGGGGAGAATCTGTTGGCTGGGTCTCTCCCTCACAGTCTCTTGACGTCAGCATGTTAATTGCTTTGCCGATGGAAGAAAGGATGCTCTGAGTTAGATATTCAGTAGCAGCAGATGCGCTATGAACGCTATGCAGCTGTTTCGCATGCTCGTAGCCTTGCATTAGCTCATTAATCACCTGTTTTCTCTCCCAAACTCCAGTGCTCTCCATCTCTTATAAACAGAAAATACTTTCAGAAAGAGAATTGCAGAGACTAAAGCTGAAAAGGGGTGTGTTGGAGTTTTGAGATGGCAAAGGTTTCAGTTCATATCTATATGAAGAAATTGAATTTGGAATTTGGAAGAGAAGTAAATGAGAGAAACCCAAGAGAGAAGGAAGCAAATCTCATTTGATTTGAAGCTCCAAAACTGATACAACTAGACACTATGGATGTGGGTTTTCACTGCAGAGCAGCTAAAACTATGAAAGGGGTCACTTAGATCAGAACAAGACTAGACTCGCCAAAAACACCCAAGACCCAAATCTCAAAAAAAAAAAAACAACTGAAAGACCTGAAAGTTGAAGTAGATTTTGTTCAGGTTGCCCTTTTTAAGAAGTTTTGGAGCAGAGGAAGGAGTAGAGAGAGTAATGGAGAGGAGAAGCTTTGGGTTGAAGGTGCTTGGATGGAGGAGTGTATGGATTTAAGGGGAGAAGATTTGAGGTGGTTTGAATGGGTTTGAATGGAAAGGAAGTTTGACTGGTCATGGTCTTGAAGCGTAAGATGACTGAGGGTCCTAGTGCTGACCAATTCTTCCTCTTTTTTAACCACGAACACGTATCCCAGTTTGTGTTGCTAAATGCTACCCCTGTGATTTAACTAATTAAAATCTTCTGTTTTTAAGGTGTTGATTAGAAGTCCTAAGCCATTCATTCCAATTCATTAAAATGAACAATTAGCAAATAGAGATCAAATTTACTTTCCTCTTTCGGTCAGTAACTCCATGCTCATTAGATGTTGTTTGTTTTTTATTTTAAGACGTTGAAATAAGAAGATTTCAAAGTATCTATTTATGCAATCTCTTTCATTATCTTAAATTAAACCTTTATTAATATTTATAACAATTGAGTTTTTGTGAATGACTAGTCCCAAATCTGCCATTCTCATTTGACACGTCTATTTCTAATATTTAACTTTGATGATTTTTATTTTATTTTAAATTTGATGGAAATGAGTAGTGTATTGATGGCGGTTCATCCGATACAATTAGAAAATAAAAGATAGTTTCGATTTTTTTTATCTATTTTATAACATTAGATCAATTAAATATCATGCGAAGAGCAGGACGTTGCCTAGTTGGTTGGCTAGTTATGAGCACATATCAATCCTTGGATCTCTCCCTCCCTCCCTCCTCACATGTGAAGGTCTTCTTCTAAGGCCTTTATGACCCGTTTGGTAATTTAATTAATAAAGTCAAGTAAAGTTAAGTCAATTTAAACATCACATCAAAATAACATTTTACCAAAACTCTCTTCATCTTTTACAAAAAAAAAGAAAGTAAAAAAACAACTACAATTATTAACTAAATGACTAAAAAACTCTTTCTTCCATACAAAAAGTAAAAAATATTTCATCTCAAACAACTAAAAATAAAATACCATAATAACCTATTACATATTTTATTCATTTTTTTTTTCACTTCACTCAACTTCACTTTAAAGTAAAGTGCCAAACGGACTCCTCTCTTCACTTGTGTGCGCGCTCTCTCTCTCTCTACATGAGGGGTGCTCTTGCTGGGTCGCAGGCCTCTTGCTGGGTGAAAGAATAAAAGTTCAGTATGAGATAGCCTTTTGTCATTGGCTAATTGAAAGAGGCTCTTGTAGATGATTGGGCTTGCGGGTCCCATACATGCCACATGTCCTACTTTCATTTGTTGTCTTTTTGTATTTGATTTTTTTTTTCTTTCAAACATTGCTGCTTCTTTGATGATTGGGTTGGTTTTATTTTTTTTTTTGGGAAATTTGCAGGAAAGGACCAGGGATTGGAGGAGGAAAGTCATGCGCGAGAGAGAGAGAGAGAGAGAGAGAGAGAGAGTGAGAATCTTCAAAGCTTCTTCCGCGTTTTTGCTCTCACCGAGTGAGAAGAGAGGGACTGCGCTGACGTTTGACAGGTGGCGTCACTTTCAGCACTGCTGATGCGGATCGCTTTTACACATACGGCCATGTGACGCACAGCTTCGCCGTGTCTGCGACTTCAATATATACGGATGATAGATCCTATGGTCAGTGTTGAATAAAAGCACCTTTGATCAAATAAAAAAGGTCGGCCACCTGAGAATTGGTCAAATTTTATCAGGTGAATGAACATTTTCCGAGTAGTGTTTGGATTCTCAAGTGGGAATCCGAAAACTCTCAGACCCCAAAAGATTCATTAGTGGGGCCCATCCATGCATGTTTTCTAGGAGTGGAGTGCATCATGGCCACTACATCAAAATCGAAAAATTGAAACGGATTACTGTTTTTAATCCGTGTATTCTTAATCCGTTCATCGCTTTCAATTTGCTATTTTTGGAACGGATTAACAGATTAGGAACTTTAGGAACGGATTAGAAACACACGGATTAGGAACGGTAATCCGTTCCAATTTTTCATTTTTGGGTTAGTGTGCATGTAGGGTCTCAACTCTATGCGGTCCACTTGGGCCCATCTTTGATCACTACATCTTTTTTCACACTCTTATCCTTTGTAATCCGTTCATCTCTTTCAATTTGCTATTTTTGGAACGGATTAACAGATTAGGAACTTTAGGAACGGATTAGAAACACACGGATTAGGAACGGTAATCCGTTCCAATTTTTCATTTTTGGTGTAGTGTGCATGTAGGGTCTCAACTCTATGAGGTCCACTTGGGCCCATCTTTGATCACTACATCTTTTTTCACACTCTTATCCTTGTGATTTCACACAGCTGATCCAACTTTTTTTTTTAAATAGTAAGTTATATTCAAAGAGGTGGGTGGGTTAAAATCCAAAATACAAAAATCTTGATCCAACCTTCTACTTATTGTTGGATTGAGGAATCTAAAAAAAAATGAAGGTACAATTCAAAGGCTATTGAACTGATAATCTAATGGGTTGAGTCTTTTCATGACCCTCATGCCATTTCCATTCATCCTACCCCCAATAATATGATTTAGAAATGCATTCAAGAGGACATCACTAGGTACACTGCAAAGCTTCAATATGCGGTCTCATGTAGATGAAAATCTTCCCACCCCTGAGTTGAAGACTGCCCAAGATTACTGACCAGCTTGCTCAGTTGTGAAGAAAAGTCTCGCTAAATACAAAAACTTTAACTAAACAAGATAAGATCGATGAAGTCATGTAAAACAAATGATTTGGCTCTTTTGATTTTGTTATTTTGTCCTGGCGTTTTCCTTTCATCAATTTAGCACTGACTTTCTCACAATATTTTCGGGTTTTTTTTTTGAGGATTTTATCCAAAAAATCCTTTAAGACTTATAAAAAACCAAAATTAAACACCTTCAACATCTCATAAAGACCATAGTAGTCCCAAAGGCCCTGTTTGGTAATTTTTTTTTCAATTCTTTCGCTGAGTAGGGATACCTCTGCTCCTTTTACCTTAAACAGACCCCAAAACCCTTTTGTCATTTACCCTGTTCGACTTCTTTCTCTCCCTCTGTCTTTCTTCCTTTCTCTCCCTTATCCCCTATGGGTCGGCACCGGCAGCCTGCAGTTCTTCCTCTCCTCTTTTCCTTTCTCTCCCTTATCCCCTATCAGTTTCATTAAATCAAAGATTCTTAATTTGAGTTTCTGCAAATCATTTCAGGGTCACTGGATTGAATCCAACTTCTTTCACTATCTCCACAGTTTCCCTAAACCATTCAAGAATGAGCACTAACCCTCTCGGGTGGGTTGTGATTAATTTCACGATATTGGATTCAGGTACCCCATGATCTTTGAAAATAAACAAATTGGGATTCATTTTGCTTTGGATATTGTAATGTAAAATGCACGGCGAGCGTTTGATCGATAACAACACATTTTCATTGACGTGGACGATGGTTTTGATGAAACCAACGGATGAGATGATGCGATTCTTTAGGTTCGTGAATAGTAGGGTGGGGTCTGAGACAAGGAGCACTGCAAGGGTAGCTCCTAAGAAGCCCAGGTCATTGAAAACCCAATGATTTCTCAAGGTAAGAGAGGGTGAGAGATGATTAAAGAGTGGAGTGTGAGAGATTTGAGATGGATTGGAGAGTTTGGTGGTTTTGAGGAGAGAAGACAAGGGTTTTAGAATCCTTTGCTAGAACTCTGATTTGGATTAGTTTTCTGTAAAGAAAACCCAACATGACAGTATTTTGGAAGGGGATACCCCTGTCCGTGTTAGTATTGTGAGTGGGGATATCCCTGCTTCTATTAGTGTTGAGAGCGGGGATATCCCCGCCCACCAGAGTACTGTGGGCATTGTCTCTCAAGGACTGGTTTTAGTTGGGACGGGGATATCCCCACCCAAATTAGTGCTATGAACAGGGATATCCATGCCTCTGTTAGTGTTATGAGCGAGGATATCCCTACGTACCCACCAGAGTACTAGTATCAGTTAGGACGGGGATATCCCCACACACTAGAGTATTGTGGATGGAGACATCCCCGCTCACCTGATACTTGTGGCTGAGATATTACTACTCCAAATAGAGTTTCAACAGACACATTAGGTACTACATATCAATGTTACTTATCAGAAATATCCATTAACCTCAAAAATATGTATAAGAAACATCTATCAACACCAAAATATATGTTAAGTAGCATTAACAATTTTGTATACAAATCTCAAGTCTTTCAAGAACATCAAAGCATCACCAAAAATAAAAGACACATGCTATAGAGTGTTTCGGTAGCAAAACACTACTCACCAGTGGATTATGACATCTATAAACATATGTCATCTCTCTTTACAGTTTGAGACATGTTACTTTCCTACATTCACATATCAGAACATCACACAAAAGAAGACACGTGCCAGGTAGTTTTCATATTCAAAACACTACTGCACTGGTGAGCCGATAGGTTTCTGTCAGGAACCAAACGCCAGACCCTGCTGGCTACTGAAATGCTGGTGGGCTTCTCCGTGCAGACTGGGTCGAGTTAGGCCTGACCTAGACTTGAACTGGCCTAGAAACCTACCCAATTGGGTTTTATTCCCCCTTGCGTTTCTGCAACAGAAACTGTACCAGTCTTAAGTTTTGCAAACAGAACCTGGGAACTGAAAAACCTTCTTGGTTCTCTTCTCTGGCGAGGTGTATGTAGCGACGACGGAGCACGGGCGTGCACTGTCTTCTTCTTCCTCTGAGGTTCTAGAACGAGTTTGGGTTCTGTAATCAGAACCAAGAGACGGAGATGTGAAGAAACTGGGTTGTGTATGATCTGCGTATGCGCTGGAACTGGGTTGCAAAATCCTGAGCAGCGCCTAACCGGATTTTTCTAATATCTCAGGTTAGGAAAACCAAGAAGAGAGAAGAAGTCGAATGGGAAAAAGGGAAAAAGGGGAAAAGGATTTTGGGGTTTATTTAATGGAAATGAGCAGGGATCTCCCCACTTAAAGAAAAAGTTAAAAAAAAATAACAAACAGGGCCTTTGAGACTACTGTGGTCTTTATAATAAGTTGATGGTGCTTTTGGCTTTTGACCAGTCTAAAGGGATTTTTTTAGGTAAAATCCTCTTTTTTTTTAAACATCTTATTAGTTTTTTTTTTCTAAATAAAATAAAGCAACTTTTATTGGAGAGAAGTGCCTCATGAATGCTCTATGTGGACCTCCTATCTGGGTCTCACTCGGACTACAAATGTAATTCCTCGTAGGAAAACATTTTCCTAAAACTAGAGCTTTTGTTTTAGACCTTAATTTAATATTAGATCTAAATATGTTCCAAATATGATAGTATCATTCCCATGATCTACCATCATTTCCATTTTTACGTCCATCGAACCTTTACTCCTCATTCAATTGAATCTGAAAAGAAAAATCTTTTGTTAAAAGCCTATCAACTTCTAAGTTTGTTAAAACAAGGGATGGGATAATCTATTGGGTCGATATTTACATGACTCATGCCCGTAAAGAAAGTGCATCCATCTCTCACCATTTTGGTGAGGGATACTTTCCTTTTAAAAAGTGTCAAATACAAAAGAGAGTGTCAAGTACATAGGACTCCCTTTTTTGTACCCCAGTCTATGTGGCCCATAAAGTGGACTACATAACCACGGTTTATTGGCATATAAAAAATTCAAGTTCCAGAAGACAAGGCCATGCACAGGGCCTATGAAGCTAACGGAAGGGTCAAAATCACTTTGACCATCAAATGAGCAAGTGAAAGCCGTGTCTGCGGCATCATACGGATGATAGATCGATCCTATGGTCAGTGTTGAATAAAGCATCTTTGATCAAATAAAAAAAGTGGGCCACCTGAGAATTGGTCAGATTCCATTCGATGAATGAACATTTTCCGAGTTGTGTTTGGATTCTCAGGTGGGAATCCGAAAATTCTCAGACCCAAAGATTAATTAGTGGGCCCACCCATAAAGGGAAAGTTTTCTAAGAGTGTTACGTAGTGCATCATGCATCTAAGGTCCCAACTCCATGAGGTCTACTTGGGCCCACCTTTGATTACTGCAACTCCTTATACACTCTTTCCCACATGATTTGGCACAATGCTTAGTTTTTCACTGCTCCAACTTTTTTTTTTAATAGTAAGTTAGATTCTATACAAAGAGGTGGGTGGGTTAAACCCAAAATACATAAACCTTGATCCAAGCTTTTACTCATTATTAGATTGAGAAATCTAAAAAAAAAAAAGTACATTTCAAAGGCCATTGAGCTGATAATCTAATGAGGTTGAGTCTTTGCATGACCCTCATGCCTAAAGAAACCATTTCCATTCATCCAACCTCCAATAATATGAATTAGAAATGCATTCAAGAGGACATCACTGCAAAGCTACAATATGCGGGGTCTCATGTAGATGAAAATCTTCCCACCTTTGAGTTGAAGACTGCCCAAGATTACTGGCCCAGCTTGTAAGAAAAGTCTTTACTAAATAAAAAATAGCCAACATGAGATTGATAATGGGTAAAACAAATTATTTGGCTCTTTTGATTTCGTAATTTTTTTCTAGGGTTTTCATTTCACCAATTTAGCAGTGACTTTCTCACAATATTTTCGTTTTTCTGGCAGTCTTTTATTAGTTTTTTAAATAAAATAGAGCAACTTTTATGGGAGAGAGGTGCCTCATGAATGATCTATGTGCACCTCCTATCTGGGTCCCACCTATGATCAACTCATGCCCTTGACAAACAGTTATCCAGGAATTGCCACTAGTTCCAATTAATTAGATCTAAATCAGAATATATTAATGTTTCCACTTTCGAATTAATAAGAAAATAAAATATTTTAAAAATACTCTAAAGTTCTAATTAATTCCCTCTTTTTATGCTAGACACTCTAATGTGAAATAAGCTTCTTTTTTAATTCTACCAAATAGAATGATGTGCTCTTGGGTGCTTAATTATGACTACTGTTTCCATGGTGATCCAAGGGGTTAAAATGATGAGCTTTTGGGTTTAATTATGGACTCATAGATTATTCAGTTTGTATGACAAAGTATTTGTTTTCAGCCTTATTTTTACCTTGACCATTGTTGTTTCATTTTGAACCTTGTACTTTTTTTAGCTTGGGTCCTTGATGTTGAGAAATTCAAAATTATAAAGTCAGGCATATAAATTTATCAGCAGGATCTTTTCATAAATTTAAAACTTGGAAAAATTATACTTTACCACCATAAACTATCACTCCTTTTTCACTTTATCCCCTAAACTTTAAAAAGTAGCAATTGACCCACTAAACTAATCCAATTGCACGGCCCACTACAACAAATCACACCACTCCCGACTAAATTTCCTGACTAAAATATGTTACTCGGCAAATAACGAACCATTACCGACTAAATAAACATTGGTCGGCAAAATTGAATAAATTCGCCGACTAATCTATTTTTAGTCGGCAAAATCAAATATTTTCCCTACCAAAGAATAAATTAGTACACGAATTTGTCCTTTTTTTTTCGCCAACTCGCTTCCCGGTAAGTAATCGCGGGTACTTGATCAACTGCGACTAAATATTTTAGTCGGAAATTTCAGTTCATATTTACTGACTAAATTATTTGGTTGGCCATTGTTTCTTAGTAATTCCCGACTAAATATTTAGTCAGCAAAAATCCAGCAAATAAAACTTCTACAGCCACTGGCCGACTAATTATTTAGTCGGTACTAATACACGCTTTCCCGACTAAATTACTGGTCGGGAAATTGTTTTATTTCCCGACTAAATTAATTTTAGTCGGCAAGTTCATTTCTCGACCTCACTTCAGCGACCAACCACCGACCAAATGTTTTTGGTCGGAAATACTATTCACCGACTAAAAAATCGACGTTTGCCGACTAAAGTGTTAGTCGGGAGTGGTGTGATTTGTTGTAGTAGCCGTTACCCCATGAGGCCAAAATCGAGTTAAAATAGACGGAATAGAGTAACACGTGACACGCACGTGATCCATTACAAAGATGCTCTAGTGGGCCCTAGATCACTTGCGTGTCATGTGTTGCTCTATTCCGTCTATTTTAACTCGATTTTGGCATCAGGGGGTAACGACCATGCAATTGGATTAGTTTAGGGGGTCAATTGATACTTTTTAAAGTTTAGGGGGTAAAGTGAAAAAGGGTAAGAGTTGAGGGTGGTAAAGTCTAATTTTTCCTTCAAACTTATCAAAATAAATGACTCTTATGTAGAGACTACAAGTTGTAGCAATAACTAAATTATTGGTTGGGAATTGGACAAAGTCTTTTTTTAAAGTGAATTTTGCCTAAATCCAATACTTGGAGGAGTTTTATTTTGATGGGATTCTTATCGAGCAAAGAAAATACACATTAACATGCTTTTTAACTTCGGATGATAAGATTTTCAAAAAGAACTTCAAAATGCCGGGATTCTTATCGAGAAAAGAAAATACATATTAACGTTCTATTGGCACACAATTTTTCTCCCTTCCCACACACATTTTTTTTTCAAAGAAGATCCGTGTGAAATTACCTTTTTTCCCAACTTCTCCCTTTCTCTCTCCCCACCTCCCCTTTCACCTCTGGCCTGGACCAGCGTCGGCCGGTCCCTCTCCTTCCTTTATCCGATCTCCCTCTCCCTCCCCACTGTTTTCTTTCTCTACTCCTCCCTTTCTCTCCCCCTCTCCCTCCCCATTGTTTTTTCTCTCTCTCCTCCTCCATTTCTCTCCCCACCTTCCCCTTCTCCTCCGGCTCCAGCCGATCCTTCTCCTCCCTCTCCCTCCCTCACGGTTTTCTCTCTCCCTTCTCCTTATTTCTCTAATCGCCCGGTTGTCCGATCTGCCGCTGGCCAGGGAAAGGAAGGGAGAGGGAGAGACAATGAGAAGGGGGAGAGGAGAGGGAGAGAGATGGGGAGGGAGAGACAGAGAGAAGAGGGAGAGAAAATAGTGGGGGAGGGAGAGACTAGTAGAAGGGAGAGGGAAAATAGTGGGGGAGGAAGAGGGAGAGAAGGGGAGGAAAGGGATTAGCCCGCGCCGGTCCAGGCCAGAGCCAGAGGTGAAGGGGAAGGTGGGGGGAGAGAAAGGGAGGAGAGAGAGAGAAAAAGAACAGGAGGGAGAGTGAGAGGGAGGAAGGGAGGGAGGGAGCGAAGGAGAGGAGAGGGGTCGGCCGGCGCCAGTCTTGGCCTGAGCCGAAGGTGAAAGGGGGAGTAGGGAGAGGGAAATGGAAAGGTTGGGCAAAAAGGTAATTTCACAAGGGGGAATTACTTTTTTAAAAATGTGTGTGCGGGAATAGAGAAATATTGTGTGCCAGGAGCATGTCCCATGATATTTTGATTATATTACCAAACTACCCTTAATCCATGATTTCGTGCTCGACCATGTGATATTGCAATTTTTTGACCAAACTACCATTAATCCACTATATGGTGGGACTCACAATATCATAATATTATATGTCTCCTCATCTTCTTTGGTTATCTTCTACCGAATTCATTCTCCGTGACCCTCCAAATTGAAAACCATGGATGTAAATATCGGCTACGTAGCAGCCGATATATCAGCCATAGCGGTGGCCACCGTGGCCATGCTACGGCCGAAATATCGATCGTCGCATCCGTAGCGGCTGCTACGCAATCGTGGCGGCCTCTACAGGCCATAGCGGCCGATACGTAGCGGGGGTTTATAAAAACCCTCCATGACAACTTTTGGCCCACTTTTTTCATCTCTCTTCCTCTCTTTTCTCCAACCTTTTTTGACTGCCCCCTAATGGTCCCAACTCCATTTCTTAGGATTTAGGGTTTAGGATTCATCAGGAGGCTTAGGATTCAATGTAATTTCTTAAGAAGTGATACCCTCATCGGGGGATACCCCCGTACCTCCTTTGTGAAGCGCATCTTTTAAAGAAGTGGCAAATCATGAGGTATTGATCACTTCATAGTTCATTCACTTGACTGAATTTGAACCTTCAATGTTGAAGTATTAATATTTAATTGTTCAATGTTCATTAATAAGTAATGACCTAACTCTTAAGTCTTATGCCTTTATTTTTTTTCAATTTTTTTTTAAGTTATTATGACTAAGAAACATAAATACATGTGAAAAAACTAATCATTACTATTATTTTCTATTTATACAACGATACAGGACTTCATATATTGAGGGTACCGCTACGTCCCATTTTCTTACTTAATTTTGCAAAAGAACCACATATTCCTTCATTTTGAATTTTCTGGATTTTTTGAAAATTTTTCATATTTTTGGGCGATTTTTTCAAATCGCACCGCTACTCCGCTACGTATCCCCGCTACGTTACATATCGCCCGCTTCGTAGCGATTTGGCGGTGGGCCGCTACGCCCGCCGCTATCGCTATTTTCATCCTTGTTCAAAACCCCATCTTCGATTATCATGATATCTACTGTTGCATTTTTTACGCCAAAACCCTCAAAATTCAAACCCCATGTCTGAACCTCCATCTCCTCTTTATCTCTCCTTCACAAAATCTGCACATGTCCAATATCCCATCATCTCTTCACAAAATTACCAGATAGCCAAACACCCCAACCTTGCCCATAAGTAAAAACTACAATGTGGGATCCACCCCTAGAAATTACAGCTTTTTAGAAATCATGGTACATGGCGGGGTCTACTTTTAAAAATCACAGATCTTTTTAACTTTTCTTTTCATTAAACTTCCAAGCATGTGTATCCCTTTAATCACCTTAAACCCTCCCGCAATTTCTATTTCATTATAAGATAAGACATCAATGGTAAACAAGACATCAATGAAGTACTGCCACACGTATCCAAATGACTATGGCAAGATCATTTGGCCCACTTGCTCGAATGTTAAATGACTATCACTATATAAAAAATAAATTGTAGTTATCCAAACCATGCATGCTAGCCACTTTCCAATCTAATGCTTAGCACCATCTCTGTCATTTTGTCATCCTTTACTATATCAACCCAACTCATTAGCAGAGTTTCCTCCCCATAATGTATCACATAATATCTATAAGACTGCCATAATTATATTTAGCTAACCGTTTTCCATTATTTCATTTTACTACGTTTAAGGTCATTTCTCCAATTCCTTCTTAATAATGGTAACTGAAGTGAGTGGTGTGGCAACCAAGGACTAGGTAAGTGCTGGATTACAATTTTTATCCCTAAACTTTTATTTATTTTTATTTTTTTGTATTTCTGGTATTAATAGTTTGCAAACATAATTATTGAACACTTGGAATATTTTCTTTTCTTTTCTTGCGTTTTTTATGGAAAAAAACTATTTGTGTTTGTTATCTACTTTGATTTGATTAATGAGAATTTTAGCAATATAGTAATATGCTGCACTATTTTTTTAATGATTATTTTCTTTCTAATGGTACTCATAGGTGAAATCTCAATGGAGTATTTTTTGGTTATTGTAAAGGAGAATGTTATTCGAAGGGGCATCTTAATATTCATGAATAGATTTTTTACAAGGACTATTTCTGAATGTGGTTTTCTTCTCATTTGATCAATTCTCTTTTAGATATTTAAGTTTCAGAAAGTTTTTATTTACATTTTATCAAAAAAGAAATAATTTATAAATTTCTTATTTTCTATTTTCCTTTTTGTATTGATAATTTCTGATTTTTAATGCCTTCTTATTTCTTTTTTTTTTGGATACTAATAAAATCAAATTGTTTGACTCCTCCACTAGATTTATTCTATATTCATTTAAAAAAAATTAGTAATATTTCTAAAAAATATTAAATTTTAATATATTTTTATTTTTGGTCGGGGCTTAGCTTAGGCCTTTGTTCTTGCTTAAATTACTGAACCGCAAGCATGGCATTATAAAATCATCCAATAATGTTGTGATTGTCATTATAGTAAAAAAAAAAAAAATACCTTCTTTTTAAAGTATGGGAAATGATCGAAAAAATCACCTTAAATGTCCGATGTACCAAGATAGCCTTCATAGTTCTTTTATAACAGTAAAAGCCCTCCCTTCAATTTTCAGCACTTCTATTGAGTGACGACATCATGGCTCGTCTCTTCTTCTTCCTCTTCTCCCTCCTCTTTCTCCATCTCCCCCACTCCATTCCTCACTCAACCTGCCGAAAAGCTCTACTATTCAATGCTCTAGATTTATGTGCTTCCCTGGGTTGATCCCCCACAAATATGAATTCCTCAATAAGGGTAGTAAGATCCAGAAAACTGTAAAACCCCAAATGGCGGAAGATGAAGAAGAAGGAGATGAATCTGCTAGAGAAATCCAGCATTGTCATTTTTTAGAGAAAGCTATTTCATGAAACCAATTCTCTTGCAATGGGCGTCTCGAGACTTTTCAAATGGGCTCTTTTTTATGGGGATGAAGAGTAAATGTATGTATTTTTTAGATGGGAAGAAAAAGAGTTTCAGAGGATGAATGAGAAGTGATTCTTTTTTTATGGAAACGGAAGCCTGTGATGTGGGTTTAACTTTCTAACAATGGAAGAAAGATGATATCTTTAGGATAAAATGAGAGTTGGTTTTGATGGAAGTGGAGGCCTAGTGTGGGATTCTGAGAATGGAAGGAAGATGGAAGATCGTTGGAGAGAGAAAGACCATAGAGGCAGTGGATTGGGTGAGAAATCGAGCGGGGGAGATGGAGAAAGATGGCAAAGACAAGGGATAAAGAAGATAAAGAAGAAAGACATTAAACGCAAATATCATCGCTCAACAGAAGTACTGAAAAATTAGTGGAAGGGCCTTTACTGTTATATGAAAACTATGAGGGCCTTTATAGTGCACGGGATATCTAATGAGATTTCTCGGGTAATTTTTAAAAGTATTACAATAAAGAGAGAACTACCAAAAAAAGAATCCTAGATGGCCATTAACCGAAAAACAGGCCACTAGTCAATATTGCACGGAAGTGGTTCCTGTGACCACTTCCATTTTTTTTTTATTAAAGATTTAAACGAGTGACAATGTCGTCGCTTAATATCTCATTTAAACGTGTGATGATGTCGTCACTGAATCGCTGAAACCCCATTTTCCCCTTCTTCCTCCCATCGTTTTCCTCCTTCCTCTGGCGGTTTCCTTTCCCCCTTCTTTCTCCCTTCGTTTTCCTTCTTCCTCTGGCGGTTTCCTTTCCCCCTTTCCCCCTTTCTTAGACTAGTGCTTTCTCTCAAATCCATGGCCTTAGTCACTTTTGAATGGGATATTAGAGTAGGATGAGTTCACAATTTGCATAAGCTGGGTGGGCTGTGGTGTCTGAGTGTGTTGGGGCATATGAACGCAGGGTGGGGGTAAGGAAGGGCGCCTTATAAGGGGATTAGGTGGATGCCACATGCATAATTTCTCTTATGACATATTCTTGATAATATTTATAATAAAAAAAGAGAGAACAAAAGGCAGCCAGTTTTTGCCTGCTTTTCTCTCATATTATCATTTGTCAATTATAATCCGTTCTCCCACTTCATATTAATTGCATCTGCTTTTGCACTTCCTCATTCATTGATGGACATTTAAGACATTTGAATGTCTTATTTCTTCCCTTTTATTAGTCTAAGAAAGGGGGAAAGGAAACCGCCAAGGAAAGGGGGAAAACGATGAGAGGAAGAAACGGGAAATGGGGTTTCAGGCGATTAAGCAATGATGTCGACATACATTTAAATGAGATATTAAGCGACAACGTTGTCACACGTTTAAATCTTTAATTAAAAAAACAGAAGTGGTCACAGGGAACCACTTCCGTACAATATTGATCAGTGGACTATTTTTCGGTTAGTGGCCATCTAGGGTCCTTTTTTTGTAGTTTTCTCTACAATAAATTGTGATATACATTCTAAATGATATTTCCTAATAATTCCATGATATTTCCAAAATATTTCTATAATATGAAAACACCATAAAAATTATGAGAATGACAAAATATAAACTTGATTCTTTAAAAAACATATTGGACCAGTCAGTTAAATCCAAAATACTGTCAATAATATTGTAATAAATATTTGAAAACGTTTTACTTTCATGGTATTTTAGAGATGATCATATTGCCAGAAAATGAAAATATTATAAGAAAATTATGAGAAAAATGAAAATAAGTGCAATGTTTGACCTAGTTGAACTTGGCTGGATTAATTGGAGCAGATACCTTCACCATCTCTTTGTTAATAATTGGGGTACTTATCCAAAACCAATTAAAACACAATAAAAGCTGGAGGCCCCATTACCTAATTAAAACTTTTTTAATATAAATTCTTATGCCGCAATTGAGATAGGTTAAACAAGATATTTGAACTGTGCTCTACCAAATTGTCTACTCTACCAACTTTCCCACTAGCGAATTTTAAATTCTTTAAAAATGAGGAAAAAAATATGGAAAGATAACATATATAAAAGTATCTTGCATATTTTATAGGGATTTCTTATATGAAAATTATTCGAGATTGTGCAGTTACGATAGAGTTGCTTCATTTTCTAAATAATACAATAGAAACATCGTATGTGGATGTGGATAGGAGTGTGCCCGCTTTGAGGCTGGCCCAGTTGTGCCCGCCCATGAAAATTCACGGGGTGTGTCGTGCCCATGGTTTTAAAAATCGGCCGATATCTCACTGAGATATCGGTCTCGGTTATATCGGCCTCAATATAGCCAAAATATCGCAATATTTCGGCCGAGATGAAGTTAATCTCGGCCGTAACGAGAAATATCGGCCGATATTATATAGAATACCCCCAAATCCTAATTTTTTTAACTTTTTCCCTATCTTTATCTTCTTCCCCTCTCCTCTCATCTCCATACTCCTTTGAGCAGTAGTCACCATATAAGTAATGGGAGTTACGGGACAATATAAAAAGGGACACATGTTCTTAATAAGAAAGGACATTTATTTTCAAATGAAGCTCGATCCCCGCCGGGGGATACCTCCGGACCTCCTTCGTGAAGCGCATGTTTTAAAGAAGTAGCAATCATGACGACAAAAGGATCCCACTTGACCATAATAGCTCGGACTCTTTTGCCGATTGTCTTTCCTTTTTTGTGCTTGGATGTCTATTATTATCATGAGTTGCTAGATATGATATTAAACCTATTTAATCATGTTTGGAATGATATAGTAGTAAAGAACTAAAAATTGTGTAATACACTAATTCATGAACTAAAAGGCCTATATTGAGTTAGATTTGATGTTACTCACTTATTTTTCCCTAGATCTAGTATTTTTAAGTGTAGATCTATTTTTTTTTTATTTCCAAAATTTGGGGCTTTTCTTAAAATCAAGTACATTTTTCCACATTAGTGTTCAAATGCATTGATAATGTGGTAATTTAAAATAGATATATACTTTTGGAACAAAAAAGTGTGAGTTTTTGCCCAAAATTATGGTTGCATTATGTCAAATTCATGATATTTCAGCTTATTGATCATGAGCATCAATAATGGTTGCATTATATGAAATACTAGAGAAGAAAGTGAACAGCGACACAGACAGGACTCATAACTTAAGGTGACCGAGATTTTGATTTATTGTTGTTACTAATGAAAAAAATATTGTTTTCCAGCATTTTCTGATATTCTGGATTTTTTGGATATTTTTACGAATTTTTTGGATTAAAAAAAATTCACACCGCGACGGACCGATATTCGCGACGATATCGGTTTTTCTGCCCGGCCGATACCGCAACCGGAGACCGAGATTTTAAACCTGCATGGTCGTGCCATGCCCAGGTTGGCTAGGTGTCTACCCAACACAGGCTGTGTCATGTTGGGTTGTGCCGCCTACAGGCTGGCCCACTTGCCTCTCCTAAATCTTTTTATTTTTTTTTTAAATTTTCTTAAATAAATTGAAAGAGACTTATAGACTTTTTAGGGTTCTCAACTTGAAATAAAATTGAAACTACTAAAATAAATGCACAAACATTAATGCTATTTTACAAATGACAAATAAAATCTTAAATATTTTAAGTAATATATTTTATTTATATAAAAAATCAGCATTTTTCATATAAACGTCGTGTCATGCTGTGACGAGCTGACTCAGCATGGCACGAACACGGAGGACTCCCTAGGATGTCAAACGGGCCGAGCCATCTCATCAGGCAGGCCGTGCCTGGAGCAGGCTGGGCAATGCCATGCCTTCGTGGTTGATGTGTCTCTTTTAATATTTTTTTTTCGAATAATTTTCACCTTTTCGATATTAAAAGTAAAAATTAAAACAAATACAGAGAATGACAAAGATATTTAACTAGTTCGGTCAAACTTGACCTACTCGACTGAGAAGAGAACCATTTGGATATTAACTTCTTGAAGGTTTATAAATATGATTACCTTTAAAACCTTACCATCTTTTTAGAAAATAAAAATAAAAAAGAATAAAAAAATTGTATATTTACAAATCACAATGAAGGAAAAGTAAAAAATCGCATGTTGGGGGTAAAATCTAACATGGACCGTTCCTGGAGTGCCGACCGTTGTGGACAGGTCGGGCCCATCTCGTGCTGTGTCGAAACGAGCTGACCATACCACAGTCCTCGGCCCAGCACAGCCTATGGCACGGGTCGTGCCTGGTGGGCCATTGACTGGAGGATTGGGTTGTGCCGTCGTGGCCCGGCCCGGCCCGGCCCATTTGACATCCCTAGGGCTTTCTAACCTAATACTGGCCACCCGGTCAACAAGCCGTGCCATCCCATGACCCGGGTTTTTTCATGCTAGGTCGTGTCGAGCCTGGGCGGTCTGACCGATTTACACCCCTAGATGTAGATGACTAATTATCCAAATGCCCCTGCCTCCTCATATTTTACATTCAATGCATAGTCCATATTTGGATCCGATTATGGAATATTAGGGGGAGGTTGCATTTCGGACATTCGGATCCAAATATAGCTAAAATGTCCAAAGCGCCCCGCCTCCTTGTACTCTTGAAACCCAAATGCAAAGTGCATGTAGTGTTATCCTATATTTTGAGATATATTAACTTTTTCTTGAAGTGAAACCCATTTTAGGCTATTCTAATCTTTCTATGTGTTCCAACAAATAAAATACTAAAATAATTGTTTCATGTAAAACTAGCAAATGGTGCCCGTGTTGAGCATGCGATGAGCAAAGATGAGAGAGAGATGAGTAGCGATTCAATCAAATTTGTACTTAATGATATAAAATTGTTATTTGTTAAACACCATTTTATAGTTAAATTCATCCCAAACATTTAATGCAAACTATCTCTTAAAGCGTGTTCAATAATATGTATAAAAGACTGTGTGGGGAGATTTCCAGAGCACCAGATTAAGCTTAATCCCAGCCATCAGATAAGACTAAGCACTCTCACGTGCCAGCCGCGTGCTACCCACGTGGCACCGGACTCACCTCGGCTAGCGAGGCAGAGGCCTCGGCCGAAGTCAGACAGCTCCATGCCACTAGCGCCGAGCTCAGCCACCCCCTACGTCTCCATCTCGGCTGAGAACTCCACCTCGGCTGAAGGAGCCGAGACGAGAGCCGAAGCCAGAAAGAGTCTCCACTCACGCCCCTTATCCCCCACGTCACCAGGCACGTAGAGGGGTAGGGGCACGAGCTAGTGGGACAGACGCGACATCCAGCCGCTCACAATCTTCGCCAGATCCTGACAGGGCGGCATCCAGCGGCTGAGGCCACATCAGGGCAAGGCCCGAGGGCAGATCTGATGATCCCCTACCGCCAAAAGCACCCAACACGATCTGGCCCAACAAGACGCGCATTTAATGCATTGTGGGCTGATCCGACTGACATTAAATGCAGGGTGGGCTGGATTGGACCGCATTTATTACTTTGCGGGCTTATCATGACTCCCAGTCAAATCATGGGACACACACCAAGGTGTCCTCCAAAAATACCAGCCAAGCTTCTATAAATATATCCCATACCACATGCAAGGTACGCACAATTTCATACATAGAGCTGTTACTCTGCCTCTCTTCTTCCTCTCCTTCCATTGTTCCAGTTCATTCACTGACTTTGGCATCGGAGAGCCTTGCGCCGCCCAGGCCAGGGTCCTCTGACCGCGTGTTCTTCCCTTTCAGGCTTTCGGACGGCACCCATTCATCATCATCATCGGATAAGTCCTCTAAGGCTCCCCAGTTATTGTGGGTCATTATTTTCTGCACCTACAATTGGCGCCGTCTGTGGGAAAGTAATATCCCAACCTTCCCAACCTTCTCAACCTCAATCTCTCAGAAGCCATGCCTCCGAAAGCTAGGAAGGGCGTAGAGTCCTCAAGAGCAGCGCTCGAGCTGCCACCACCGTCAACGGACGCCCCTCCTCAAGGGCGCTCCCGCACGGTGCATGGCACGCCTGCAGGCGAGGGCCGCTTAGGCTCTCAGCTCTTTGTCGAGTTCCCACTCCAAGAGGGACTCGAGGCCTCGATCTCAGCAGAAGAAGTCGTGCCACCCAGACGCGATGAGCGTCGACGTGAGCGTCCTCGAAAGGACAAAGCCGTGGCCGTAGGAGAGACGCGCCACGTTCAACCCCCTGCTGCTGGAGAGGTTCTCGAAGCCCAAACTGCTCTCCTCCAGAAGCAAGAGCAGCTGATTCGCGAGCTCCAGCAGCAGCTGAGGGCAGCGCAAACTGCCTCCTTGAGGCAGGTCTCCGAACCTCAAGGGAAAAAGAGGGACGCCCCTAGCAGGGCAGCCCAGCCTCCCCGCAAGGATCCCAGAAACCATCTGGACCATAAGCAGAACCAGATTCATGACGAAGGCTCGAGCAACAGCCGAAGTCATCGAGGTCGCGATGGCCGAGCTCGTAGCCATCGCAGCCCGAGCCGCTCTAAGCGAAAGTCAAGGGCCCGGACTCCGGAGAAGGACGATGAGCAGGAGCGATTTGATAAATGCGTCAGATTGGCTCTCCAGCACAACCTGGACGTGCGGGACCGGAAGCAGATCTGCGGCCACACTGATCTAAGGGGCTCACCCTTCACAAAAGAGATCGAGCGCACCCCCTTGCCCAGAAAGTTCTCCGTCCCGCGGTTCGTCCCCTATGACGGACTGTCCGACCCGTCAGCTCACCTCAGACACTTCTCCCAGAAGATGTCCATCTGGGGGAATGAGGGCCACCTAAACTGCAAAATCTTCTCCTCCAGTTTGGGTGACCTCCCCCTGAAATGGTTCTGTTCTCTCCCAGAGAAGTCCATTCCGAGTTGGAAGGATCTCCAGCTCTCCTTCTTGAAGAAGTTCCAAGCCTACAGCGTCGTCCCCAAGAAGGAAGGGGACCTCCTCGCCCTAAGAATGAAGCAGGGCGAGACCCTCGCCGGATTCGCCCAGCGATTCTGGGCGGTCTACAGCCAGATTGAAGGCACCAGGGAAGGGATAGCAATCTTTGCCTTCCAGCATGCCCTGATCCCCGGCCACGACTTGCGGAAGAACTTGGCCGGGAACCCCCCAGAATCTATGCCGGAGTTGATGACCCGGGTGAAGCGCTTTATCGCCCAGGAGGAAGACGAGATCCGAGCCCGGGATCAAGACGGGCATCCGGAGCCCGAGCAGGAGAGCAACCAGCCCCGACAGAGAGGCGGGAAGCCCCCCCAGAAGCAGGAGCCCAAGCGGGCTTGGGACGCCAGTTCGGCGGTGCCCACACCACCCAGGTCTGGGGGCACCAGCAGGCCAAGGCCCCACGCCAGCGCCTATCAAGGCATCAACGTCATCTTCAGAGAGCCGATACACCAGATCCTGAACAAAATAAAGGGTAAGCCGTTCTTCGAGTGGCCTCAGCCCTTGAGAAATGAGCCCACTAACGGCGATCGAAGCAAGCTCTACTGTTCCTATCACAAAGGTAAAGGACACAAGACTGAGGAGTGCAACTCTCTGAAGTGGTAACTGGAGAAACTCGCCGGCGAAGGCCACCTCCCAGAGTTCGTCAAGACAGAAGATGCCGGCGGCAGTGGGGGCCGAGTTCACCAGAGCGCGGCCCGGGACCCAGACAGCGAGGATTCCGGAAAGATCATTAACGTGATCCACCTGGCGTCCTCGGTCCCCTCTCCCTCATCTCGCGGAAGCTCGAATCGCACAGGAAGAAGGTGACGGACGTCGAGCTCGGGCTGGCACCCAAAAAAGCTCGCTGCGGCCGAACTGCGATCAAAGCCCATATTCTGGCGAACTTCAATATCGTCTCGCCCAATTCGGCTCCGACCCCGCCTGATACGACGCTGACAGGCACAGGACACGAGCCAGGGGTAACTGAGAATGGACAGTCTCCCACCTCGGCAACACCCTCTGGCCTGCGGGATGGGAACGATCATTCCTGTAGAGATCGGCCCTCTCGCCCTGAGCACAGAGCCGAAGGAGGGCCGGCCCCGAGCTGGCATGGCCCGTTCAGGGTGGTCTCACGGGCAACGAAGTCAGCCTACAAGCTCAGACAGGGCAAGCCACTGCCGAGATCGCGGAATGCGTCCCGCCTGAAGAAATTCTGTTTCTAAAAAATGTAGCAAGTCTCATTCAATGAAAGTGCCTTTTGCCCTGTCATCAAATCTCTGTCACCTCTCCTTACATGACTTCGACAGCTCCGGGTCCAACGCCCTGGAAAAGGCCTCGATTCCAGACTCGGTCGTTTCCTAAAGCCCCGGGTCTAACGCCCTGGAAAAGGCCTCGAGTCCAGACTCGGTCGTTTCCTAAAGCCCCGGGTCCAACGCCCTGGAAAAGGCCTCGAGTCCAGACTCGGTCGTTTCCTAAAGCCCCGGGTCCAACGCCCTGGAAAAGGCCTCGAGTCCAGACTCGGTCGTTTCCTAAAGCCCCGGGTCCAACGCCCTGGAAAAGGCCTCGAGTCCAGACTCGGTCGTTTCCTAAAGCCCCGGGTCCAACGCCCTGGAAAAGGCCTCCAGTCCAGACTCGGTCGTTTCCTAAAGCCCCGGGTCCAACGCCCTGGAAAAGGCCTCGAGTCCAGACTCGGTCGTTTCCTAAAGCCCCGGGTCCAACGCCCTGGAAAAGGCCTCGAGTCCAGACTCGGTCGTTTCCTAAAGCCCCGGGTCCAACGCCATGGAAAAGGCCTCGAGTCCAGACTCGGTCGTTTCCTAAAGCCCTGGGTCCAACGGCCTGGAAAAGGCCTCGAGTCCAGACTCGGTCGTTTCCTAAAGCCCCGGGTCTACCGCCCTGGAAAAGGCCTCGAGTCGACACTCGGTCGTTTCCTAAAGCTCCGGGTCCTGGACCCTGGAGAAGGCCTCGAGTTCGGACACTCGGCCGGATTCCTAAAGTCAAGGTTTTTACACCCCTCAAAGATCATTGCCGAGCCCACGCTTCCACAGCCGAGACCAGCGGAATGACGACTCCACTTCGGCACAAGGCAGCTCGTCTCGGCCAAAGCCAGCCATTTCGGCCAAGGACAGCTTTCCAGAGGAAGAGAGCTATGCCAGCACTCGAACACACAAAAATGCAAGCATTCCAGAACAGTGCAAACAAAGAGAAAAAGAACTCAAAAGCATTGAACACGGGTCGAGCGGACACAAAACTCACCCTCTCTTATTCATTGTAATTGCTTCATTACATGGATTACAAACATGGAACAAAATACACGGAAGAAAGGCTCACGGCCCTCTGAAGACCCAAAAGAAAGCAGACTGCTCTTCACCGACACCGCCCGCCGGCCGGGAACCTCCGGCGGAAAGTCTTGTCGCATCCTGCCACGAGGTCTTGATATCCCCCAAGAAGAAGGATCTGCGGCATGATTCAGAACCGCCCCTTGGGACGAAGCGAGACCTCCAGGCGCCCGGTGCCGAGAGCTCTGTAACACGCTTTGGCTGGTCAGACCAAAGTTTGCAAACAAGAGCCCCCTCCTAGGGCGTTTCTAGTCCTACCCTCCGCCCAGAACCTTGCGGAGTGACGACAAGGCCGTCGAGCACAGGGGGCGCCACCAACCCACAGCTGCAAAGATTCCCATGCAACCGCACCAGGGAAGGCTGGCCGTAGACCCGCGTTCAGAGAGCGCGTAGCCTACGAGGACCATCTTCAGAGAGTGCGCAGACTGCGACAGGCCTCCCCCCTCGGAGGAAGCCGTCACCTGGCGCAGGAGTTCCATCTGGGTCAAAAGCCCATAGATATCTGATTAACATGGCTGCCAGGCTGTTTGAATATCCTGGTTCTCTCGTCCCTTCCATGGCAAGCCTACTACTCCTATTTATAGGAAGAACAGGGGGCCCGATCTTCAAGGGTCATTATGAGGTGAGGCCTCTCACGCCTTGCGTGGCGTGCTAGACTTCCCCCATACTGACCAGCGGCTCCGATGATACTACGTGGAGCCATCCCCTCGTTCCCCTCAACGGTCACATCACCATGCCTACTGCTGTACAAGATCGCCCCAGATACGGAGTATCAGCGTGAATACCGGAAAAGATCGCCCCAGATACGGAGTATGTCGCAAGCACCCAAGAAGATAGTTCGGCACTCAATTCTAGCGTCCCATCACAGGAAGCACCATGCCGAGCTCAAACACGGAAGTACCAAGAGACAGAAGTAAAAGGACGAGTGGTCAAAGAAGCTTTCAATTGCATTAAAATCCTTGTCATTACATTGTGCAGCAAATACAATTGAAGGAAGTTAACAAAAGCATAAAGCAGAGGAGCGGATGTCCCGAGGTCATGCCCGGTCAGACCCATGGGCTGCAGCGTCGGAAGCTTCTGGAGGAGCGGAGGCCGGCGTCGGGAGTGGGTACGGGGGAGGCTCCCGGAAGGAAAGGTGGTCCTCAGAAGCCCCGGCCTCCTTCAGGCCGGCACGCCATCCTTTCACCCAGGCCTTGTCCCTCACCACGAGGACCCTTTCCTTGTAGTGGGCGGTGACCTGCGCTCTGGCGTCCTCGAAAGCAGCGTCGCACTCCGATTCGAGCTTCGCCTCGGCTTCATCCGCCCTCTTGGATTCGGCCTGAAGCAGGGCCGCATAGTCATCTTCCATCTTCGATATGGAAACCCCGAGCTCGGCCACTCTAGCTCTCTCCACCTCGGCTTCCCCCTTGGCATGCTCCAGCTTCGCCGCGTATTCTCCCTCCACCCTGGCTAGTTTCTGGGTGACGACGTCCAGAGACTCTCGCAAGCCGTTCTTCTCCACGGTCAGCTCGGCAGCGTCCATACTGTATCTACATATCCTGTCAGCTACAGCCATGGTCTTCTGTGCCGCCTGTGAAAGAAACGGGGTATATGCGTTAGCTCCGGAGGTCAGAGGTGCCAGACCGCCGGATTGGCGACAAGAAATGCAGAAAAGACTTACCGTGAAGTTAGACTGCAGCATTGACAGAATCAGCTTCTGGTCGCTGTACTTGTCCAGCTGCTCCATGTCCCGAGGTAGGGCGCAGGCTCGCCCCAGGGCCTCGAGGACCTGTGGATCAATCCTGTGAAGGACGCGATCCTCCATCGTCATCGGCCTCCCCGGCCCAAGCATAAAGCTCGGCTCCCATAACGGCGGCCCCTGAGGCAGCGAGGCAGCGACCGAGCTGGGACCTGCATCTGTCCTCGGCACCTTCGGCGGCCGAGCCCCCTCCTGCTCAACTTCGGCCGGAGGCGAACGTACTTCTAGACCAATGGGGCTAGGAGGTGCGGGAACCTCCGCAGCAGCCACGGGAGAATCCATTCGAACACTCGAAGGAGGCTCAGGGGAATTCAGATTCACAGACCCATGGGGGGCTCGGACATCCTCCACTCCGAGCGCCAAGGCCTCTAGGTCCTCGAAAGACAAGCGCCTGGCACGCCTCATCTCGGAGCTCGGCGAAGGAGATCGGGCAGCCCGACTCGACTCCCTTCCCGGGGCCTGGAGATGTCTCGATCCCGACGTGGAAGCAAGAACGCCAGACGTGGCCCTAACGTCAGACGACGCCGGCGAAAGCTCCTCAGCGGCCTCTTGACTAGCCTGTTCCTGCCCGACTTCGGGACCGGCACCCTCGCCCCGGATCGGCTCTACGGTGCCCTTTAGATACCCGCGGTATCTCTGCTGGTACCCTAGCAGCGACCAAGCCGCCCTACCGTCGTGGCCGCTGTACCGCTTTACTAGGCGGAGCCAGGCCTCGTTCCTCTTCCAGATGTATCGGGCGGCCCGTTTTCTCTCCTTCAAAGCTGTAATGACCAGAAGCATTAGCACGGCAGAATAAAAAGAAACTACATAAAAAAGAGACGGAAGATATTTACTTGGAAGGGTCCCGAAATGGCGAGGGACTTGGTAGCCTCTATCAATGTCGGCTACCCCGAACTCCCAGTTTCCCGAGACGTACAGAAGATCGTCTCCAGCATACTTGCTTGAGTCCTCCAAATACCGGACAAAGCCGTCCCGGCCTGGCTTTGCCCGGAGATAATAAGCATCCCCGGACTTGCATATATCGTATACGTCCTCGATATCGAAGACGCCGAGGTTAATACCCAAAACCTCATTTAACCTGGCTGTGCCCATCACAATCTTGAAGGCATTGGGTAGCAGCTGGCAGGGGCAGAGGCGCCATTGACTGAGACATCTCCTGAGAAGGGGGTGAAGGGGAAAACGGACCCCACCTTCTATCACAGCCACTAGAGGGAACGGCATCCAACCCCTCGAGAAGTCGCGAAGGTTGATGCCGTTAGGATCCTCACCCCTAACTTGGACGTCAGCAGGGATCCTGAAGGCCGACCTGAAGCCCTCGATCGCAGCCTCACCCTCTAACCAGTGGCTATAAATTCCCATTTCTACCACAATCCAAAGACAGAGAAACCCACAAGAGAAGAGGCAGGGCAGGAGGAACTTACGGGAGCAAGACGATGACAATGAGCAGCAAAGAGACACGGCGTCAGCAACACACCACTTCTCAGACGAGGTTCCCTGGCAGCAACTTATTCTCCTTTGATTCAGAATGGCGACAGAGAAGAAGATGAGCCTCGATTGCCCTATATATATATCACCAAAAGGCACCCCCTCTTTTTCAGGGGACCTAGTTGGGCGCACCAAAGGAGCATCTCCTAGAGCTCCGCGCGAATCATTTCAAACATTGATTGCATCCCTGACAGAACGGCGCGCACGATCTCGAGAAGACAGACGACTAACCAGAGGACGACACGCAGAGCCGTCGACCTGTCTCCAGCATTGAATGAGGGACGCCAATTATTGCCTGATTATCCAAAGCGACCGCGAATCAGGGACGAGAGGGACTCCCTTCACCGCGTAGAGCACCGTCACATAGCTCCCGACCTCACGGCACTGACGATCTCCGCAAGGTCAGAAGCTAGGGGGCAATTGTGTGGGGAGATTTCCAGAGCACCAGATTAAGCTAATCCCAGCCATCAGATAAGACTAAGCACTCTCACGTGCCAGCCGCGTGCTACCCACGTGGCACCGGACTCACCTCGGCTAGCGAGGCAGAGGCCTCGGCCGAAGTCAGACAGCTCCATGCCACTAGCGCCGAGCTCAGCCACCCCCTACGTCTCCATCTCGGCTGAGAACTCCACCTCGGCTGAAGGAGCCGAGATGAGAGCCGAAGCCAGAAAGAGTCTCCACTCATGCCCCTTATCCCCCACGTCACCAGGCACGTAGAGGGGTAGGGGCACGAGCTAGTGGGACAGACGCGACATCCAGCCGCTCACAATCTTCGCCCGATCCTGACAGGGCGGCATCCAGCGGCTGACGCCACATCAGGGCAAGGCCCGAGGGCAGATCTGATGATCCCCTACCGCTAAAAGCACCAAACACGATCTGGCCCAACAAGACGAGCATTTAATGCATTGTGGGCTGATCCGACTGACATTAAATGCAGGGTGGGCTGGATTGGACCGCATTTATTACTTTGCGGGCTTATCATGACTCCCAGTCAAATCACGGGACACACACCAAGGTGTCCTCCAAAAATACCAGCCACGCTTCTATAAATATATCTCATACCACATGCAAGGTACGCACAATTTCATACATAGAGCTGTTACTCTGCCTCTCTTCTTCCTCTCCTTCCATTGTTCCAGTTCATTCACTGACTTTGGCATCGGAGAGCCTTGCGCCGCCCAGGCCAGGGTCCTCTGACCGCGTGTTCTTCCCTTTCAGGCTTTCGGACGGCACCCAGTCATCATCATCATCGGATAAGTCCTCTAAGGCTCCCCAGTTATTGTGGGTCATTATTTTCTGCACCTACAAAGACATTCTCAAGGAGGTTTTCCTTGTGATTTGGGTTATATCCAAATGAAACCCAATTTGATCATGAGGTGATATAGTCAAGAATCAAGATTTACAAGATTCTAAAAGGAAACACGTGGGGATAACACTATGATTATCATATCTAGCTTTCTCTTTTATTGTTAATTGCAAAGACTTCAAACCAGAGAATTCGGATAAAGATAATGTAGAAAAGAAAACCATACTTTTAATATTGACAGCCATTTCTGCATCTTCCAATAACGAAGTAGGAAAGAAAGAATACAAGTCTTTTTAATTGCAAAAAAAAAAAAAAAAAAATGCACAAAAACCATTTTCTAATGCAGAGTATTTGTGAGCTGTTGCAGAAGAAAATTTAGCAGAGCATTAGTTAGTTACATAAAATGTGATTGATTGCACCAAGAGATGAGAAGTGAGGAGTTGGATCCTAAGAAATGGAGAGTCTCGCGAGAGAACATGCAAGATTTGAAAGGATGACTTAGGGTCAAAATTATAATTCACAATCAAAATTAAATCCAAAACTCTCCACTTTAATATATTAATAATAAAAAAAAAGCATATTTCCCTTTATTCTTCTCTTTGTAATTTCTTCTCTATATCAAATAATGCTTGTTATCAATATCAAGAAGTCCATCTCTCCTCTTCCTCTCAAGTTCTGAAATGATAATAAGGGAAGTAGGGAATCCTTTCTTTTTCCCCTGCTCTTTTTTCCCACTCTATAATCTACATCTTAAATTTCATGCATTTATCACTAAAGATGGTTACTACTATGTATTATCTTTTATCATTTCAGTAGTCACTCCTTGTTAATTAGAATCCACTTTGATGCGTTTGCATTGGTTTGGTTAGCAGGCTTCATCTAGGGGAGTAGTCTTATTGGGTCAAAGACCACATATTTAGTCCTATTGGGTCAAAGACCTTTACTCTCATAGTAGTGTAAGAGTTACTCTCATATGAGTATATTTCCAATATATATCTGAGAAATTTCGAGAAACTCTCTATTTTAAAAACTTCCATTTTCGCTCTCATACTTTGTAAGGCCATGGAGCCCATCTTGAATCGATCTAATCTTTTCACACACACTACCTCCTCATGAACAGTCATAAGTCCAAATTTGATGTTATTCAACTTTTCTTCAACGTTGGGTTGAGATCCTAAAAAAATGATGCCTCAAAAATCATTAAATTTTAGGGTCATATATCAAGGTGTTAGGATGATCTAATAGAGCTGAAAATTCAAATATAAGTAGGTCTTATACATATCTTTCAATCCAACGGCATTCCATAATTGTCATGTATAACAGTGGGCCCACTATGGGGAGTTTTTTTTAAGGAAAAAAAAAAACTCCTTGAAAGTTTTCCACAGCTCCTCATATATATCAAGAGCAAACTACCCAATAAGAGAATAGGATAATGAAAAATATTAAAAAAGGATTCTTTTAAAGGGAAAAGCTTGAGACTATGAGAATAACATAAGGAATGCTTTCATGGTATAATTTCAATATTTGAACTTGAAACCAGGCCATATCCGGATTTGAATAACACTAATGTCGAAAATTCCCCTTCCCTTCTCATATTCCACAATTGGAGTGAATATGAAATATATATGTTTAGGAATTAGGAGGCGCCGGGTTATTTTGCACAATTGGTCATCCAAGTGGTTGTACAAAGCCTTCTAACGTAATATTCAGAAAGAAAGGTGCTCCATCATAAATATATATATATATATATATACAAGATTTGTGCAGTTTCATGTAAAAAAATCCTATTCTATATTGGAAAATATTCAGGTATATATGAGAACTTTTTTACGGGGCCCAATTGTGAGCTCCATTTGGGGATGGGACCAGGAGGGATGAAAAGATCTATGTGAGACCACTCCAAGTATCAAATTTGACCCCAAACCCATGCTCCTAACTCCTTCATCCATGGCCCACAAGTTTAATGGCTTTGTATTCAAAAAAATATTCAACATTCAATCCAACGGTTCAGTCCATTCGGATGCGTGCCAATCCTTAGGATTAGTAACTATCAGGGGGTTCCCCATTGGTTGCTAGGTTTGGATGAGTTACTAGTTGCGCCCCGTAAAAAAGTTCTTATAGTTCTCACTTGAATATTTCCTATAAAATTCTAACTTAATATTTATATAAAATTCTAACTTTTAAGTTAGTTTCTTCAATCATCTCCAATAGCATCCTAAGAAACCCCTAAAATATCTTGTCGTTTTCCCATGAACAGTATTTGTGATAATGATTGACACTTATAGTCTTATGCAGTAAATAAGATAAATTCTCAATCTGTAGTAATACATGATATATCTCCCTTTGTGTTCAACTTACAAATGCTATCGGTAGTCAAACATCTAGATGCTTTGAACTTCTTGTTCTTTGTTTCTTGAACTTTTGAACAGAAGAAGCTTTTTGGGGCCTTTGTTGACTGACAAGCAAAACAACTAATGCCCGGTGATCTAGATGAAGTCAACGAGCCTAATATGTTGTTGATTGAAAATTAAGAGCACTAATAATAGTGTTCGCACTTAGATAAACAAAATGAATAAAATGGTGTCAATCGTACATATAGTTAGGGTGAATGGTATTACAATCAAGATTAGGATCTTTCATTTGAATGTTAATATGGAACTTATGAGGATGCTCAATTCTCATTTTTTTATTGTAGGTCCCGCGTGTTTAGCATCTCTTTCTCTCTCAAACAAGAATCATATAGACCCACCACCAAAATGATAGGATTGTTGCGGGATCTATTTAGCCCCGGTGATCGAAACCATGATGGGTCTCACTAATGATGAAATCACTGTGGATTACCCTGAAAACTATTCATGGTTTCTTCTTTTTCGTACCCCGGCCAAGGGGGCTTGGACCGAAAGAGCCCACACCTGTGGGAAGAGTGACATACCCTGTGAACGATTCTTGGACAGCTGGGTTGCTAACCAATTGAGCAACCCATTTTTTCTCAATTATTTTCATTGTAAATCAACACATCAATCAAATCCAAATCCCACCCATTGATTTAGGGTTTAGGTTGACTCTTTTGTATCCTTTATTGAGTCTGATTTGTCATTTCTGACTTGATTAATAGTTGTTTGTGTTAGAAATATTGGAAAATAGGTCCAAGATTAGGTCAACGAATATATGCTTTAGGTTTTTGAATCAAGACTTCAAGTGAATGATTTCTTATCTTATTCTAGTATAAATTGAGATGTGTTCTCAAAACAAATCGACGGTGAAATTTCTATTAAAAATGGATCCTCGCGTGTATGGTTTGAGCCTAATACTTGCCAATTGACCATCAACCCAGCTGAAATCCAATGCAACCTGACCCATTGCCAAAATCTCAGGTCTAATCCATTTTTGATTCAGGGGATAGACATTATATACAAGTTTCCCTTTTCATATTGGATAATAGACCATGGTTTTCAGATTCTCAGGTTGCCATCTATATTTATGTCAATACAACCCTCATTAGCATCCGAATGGATCACATGCTCTGTTTTCTTAATATTGATATTGCAGTTCCTACATAAGAAACAAGCTCTAAGAATAGTGAAACATGTTGACTATCAAATTCACGAGCCTTGATTAATGTCCTATGCCACTTATTTTTTATGACGTGGGTATCCCTAAGGTCTTTGATCTAACAGGACTAAACTCATGGGTGACGCCCGCTAAAGCCACACAAATGTAGACCGGGCAAATTTTGAGTGATTTTGAACATAGGATGTGGGGAGCAAATCCACCCCAAATGCCACTCCACCAATTCTCGGTTGGGTACAAGATCCTGTTTAAGGTCTCAGGTTGGCGATTTTTTCCACTGGGTTGAGGAATTGTGGTTCCAATTTCTCAACTGTTTGTTGTCTGATCTGTTTTTAGAACAGGTCAAGACAATTCAAACCGCACCTGATAAAGGTCTCAATTGTTTTCCCAGTGGGTCAGGTTATGTGGTCTGGTTTCTGTTGGTATAGAAGCCCCAGCTGGTAATTGTTTTCAATTTTGTTGAAGCGAAAGTTCTATTCTTCTTATCATCCTGATGCTCCGATCGAGTAGGAGACTCTGCGAATTCCCTGGGCCCAGATGGTAAATTAATCAGTGGGATAACCTTTAAAATCCAAACTGCTCGAACCCAGCCCACCTTGTTCTACCATAGAGGAAATTTCCAATTGAGTACATTGTCAAAATTGACTATGTATAGAGACATGTAATTTAACTCTTTTTTTTTTTTTTTCTTTTTTAGTCACATACTTTGGATGTGATCAATCTGATGATGGTGGGTGTAACTTTGATCAAATTGAGATTTTCTTTAATGGCAAAACAATATGGGACAAATTTGAATGATGTGGATTCTAAGTCAGACCGGAGGTCTTACCCTCCCACCTTTTACACAATCTGGTGTATATAGTTCTCAAATGATCTGGGCCTGGCCTGAATTTTAACTTATGTCCTGAATCCAGACTAGAGTTTTAGGCCCAATAAATAAACGGTCAGATCTTGGACAAGTTGTTGTCCGACCAGATTTGGCTCATGAACCCAACAAGTAGGGGGTGTTCATGGGCTGTTCGGCTTGGTCTGAGGCATATCCGAGCCCAGACCGATTTTAGAACGCAGGCCTGTATCTGGTCAAGCTAGCCCATTTAGTCAATCGGGCCGTGGATGAACTGGGCTTTCTAGAAAGTGTTGGACAGAATCACTAAATTACAAGCACTTATTATTTGTGCAGAGCCGGGCTTTGGGCTTTCCATCACTTAATCCAAGACAGGCCCAAAGTGACATGTGCCCAGTCGAGCCTGGGCTATCCCAGCAGATGAACACCCCTTCATGCAAGCCCATGCACACCCCCGTTGGGCCTAGCTTCTGCTGGGCCTTTTTATCATGCTTGATTTTATCAGCAGGGCCTATTTTCGGCGGCTTAGTCAAATTGTTAGGGCAACTAGATTAAGTTTTCTTAATTAATCAATCTTGGCGCTTTGAATTCTGGGCCTGATTTGATCAGCAAGGCCTATTTTGGGTTTAGAACCCTGTGATCCACTATTTCGTTGACAAATAATCTAGATCATAGAATGGTTTATTAGGGTCATGATGCCAAAACTCTAGTTATGGATTTGATTAGATTCTTGTTCCACTTCGATCCATTTTGACTGATTTCTTCATGAGCCAATATCAAAATCCCAAACCCACTAATATAAAAAAAAAAATGGCCCCATCATATCAACGAGTCAGGTTAACCAGTGTATTACGAGTTGAAAACCGACCTGTATTTGATCCTTTTTTAATATTGAATCAAGCCAACCTGATCCAACACACATCCAATGGAACTAACCCGTTTAATCTGACCCGACCTTTTAGAATCTCTTCCCCAACCCCAATCCTTTTCAAATGTTAAGGTTGTCAGGCCATAAAACAGTAAGTCTATATGGACCGAAAGAATAGCCCGATACCATGACCGAACCAACGTGGAAAGCCATGTGGCACTGAGGTGGACCAAAGTGAAGAGAAAATTTCAAACGCCCGCCAGAATGAAAAAAAAAAAAAACAAAAAAAAAAGAAGAAAGAGGTCTGGAGAGAGAAATGCCCTAACCAAAACCCTGCATCAACCCCAGAACTCAAAAATCTCTACCAGAAGCCAAAGCTTCCTCGCCGCGATGACGAAATGAAAGCAACAAAAAACAAATCCAACGAGAAAGAAACCAAAACACATAGAATAAGAAGAAGCAGAAGCACTCGTCTTCTCAGCTTCCATGAAATCAGCAGCAGAAGCAGCAGAAGAAGAAGAGCAGCACGAAGAAGCTCAAGAACTCGATTTTCCAAGTAAAGAAAACTCCGACCCCTGCGAAAGGCTGTTGCAGCGCTACAAAAAGTCCTCCGCCTCTCAGCACCGCCATCTCTGCGCCTCCGCCGCCGCCGTCCGCTCCATCCTCCAAGAAGAGCAACTCCCCCTCACCGCCCACGCCTACTTCGCCGCCACCATATCCTCCATCCACGACGCCGTCACCGCCGGAGCCCTAGACCCCGACTCCGTCTCCGCCCTCTCGTCCTTCCTCTCCATCCTCCTCCCTCTCGTTCCGCCGGAATCCCTCTCCTCCCGTAAATCTACAAATGCCGCATCAGTCCTTGCTGGCCTCTTGCGGGGTCAGAATGATAAACTTTCTGCTTCCACTGTGCGGTCCCTCGTCAAGACAATTGGGTTTTTGGCGCCTTTGTGCGGAGGGGAGGATTGGGGTGCGGTCGAATTGCCTCTCAAGTTGCTTCTTGAGTTCTCCATTGATAGGCGGCCGAAGGTATTGGAAATTTTGAAGATGAGATTCTTTTGATTGTTTGTTTGTTTGTCTTTGGTAGGGTATAGAGTTCCTGATTTTAGAATTTGAGAATTTTGTCTTTGTTGGATTTTGTTGGCACTTGTCTGAAACTATGAACTGCATGAAATCTATAATATCTATTTTTCTCAATGTCTGTTTGCTACTTCAATGTAAGCAGCAAAGCAAGAACTTCCTTTTTGGACAAAAAGACACGTTTTTTTAAATTTTCATTTCAAATCACTGGCTTTAACATAAGGCATGAAGGTTGTCTGATTTAATAATTGTTGGTTTCCCCAGTACCTTTTCTTTTTAGCACAGATAGAGTAAATAACTTATTTTGATTATTGCTTCTCCTAAAAGTAGTCCCTCATTTATCAATTTTTTTCAACCTTGACGTCGCAGGTTCGTAGATGTGCTCAAATGTAGCTCGAGAAGGCCTTTAAGTCCTTTGGATCCATTGTTCTTAAAAAGGCCTGTAAATTGGCACTTGGTATGTTCCAAGGTTACATACCTTTGGCATCTGAACTAAGTGCAATAAGAATTGTAGATGGGTCTAAGAATGAAACATTCCATGCTTTTGCTCCCAATTTACTATATTTAATTTGCTTGACTTATTGCATATGGCCTCATATTCTTTATGTTTGTGCAGGTTTCGGCAGGAGATCTTGAATTGAACCTTTAAGAAGGTCTGTCAGAATATTTTCTGCGAAGAAGATCACTTGGAAACTTTGTAGGCTCTATGTTCGACCCCAACCCCACTTTAATGTGATTAGTGCCTAATTAATCTTGATTAGGCACCTAATACTTATTTTGGTTGATTTTATAATGGATTAGGTAGATTAGTGAGGGTTTTGACCAAGAGCTATGACCTTTTGAATAGTTTTGGATAATGCTTGTATATATAAATTCTTATTGGTTTTCATGTGCATTGCATAGAGCATTTCATCATGAGTCATCTTCATGTTTGGACCTAGATCTTTTGAGCCCACTTGACCCATACCCAAGCCCATTTCCATCAAAAGGGAAAGAAATTGGGTTTGCATGCAATGAAGCCAAGAATTCCCATTTAAACTACTCACCACCGTACCACACCCTCATTTCTCTCTTCATTTCATTCAAATGAGAGAACTACTCTGTCTCCTTCATCTCCTTCTTTCTTCTGCTTCTTCTTCCTCCAAATTCTTTGATATGAGCCTCAAGAGGAAAGACAACATGTAGGAGATTCAGCCCACTTCATCTTCTCCGTCTTCTCTTGCAAGGAATATCCATTTCCTAAGCCAAGCTTAGCCAACCTCTTTTGCATGTTGCTGGGAGTTCTTCCTTCCCTCTCTATCTTCACCTCTTCCTCCCAATCTCTACTTTCTGTTACTAGTGGAGAATGCATGTGAGGAATCTCAAGTTTACCATCTTCAACAACACCTTCCACTAGCTTTCTCTCATCACCATCTTCTCTATTGGTAAGTGCTCTTCTCTTATATGATTCCCTAAGCTTAAGATGGACTGTTTGAGTTCATTTAAATTGCATGCATGATGATTTATCTCCGTTTATTGCATTTTACCATTGTAGGAAATTGTGATTGAGTTAGCATTTGGGGATTTTACTTGATTTGAGCCAAATGAAAAGATTAGAATGAAAAGCACCAAATAAGGCAAGTATGAGCAAATTGGATTTATACATGTTAATTGATTCATTGATTGAGTTATGTTATTTATTCTATGGAATGTTAATTTCAGCCTTGTTCCTTTAAATTAACTTGATAATGTTAAGTGGGTTCTTTTGAATGGATTAGTAAAGAATGAATTGGATGGGTGGAAAGGAAATGGACCATATGAGCAAATGGTGGCTCAAATTAGTCATTTCATGTTCTTAGGAATATTGTAGAAGTTGGATAGATGAGGGGGGGTTGATAAACAATGTAAAACAGAATTTTTACAAGTTCTGTGCTGAAAATTCTGCCTAGAATTGGGCCAGCCGGATTGGGCCCGCTGGAGTGGGTCGGCCCATTTGGGCCCAACGGTGCCAACTTTGGAATGGCTATAACTTTTTACCCGTATGTCGGATTTTGGAGTTCCATATACCGTTGGAAAGCTCTCGAAGTGTAGAATCCAGTGGTATACACCATTTAATGATCAGATATTGGGAGAGAAAAGTAAATATTTGGACCATTGAACCGGGCCCTATCTCTTTTGGAAAAAGGGACCTTAAATCTAGTTGGGCACCTAGGTTGGAACCATTGGCCATTAAGGGAGTTAATCCCACTTCAAGGGCCTAAAACCTTCCATAATCAATCAATGAGGATGATTATGACATAAAAACTAAAATCATAAAGTTCTTAGGGTGTTTAAGATTGACTTTGTAGGTCCTTAGACATGGAATCCTAACCAATTAACATAGTCCGATGGAAAGTATAACATGTGAGAATCTTTGGCTAAGATTATCTCACGTGCTTATCCGTCTCATCTAGAACTTCACCATGGGTGTTGATTTAGAGGGATTCGATGTACCTCACACACATACAATGTGACATCAAGAAAATGTAGCACGTGCATCGAATTATCTAAAACTATATCGAAATGGACGGTTAGAGATGACGGGTAATTAGATTAGGGTTGGCTAGTAAATATCCTTGATTCTATTAATCTATTTGCATTTGCATATTGAGATTGATTTATTTATTGCCCTTAAATATTCAGTTACTTGTTATATGCATTATTTGTATTATTCCACAAATTGTACTACAATTGCTTTACGAATGTTATCGTACATTGATGTGATATTAGAACGGGGTAAGCATATGATTCGAAATTATGGTTTGGAAATAAATGGATTTGATTAGAAATGATTCAGTTAGAAAAGTCTTACTCCAGTCTAATTATTATTCGATTCGAATGGTTCGGCGTTACTTAGCTTTGACCTTGTGATACCCGACGGGGTTACAACTTGATTTAGTTATTCGAGACTACTGCAGTATGTCATCTAGAGTACCGAAACTCCAGAACCGGGTAGCCAGTCAGCCTTTGGCCGGGACGCTGGTGACATCCCAACTAGATCCGCTCTCTATCGGAGAGGATGAGCAAATGTAATAGCCAACTAGAAAGTAATTATTCGATTATTGATTCGATAAAGCATGAATTATTCATAATTCACAATGTGCCTAGTTGACATTTATTTGGTCTCTTTAATCTATTCGTCTTTAAATTCGAAATTTGAATAACATGTGTTGAATCTTAATTGCTCATATATTGTTGAATCGTCATATTCATGGTGCTACACTTTGTGTCACAGGGATCCAGATCACCGAACATGATAGCTAATAGCCTTCAGATTAGAGAGTTGATTGGTAAAGTTAATGGTTGGCTTTGACCGCCAGAGTACGTACAAGTGTGGTAATTATGACTTAAAACTAGATAGTTAATCTTGCACTTAGTTTAAGTATGCATTTAAGAGATTTAAATTAATAGCTTTGTTATTGATAAATTGTAATATAATGGATTGGATAATGGACTGGTCATGGCTTTGTTATTGATGATATACATGTTTCCGCAAATAAATGTTCTTGACAGGTGTCAGTGAGTCATCCCACAGCATGAAAAGTGGAGTTTTCTCCTTCGTGAATTTGGATCTGGTCCAAAACAGGTGCGAGTTCATGGGAGTACGCATGTCACACCTCAGGAACCACCCTAGTCAGGGAATTCTTGGGTCCGGGATGTGACACTCCATGTCTTTTTGTAATGGTGGAGTTGAAGTTGAAGTTCTGTTGCTATTTTTTTTGTAAATGAGGTTCACATCAAACTGTAAATGTGTAGATCATGTCTTTTTGTAACGGTGGAGTTGAAGTTGAAGTTCTATTGCTATTTTTTTTTTGCGAAGGAGGGCCATTTGAAGTTGTACTTGTGCCTTCATGTCTTTTTGTAACAGTGGAGCCTCATCTTATTAAGGAGTTTGTAAAGGAGCAAAAATGTTCTTATTTTGTAGTAAATCAATTTGGATTCTAATGTCCTTCTTATTTTATGTTTTTGGTTGATCAATGATTACAAAAGGATATATCTGGTTGATGACCCCAAGTTTTAATTTAGAAGTATATAGAACAGGTTAAACATTTATAAATAGGATTCAGTCGGCACAAGATTCGTCAACGTCAACATAAACTTGTGTTGACGTCGACAAAAAAGCCCAGTTAGTAATAATAGCATGCCTGTGAATTTGTTGACGTCAACAAAAACTTGTGTTGACGTCGACAAAAACGCCCAGTTAGCACTAATAGCATGCCTGCAAATTTGTTGACGTCAACACAAGATTCGTCGACGTCAACATAAACTTGTGTTGACATCGACAAAAATGCCCAGTTAGCACTAATAGCATGCCTGTGAATTTGTTGACGTCAATACAAGATTCGTCAACATCAACATAAACTTGTGTTGACGTCGACAAAAACGCCCAGTTAGCACTAATTAGCATGCCTGTGAATTTGTTGATGTCAACATAAGATTCGTCCACGTCAACATAAACTTGTGTTGACGTCGATAAAAACGCCCAGTTAGCACTAATAGCATGCCTATGAATTTGTTGACGTCAACACAAGATTCATCGACGTCAACATAAACTTGTGTTGACGTCGACAAAAACGCCTAGTTGGCACTAATTAGCATGCCTGTGAGTTTGTTGACGTCAACACAAGATTCGTCGACGTCAACAGAAACTTGTGTTGACGTCGACAAAAACGCCCACTTCCTGAGGGTTTTTTTTTTGCTGAGATTTGGGGATTTCAAAGACCATACGAAGGACTTAAAATCTGTTATTTTTCAAGTCGTTTCAATCACGGTTGCCTGCGTTTCAAACCGTGCACTTTTGAAACTCGGTTAAGAAAAACTGCAGAAATCTTATTGAGTACTCATGTTTAGGACATTTTTTAGCCCACTTCCCGAGGTTTTTTTTTTTTGCTAAGATTTAGGGATTTCAAAAACCATATGAAGGACTTAAAATCTGCTATTTTTCAAGTCGTTTCAATCACAGTTGCCTGCGTTTCAAACCGCGCACTTTTGCAACTCGGTTAAAAAAAACTGCAGAAACCTTGTTGAGTATCCTTGTTTAGGACAGTTTTTAGCCACTTCCCGAGGGTTTGTTTTTTGCTAAGATTTGGAGATTTCAAAGATCATATGAAGGACTTAAAATCTTCTATTTTTCAAATCGTTTCAATTACGGTTGCCTGCGTTTCAAACCGCGCACTTTTGCAACTCGGTTACGAAAAACTGCAGAAACCTTGCTGAGTAACCCTATTTAAGACATTTTTTAGCCCACTTCCCGAGGGTTTTTTTTTTTTTTTTTTTTTGCTGAGATTTGGGGATTTCGAAGCCCATATGAAGGACTTAAAATCTTCTATTTTTCAAGCCGTTTCAATTACGGTTGCCTGCGTTTCAAACCGCGCAATTTTGCAACTCGGTTAAGAAGAACTGTAGAAACCTTGCTGAGTACCCCTATTTAGGACATTTTTTAGCCCACTTCCCGAGGGTTTGTTTTGCTGAGATATGGGGATTTCAAATCCCATATGAAGGACTTAAAGTCTTCTAATTTTCAAGTCGTTTCAATCACGGTTGCCTGTGTTTCAAACAACACACTTTTGCAACTTGGTTAAGAAAATCTGCAGAAACCTTGCTGAGTACCCCTGTTTAGGACATTTTTTAGCCCACTTCCCGAGGGTTTGTTTTTGCTAAGATTTGGGGATTTCAAAGATCATATGAAGGACTTAAAATCTGCTATTTTTCAAGTCGTTTCAATCACGGTTGCCTGCGTTTCAAACCGCACACTTTTGCAACTCGGTTAAGAAAAACTGCAGAAACCTTGTTGAGTACCCATGTTTAGGACATTTTTTAGCCCACTTCCTGAGGGTTTTTTTTTTCTAAGATTTGGGGATTTTAAAGATCATATGAAGGACTTAAAATCTGCTATTTTTCAAATCGTTTCAATCACGGTTGCCTGCGTTTAAAACCGCGCACTTTTGCAACTCGGTTAAGAAAAACTGCAGAAACCTTGTTGAGTACCCCGGTTTAGGACATTTTTTAGCTCACTTCCCGAGGGTTTTTTTTTTGTTGCTGAGATTTGGGGATTTCAAAGCCCATATGAAGGACTTAAAATCTTCTAATTTTCAAGTCGTTTCAATCACGGTTGCCTGTGTTTCAAACACGGTTGCCTGTATTTCAAACAGCACACTTTTGCAACTTGGTTAAGAAAATTTGCAAAAACCTTACTGAGTACCCCTGTTTAGGACATTTTTTAGCCCACTTCCTGACGGTTTTTTTTTTTGCTGAGATTTGAGGATTTCGATGACTATATGAAGAACTTAAAATCTACTATTTTTCACGTTGTTTCAATCACGGTTGCCTACATTTTAAACCGCGCACTTTTACAATTAGGACATTTTTTAGCCCAATTCTAGAGGGAATTTTTTGCTGAGCTTTGGGGATTTCAATGACCATTTGAAGTACTTAAAATCTGCTATTTTTCAAGTCGTTTCAATAATGGTTGCCTGCGTTTCACTCAGCGCACTTTTGCAACTCAACAAAAAAGTATATGATCTGGCATAAACAGCAAGAAAATAAACACAACTTAGGCATAAAAAATATCAATTCCTGCAATCTTCAATCCCATAACACATACTCATTCAAATCTGCAAAAAATATGCAGAAACCAAATCCTTCGCAATAAACCAAAACAAACCAAACCTTTTCCCACTAGGTGGGGTCGGCTATATGGATTTAACGACACCAATCAAATCTGTTTAGGGCCTTATCCTCCGTTAGATATATGTAGGCAAGGTCATGTTTAATATTTTTTTTTTAACTTCTCTTGGGTCTCCCTCTCCCTCTCCTACTCCTGGCAATCTCCATGCTTTCACACCTTTAACAGGTGCCTCCGTTGGACTCCTTCTAATATGGCTGAACCATCTCAGTCGATTTTCTCTCATTTTATCTCCAATCGGTGCTATTCCTACTTTGCCCCTAATCTCCTCATTCCTAATCCTATCTCTCCTTGTGATCCCGCACATCCATCTTAACATTCTCATCTCCGCAACTTCCATATTTTTGGCATGATTATGCTTTACTGCCCAACACTCTGATCTATATAACAATGCTGGTCGTACCACCACCTTATAATACTTTCCTTTAACCTTGAGGGGGACTTTCCGATCACACAAGACCCCCGAAGCACTCCTTTATTTGGTCCACCCGACCTGAATCCTGTGACTTACATCAGTATCAATCCCTCCATCCTGTTGCACCATAGATCCAAGGTACCTAACGTTTTCTTTTTTTACAATCTTTTGTGTGCCCAAACTTACTTCTATGTTACCAGGCACCATAAATCCTTCGCAATAAACAAACACAGAAAACCTGCATCCTAATCGAAATTCCAACCTAATCCACTCCATGCATCAACAAGAAGTACATAGGCAGTAAATCCACAGAGAAACACAGAAAGACTGCATCCTTAAATTAAAGTTCCAACCTGACCAACAGATGCTTCACAACATCATTTAACATTTCCAACATCTGCCAAGTCCAAATCCAACAGATTCATGACAACATCCAAGTCCAAATATGAACAATAGCACAAATAAAATACCACATCCAAAAATACCACAAATAAAATTACAATATCTGCCAACCCATTAAAATCCACATTCGACTACCACAATAGAAAACCTGCATCCATTTTTCATTTTGACAGATCTTCTTAAAGGTTCAATTCAAGATCTACCGCCGAATCCTGCACATTTAACAAAAGTATATGAGACCATATGCAATAAAGTTAAGCACAACATATAGTAAATTGGGGGCATTCTTATGGTTAAATTCACAATCTCTTGTGTGACGATCTCGTCTCCACGATCGAGAAGATAAATTTGAAGATTTAACATGCAAAATTTACAATCTTACTTTTTTTTAGGTAAAAGCAATCAGATTTTTTTGAATGATCATTGTACAATTTTGTCGGCACAACGGTACCCTTCTTATAAGTTTTAACTTCAAGACTAAACTTGCTTTGCTGCTTACATTGAAGTAGCAAACAAACATTGAGAAAAACAGATATTACAGATTTCATGCATTTCATAGTTTCAGACAAGTACCAACAAAACCCAACAAAGACAAAATTCTCAAATTCTAAAATCAGGAACTCTATACCCTATCAAAGAGAAACAAACAAACAATCAAAAGAATCTCATCTTCAAAATTTCCAATACCTTCGGTCGCCTATCAATGGAGAACTCAAGAAGCAACTTGAGAGGCAATTCGACCGCACCCCAATCCTCCCCTCCACACAAAGGCGCCAAAAACCCAATTGACTTGACGAGGGACGCACAGTGGCAGCAGAAAGTTTATCATTCCGACCGCGCAGGAGGCCAGCGAGGACTGATGCAGCATTTGTAGATTTACGGGAGGAGAGGGATTCCAGCGGAACGAGAGGGAGGAGGATGGAGAGGAAGGACGAGAGGGCGGAGACGGAGTCGGGGTCTAGGGCTCCGGCTGTGGCGGCATTGTGGATGGAGGATATGGTGGCAGCGAAGTAGGCGTGGGGGGTGAGGGGGAGTTGCTCTTCTTGGAGGATGGAGCGGATGGCGGCGGCGGAGGCGCAGAGATGGCGGTGCTGAGAGGCAGAGGACTTTTTGTAGCGCTGCAATAGCCTATCGCAGGGGTCGGAGTTTTATTTACTTGGATAATTAAGTTCTTGAGCTTCTTCGTGCTGCTATTCTTCTTCTTCTTTTGCTGCTACTGCTGATTTCATGGAAGCTAAGAAGACGAGTGCTTCTTCTTCTTCTTCTTATTCTATGTGTTTTGGTTTCTTTCTTGTTGGATTTGTTTTTTGTTGCTTTCGTTTCATCATCGCGGCGGGGAAGCTTTGGCTTCTGGTAGAGATTTTTGAGTTCTGAGGTTGATGCAGGGTTTTGGTTAGGGCATTTCTCTCTCCAGGCCTCTTTCTTCTTTTTTTTTTTGTTTTTTTTCATTCTGGCGGGCGTTTGAAATTTTCTCCACTCTAGTCCACCTCACTGCCACATGGCTTTCCACGTGGGTTCGGTCATGGTATCGGGCTATTCTTTCGGTCCATATAGACTTACTGGCCATAAAAAGCCCAACACAAGCCTGGCACATTCCATATAAAATTATCTAGAGAGTTTTATGGGAAAAAAACCTCTTAGACCGGCCCATGCATGACAAATGATTCGATGCACACAAAAAATGTACTTTGTTGAGGTCAATGTCCACCCTCGTTCTTGAGCGGTCATTGTTAATTTGTATGGCTCAATAGAAGTTAATAAGTCTTGGTTAACCGGGCCCCTGTATTGCCTAAGTTGTACTGTGATTAGAAGTAGGGTTTGGGTGTAACATTGTTTGGGGCTGATATTATAAATAGAGACTCAGTGTCTCTAGGATATATACCTATATTCTGATTGCATAGTTATTTCTCTTGTCTTCCCGTGGATGTAGGCTCAAAGCCGAACTACGTAAATCTCTGTGTGTTCTCTTGTGCGTGATTGATCTCTTTTTGTAGGCACTAGATCTCAACAAACTGGTACCAGAGCTTCTTTTTTTTTTTTTGCTTGATCAGAGGAGATCCGTTGAATCGGCTTTCGAAAGGGCTGCGAATCGTGCGAAGATCGAAGGATCTGTTGGTGGGTCATGATCGTTGAAGAATAAGAGATTTTTTTCGGAGCCAAGGATTGATCTCCGTCGCCCAGTTTCCAGAGCCACGGACTACAACTATTCTTGTCGCCTGAGGACTACTGTTGCTGCCACGCCGGAGAAGAAGATCGCCGGAAGCACCTGCACCTAAAGCAAAGAGGAAGAAGATGCTGTTTTGAATTGGGTTTGTTTTTCTTCGTTGGGCCCCCCATCGCCGCCAAGGACAGCACGTCGTTGCCGGAGCCATCGCCGAGCTCCGCATCCCATCACCGGTCCTGCTCGATCGTGTCACCGGAGAAGAAGCGCCGCTGCGCCGTGCGTGTTTCGGTTACAGAACTAGAAGATCGAAGAAGAAGAACCCAGTCCGGGCTGGGTCCAGTCCAGGTCGGCCCGACTCGTTTGCAGCAGAGCCCAGAACGAGTGCAGAAAGGGGCTGGTACAGTTGCTGACATCAGCATGGTACGGTCAAAGGAAGATTTGACCGATCGACGGCTGAAATTGTTTTCGCGATATCTTGACGATCCGGAGTCCGATCTGAGGTTCGTTTTGAACCTACGGACTCGTTTCGAAGAGATCTACGCAGGTATAGTGAAAGATTCGCTGAATGGATGCTAAGTTTGAGATTGAGAAATTCGACGAAAATAATGACTTCGGTCTATGGCATTTGAAGATGAACGCTTTACTGGTTCAGAATGGGTTGCAGAAAGCTTTGAGGGGAAAGAATGCTTTGTCTAACAGACTATCAGATGATGAGAAAGATGAGTTGCTGGAGAAG
The DNA here is from genome assembly GCA_012931725.1 of Litsea cubeba. Lineage (NCBI taxonomy): Eukaryota > Viridiplantae > Streptophyta > Magnoliopsida > Laurales > Lauraceae > Litsea > Litsea cubeba. The sequence goes on along the minus strand of CM022953.1, from coordinate 43,794,320 downwards.
GCGTACGGTCAGATTCTACTGTTTCTGAGCGATAGTGTACTGTGAAAGGTTGCTCATGAGAAAACTATTGCTAGCATATGGCAGAAGTTGGAGAACTTGTACATCGAGAAGTCTCTCATGAATCACTTGTATCTTAAAAAGCGATTGTTCACCTTACAAATGCAGGAAGGTACGTCTGTTTCAACCCACCTTGATTCTTTTACGAAAGCTGTTATGGATGTTGAAAACATCGATGTTCAAATTGATGATGAGGACCAAGCCATCATGTTGCTATGCCCTTTGCCACCCTCCTATAAGAACTTTGTGATACCATGATGTATGGTAGAGAAACTCTTTCTAAGGAAGATGTTGAGTCAGCCTTGAACTCTAAGGAGTTGAAGAAAAAGGTTGCAACTGAAAACACTGACAGTTTTGGTGAGGGTTTGGTAGCGCGTGGCAGAACAGAGAAGAGAGAGCAGAATAGAAGAGGCCGATCTAGGTCAAAATCAAAAACTAGAAAATTAAAGTGCTTCAAATGTCACAAGGAAGGGCATTTTAGAAAAGATTGTCCAGAGCGTAAAGGGAAGGAGAAATCTGATTCTGGAGAAATTGCCGGAGTAGCAACCGAAGTTGCAGAGAATAATTCTGATGGTGCAGAAGTTCTTTCGGTTACTGTTGGTAGCTCAACTACTGAGTGGATTCTTGATTCCGGGTGTTCCTATCATATGTGTTGGTTTACCAATTATCAATCTATTGATGGTGGTAAAGTGCTTATGGAAAATAATGCAGCCTGTAAGGTTGTTGGGATAGGTGCAATTAAAATTAAGATGTATAACGGTATTGTGAGAACTTTGTCAGATGTCAGGCATATTCCAGAGTTGAAGAAAAATCTGATTTCCTTGGGTACGCTTGACTCCAACGGTTGTACCTACAAAGCTGGAGGTGGAATTATGAGAATTTCGAAGGGTGCTCTTGTAGTGATGAAGGGACTGAAGCAGAATGGCCTTTACTTTCTTCAAGGTAGTACAATTACAGGTGATGCAGCTGTGTTGTCCTCAGATTCAGATTCAGAAATTACCAAGTTATGGCATATGAGACTTAGGCATATGAGTGAGAGGGGTATGGATGAGTTGACTAAACAGGGTTTGTTGTGTGGTCAGAAAACAGGAAAGCTGGACTTTTGTCAGCATTGTGTCTTCGGAAAGCAGTGTAGGGTCAAGTTCAGAACAGCTGTTCATCGGATTAAAGGTACTTTGGAATACATCCACTCTGATCTTTGGGGTCCCTCTCGTGTTCCGTCTCTTGGTGGATACATGTTGACTTTCATTGATGACTATTCTCGGAAAGTCTGGGTGTATATCTTAAAGCACAAACACGAAGCTTTTGCACAATTCAAGCAATGGAAGGCTATGATTGAGAAGCAGACAGGTAAACAAACCAAGGCTTGAAAACTGACAATGGCTTGGAATTTTGTAATAGTGCTTTTAATGAATTCTGCAAGAATGAAGGGATTGTGAGACATCGCACAGTCAGAAATACACCGCAATAGAATGGAGTTGCAGAACGGATGAATAGGACTATTCTAGAAAAGACCCGGTGCATTCTCTCCAATGCAGGGTTACCTAGGGGATTCTGGGCGGAAACTGTTAACACAACTTGTTATCTGATTAACCGGTCTCCATCAACAGCTATAGAATGTAAAACTCTTGTGGAGGTATGGTCTGGATCTCCTGCTGATTACAACAACTTGCGGATATTTGGTTGTCCTACCTATGCTCTTGTGAATGATGGAAAGCTTGAACTAAGGGCAAGAAAGTGCATATTTCTAGGATATGCAGATGGTGTGAAAGGGTATAGGCTGTGGTGCCTAGATGGGAAATCTCTCAAATGCATTATAAGCAGAGATGTGACCTTTGATGAGTCTGCTATGTTGAAACCGAAGGAGTGCCATGATGCTGGAAATGAGGATGATGTCAGTAAAAGGGTGATGGATAAAAACGGTGTCAGTAAATAGGTGGAGCTTAAGAAGAAAGCTTCAGAACACTCGCAGGATAAGGTGCAAGCAGATGTCCCAGTTCGATAGGATGTAGAGAAGATGCAAAGCTCAAACGATGAAACTGCAGTTCCAAATAATTACATGCTTACCAGGGAAGAGAGAGGAGGCAGATTAAGCAACCTCAGAGATACGGGTATGAAGATATTGTTGCCTACGCTCTTAATACAGCTGATAGTATTGAGTCAGATCCGGTTACATATCGGGATGCCGTCACTAGCAAAGAATCAGCAAGATGGGCTGTAGCCATGGGTGAGGAGATTGAGTCTCTTCACAAGAATCAAACTTAGGAGCTGGTGAAACCTCCGAAAGGCCAAAAGATTGTTGGTTGCAAATGGGTCTTTAAGAAAAAAGGAAGGAACTCCAGGGGTGGAAGATGCTAGGTTCAAAGCACGACTGGTTGCAAAAAGCTATACTCAGAGGGAGGGTATTGACTTCAATGAAGTGTTCTCTCCTGTGGTGAAGCATAGTTCTATCCAGGTGCTACTTGCTATGGTTGCTGAATTGAATTTAGAGCTGGAGCAGCTTGATGTCAAGACTGCATTTTTACATGGCGAGGCTAGATGAACAAGTTTATATGCATCAACCAGAGGGTTTTGAAATTCATGGAAAGGAAGACCACGTATGTTTGCTGAAGAAATCATGTATGGCCTGAAGCAGTCTCCTAGGCAGTGGTATAAGCGTTTTGATACCTTTATGGTTGGAAACGGTTATTGCAGGAGTGCATATGACAGTTGTGTCTATCATAAGATGCACTCAAATGGCTCGTATGTCTATTTGTTGTTATATGTTGATGACATGTTGATTGCTAAAAAGGACATGTATGAGATCAACATGTTAAAGGCTCAGTTAAATGGTGAATTTGAGATGAAGGACTTAGGTGCTGCGAAGAAATGGTTATAGAACGCTTTGGTATGCAAAGTTCGAAACCTATGAACACTCCATTGGCAGCCCATTTCAAACTTTCCGCTGTTTGTCACCACGAACTGAGGAAGAGGTGGAGCACATGTCTCGTGTTCCTTATGCTAGTGCAGTTGGGAGTATCATGTATGCCATGGTTTGCATGAGGCCAGATATTTCTCACACGGTTAGTGTAGTTAGCAGATACATGGATAACCCCGGGAAGGCCCATTGGCAGGCAGTAAAATGGATAGTCCATTACTTGAAAAGTACTACTGATGTTGGGATAGTGTATGACAGAAGCAACAACACTTCTGAAAGTGTTATTGGATTTGATTCAGATTTTACTAGAGATTTAGACAGAAGAAGGTCCTTGATAGGTGTCTTCACTTTTGCTAGCGGTGCCATTAGTTGGAAGGCAGCATTGCAATCCAAAGCTGTCTTGTCTACCACTGAAGCAGAATATATGGCAGCTACAGAGGCAGTGAAGGAAGCTATTTGGCTGACAGGCTTGAGAAGATGACTACTGTTTTCTGTGACAGTCAAAGTGGATCGATCTGACACACAATCCTAAGTATCATGAAAAGACCAAACACATTGAAGTTAGGGCACACTTTATTCGAGATGTCATCACCGAGGGTGCTATTGCAATGATTAAGATTGCTACGGCGGAGAATCCAGCAGACATGATGACTAAGACTATTCCAGCAGTTAAGTTCAAGCATTACTTGGACTTGATCAATGTGATCAATACCTGAGTGCCCTCAGGGGCAGGTGGAGACGGTGAGATGTATTTTGTGCATGATGATCAGCTTCAATGTTCGCCAAGGTGGAGATTTGTTAATTTGTATGGCTCAATAGAAGTTAATAAATCTTGGTTAACCGGGCCCCTGTATTGCCCAAGTTGTACTGTGATTAGAAGTAGGGTTTGGGTATAACATGGTTTGGGCTGATATTATAAATAGAGACTCAGAGTCTTTAGGATGTACACCTCTATTCTGATTGCATAGTTATTTCTCCTGTCTTCCCGTGGACGTAGGCTCAAAGCCGAACCACATAAATCTCTGTGTGTTCTCTTGTGCGTGATTGATCTCTTCTTGTATGCCCTAGATCTCAATAGTCATAATTGTGGTCGAGCCCTCGCACTCATCTTCACCATAAAACTATTGTTGTGTCATTTCCTATCACCAATTGGTTTTGTGATAAGTGGTAGCTCAATGGGGTGTAAGATCCTACATACTTCCGCCAGATTATTTCTTCTTCTTCTTTGATCGAGTGACGATATCGTTGCCCAAAAACTCGTATTTTCTTGATTCGCCTTAATGACGACCATCGAGAAAGCCCTCCCTCCCTTTCCTCACCACGTTGGTATTTCCATCGATGGATTTCTAGCAACTGAAAATGAGTTTCATCAAATTTCCGAGCATCCCACATCTCTCGTATGAACTTGTCCAAACCCTAACACTACATGTCCAAGGAAGGAGAGAAACATAAGAAATTTGAAATCATAGGTTTGATTTGGAAGAGATGAAGAGGGATTTGGGGTTTGGGGAAAGGGGACTACGAGGGAGAGAGAAAAAAGAGATGGGCGATGATATCGTAGCTCCCCTCCAATTTAAAAAAAAAAAAACCGCAATTGGCTCCACAGGACCACATCTATGTAGTACTATTTAGGATGTTCTTCGTGCACACACTACAACAAAAATCATTTTTCGAGGCAAATATTTCGTGACGTTTTGAAAATTTGTTACTAAATGTTGTTTTTCGCGACGAAATATTCATCTCGTCGCCCAAAAAGAAAATGCAAATTATTTAGCGACGATAATTTTCAATTGTCGCTAAATATTGCCGCGAAAATGATTTTTGTTATAGTGGCAAGAACCATTGAAAATGTTTTTTCCCTTAAAATCCTCAATTAACTATATATTCTAAGTACCAAAATATTAAACTACCAAATCATATAAATGAGTGTAAGTATGCGGATTGACCCTAACTCAACCCATTTAAATGATTATGCGCCATTTAAATGATTATGCGGGTTCTACACGTTGATCCTAACCAGACACGTTTAAATTCAGATTAGGTTTTCCGGACCTGTACCGACCCATTAATGTGGATTGGGTCAACTCTGGGTTAGCAAGTAGGATCAGTTTTTATTTTTTTTAATTAATTAATTAACATTTTTGTGTTGGGATGGTAAGGATTGTATTCCAAAGGAAAAGCTATACAAAAGAATGCTGGTAAACCTACCAGCCTCCACAGGTTTGCCTATCTTTAGGGTTGGCCCACTAGAAAGGCCGCTACATCCCAGCTACCAGCAATCCAGCTCACCCTGATCCATACAAAGTAAATTAAAAATTTGATCAAGTCTTCTAAGTGAATCTTAAGGACTCGCCATCCTTACCAAAAAGAAAGAAAGGGGCTCGCCATGAAGTCAGTTTTTCTATGATAAAAGGCAAGAAGATGTAAGCTTCCACCATAAGTGGACAAGAACATGTCAGGAACCTCTCCCTTTCTCTTTCTCATAATATAATACTGGTTTACATGTACTTTTTTAGTTTGATAGTTACTACATCCTACCATTCAACCAACAACTCTTCAATATAGAAAGCCTCGATCTTGAATAGAATGTTTGCCTTTTGCAGGTCTATATAATATGACAATGAGAACCAACAAGGATATCTTCTTCCCCCATGGATTAAGATATGATTAGGAATGGCTGTTGTTGGAAATCATGGCTACCCCATTAAAGAAATGAGCTCTGACCAACATGCCTCTTCTTATTTTAGAAATTATTTCTAAATGGAATGCTAATTTATAAATCTTTAGTTTTGAAGTAATTGTTTTATTTTGCAAGATTGGACAAAGATGCCTGTTTTTTTAACATGGAATATGGGATCTTTTATATAAACTAGCAATACAGGCCCGTGCTAATAAAAATCAAAATAAAGAACAAAAGTTTAATATGATGTTATATTCTCCATTTACAAATTTACAAAAAACAAACTATAGATTTCATCTTCATTTTCTTCTTTTAAATCATGAGGATCATTCAATGGGCTAGCTCTTTACATGATGTTTAGATATTTTCTAGTTTTTCTATTGATTTTGTAGGCTCACTTTTAATGTATTGATTTGGTGTATACCATGATGAACATTAACAATAGAGAAAGTCAAAAAATACATCACATGTCATTGTTGCAGGCCAAAAAGATCTGAAAATTCGGTAACTTGCCACAAGCCAGCCGCTTCACATGAAAATACAATATTAAAAAGTGCATTTAAAAAGGCAAATAGTAAGTAAACATAATATTTGTATAAACATGAGCCCTATAATGTGAACATAACTGCTACAAATTGTATAACATCGATCTCTTACGTACTATGAAAAAAAAAAGATGAGGAGATAAAAAAGACAACGAGGTCAAACATTTCAAGTTCACATCAACTTTAAGTAAAAAAGAAAAAAGAAAAAGGCTTGCACAAACACAATGAGACACAACTTCTTACATTTAGATAGTTACACACAATGAGACACAACATTGAACAGATGTAGAGTGCTCTTGGTTTCAGGATGCATATCATTCAGCAAAAAAAAAAGAAGTTTAGCACATAAAAAGGAAAGAATAGATATGAATATAATGTTTGTAGTACCACCCTTCAATGGGAATGAAAATAAATAAATCCAGAGAGAGATTACCAATGAAATAGGAATAAAAAAATATTCGAAAATCAAGTTGCGGGAGAGAACAATAAATTAATTGATAAAATTACAAATGAAAGTTACCATACGGACATCACCAACCGTGCACAACTGTTGTCCAAAAGCTGTACCATCAAGATTCCTTATCAAATCTTTGGTCTGTACATCGTCATACAGATAAAATTATTCACAATCCGCTCTATATTAGATCAGAATTGGTGTGATCTCTTTCAGAAGCTTTCAATCATACAACTTGATGAAAACAATAAGATCATGAGGCTTGAATAAATGCACAAATAAGGAAGGTTGTTTGATTTTTTATTGAAGATGGGAAATTTGATGTTTCAATTATTGACGACCATGGACGGCTAGATTGCATCATCACTATGTGGGCATCACTCTAATACCATCATAACCTTCAAAAAAAAGTCTTTAGTTAATAAATTCACTATAATTTTCACGAGAAGAAATCCTCTCAATTTATACACACTAAAAACAAGAAATTCAAGTTATCCTGGGCCAGTTTGACAAATTACTAGGTTAGTAATTAAAAATAATGCTTTCATTTTTTAGATAAGTAGTCACATCAAAAGTACATATCTTCAAACTACCCTCTTTTTTAAAAAAAAAAATAATAATCTAAAAGCAACATCCTTTCTCTATTATAAGACAAAAAAAAAATTCTATTTTATACAAAAATAAAAAAAAATCCTACCAATCCACTAAAGACAAAATAATCTTAACCCCCGTAATTTTTATTCTCTCTTACTTTGATGTTTTACATTATTTTCACTTTAATAATAAGAAGGATGAGGTTTCGGTGGTTGTCCTTTGAGTAAATCACAGCCCGGGACAAGAATTTATCTTGGATTTTTCCAATGCAAATGTTATTTCTGTCATTAATTTATTTGGAGCGTGCCCGAGTAGAAGTACATGTATATCATTCAATTATTTGGGAAGGAGCCATATTAGTCAGAGTTGTGGTAAAAGAGCCTTACAGGCTACATATGTACATTATTACACATGTCTTGCATGTCTTGAACTTTAATGAAAATTTGGCATACATGTCTAGGAAAGAGTTACCCCTGAGAAAAGACAAGAAAGCAAATAGATAAAAAGGAAAGAGCAAAAGTAAAATTATGCCTGATCAAAGGGGATGACAAGCTTATTACAAGGGCAGTACTGATCAAAAAGTGGACATAAGTGGGCTTCATAAAGCTAGATTAGGCATGCAGTCTGCTTGTAGAATAGTTTCCTCTAAAAGAAAAAGCTGTGTGTGAGATCTTTTAGACATGGTAAATATAATTTTTCTAGATCTTGGCTGGGCTTGAAAGTGTCTTGAAACTGTTTACAAGAACTGTTTCATCATGAAGTTCAAGACTTCACAATAGCTTGGATTGCTGGTATGGCACCAGCCTCGGCAAGATGGTAGATAATGATGTAAATCAAACCTAGATTACCTGAAGATGTGCCCCCAGAGATCTGAATTCTCCAAGCCCAAGTTTTGACTTGGTCGAGTCCAATCAACAATTTGGCACTGATAATAATTGGTCTGGATCTGGGTCCAGTCTGTGTAACCAAGCTTCATATATATATATATATATATATATATATAAGGAGTGTTTATATTATGTCATTATTATATATTATTTATAATCAATTAAGAATGTCTTAATTATATATATTTTATAGGGAAATATTGATGTGCATCCATCCCTCACCATGTTATGGTGATGGACAATACATAGTGTGGCCAACTTTTTGATCTATCCGAACCATCCAAACACAAGGGACCCTTTTAGGTGCACTAAATCCATTGGGTTTTCACCAATTTGAATGGATTGGACCGTTGGATCGAGGGTAATTTTTTTTCTTTACTATTAAGTCGTTAAATTAGTTGGCCATGGATGAAGGTTAGAGACATGGGATTGACTCTCAAACTTGATATGTGGTCTCATCCAAGATGTCTCTTTCCATCCTCCACAAGTCACATGATCAATGTGTCCTTAAGTGGGCCCCATTAAGTTTGTCCCTCACCATATGGCGAGTGAAGGATGCACATGAATATCCCCCTATTTTATATAACATATGAGAGTAAATTTATATACTTCCGTTCAGAGTTGCCTTCAATGTCAGATTCTAGTCCAGTTGGGTCCATTGGAGTCTAGGCAGGTTCACATCAGTTACACCCATGTCAGGTCCTGGTCCAGGACCAGGCGTACCATAACGTTAGTTGGGTCTGGACGTCTGGTATACGCCCATGGTGGAAGTACCAGCACTGAGAACCTTTGTTTCTTCTGTGGGGTGTCTGATTTCTTAGGCAGTGCTTCTTTAATGGGCTTGGGTCTAAGTTTTGGATAGTATGGAATGAGCCACATGAAAGTTAGGTGTGGGTATTACAGTCCAAGAGAATAAAATCATTAACCTCTGTCAAGAGTCAAGACTTTGAAAAAATTCTTCTTCCCTAAAAATCGGTAGGGTCTTCCTCTCTTCTCTCATATTCAGTAGCTACATAAATGGATGAGATAGAAGTTGATTCAGAGACATCATTATGCAATCCATTGTCACACAAAACTATAAATTACAGGAGCATAAAGTTGATATACCGTGATCTTCCAAACGAACATTCAACTTGAGGAAAAAGCTATAAATGCCAGAACCATAAAGTTCGTTATCTGCAAACTAACAACCCATATGCAAACATTTACCCAAAAAAAAAACACCAACAACCATTATGCAAACCACCCTCTCTCTCCATGTGTGGGGCTGTGGGGCTCCACCAATCATGATGGGTGGAAGACCAAAAGATCTAAATGGGACCAGTCTCTATAAAACTTTTAAGTTAATCCATCAGCTTAAGCCCTTTTCTATGAGCCTCAAGTTTAATGGATTTTACAATGCACCATTTTCTTCTTATTTCAGTCCAATGGTTGCTTCCTTCTTGTGTTGCTGTTATATTTATTGTGCTCTCTTATAGATAATCCCTGTAGATGCCCACCGCCATCCACGGACCACCTTAATCATGGGGAAGATATGGATCAAAAGATCCAAATGAGACCTACTTGTGCGCAGAATCTCAAGTCAATTAGATCATTTTAACCTCTAAAATTATGACCCTCAAGTTTCACGATATTCTAAGGTAGCATTCCTTCTTTTTTTTTTTTTAATTTCAATCCAATGGTAAATCAAATTTGGATGGTGTCAAACCTATGGCTTGTGACATTTAGGGGAATAGTACATGTAATGGGGGGTACATTGATCATACGGTCTCCCACATCCTTAAAAAACAAGCCCAGGTTGCGCCCATCCACGCGGAAGTGAACCCTTTTTAATGAACCCGACCTTTTAAAGCCAATTACAGCCTAAAAAGAAGTAAAAAAGAACGTTTAGGAAATCAAACACACGTTGAAAATTGGAACTAATATTATACTAACGAGTTCAGATCGCCAATATGGTGGAAGTATCCCATGCGGAGCACATTGGAGGAATGAAGCACCCCCGGAATAAACCTTGGGCAGTTAGACTTGGATATTTACAATTTCTTCCATATAATAGCAAAATGAAAAATAAAAAACTTACAATGATACTGTAGGTGCAGAAAAATTATGACCCACAATAATCGGGGTGCCTTACAGGACTTATCCAAATGAAGAAGATAACCCGCTGCCTGAAAGCCTGAAAGGGAAGAGCAAATGGTCAGAGGACCCTGGCCTGAGCGGCGCAAGGCTCTCCGATGCCTAAGTCAGTAAGTGAACTGGAACAAAGGAATGAGAGGAAGAAGAGAGGCAGAGTAACGACTCTCAGGTTTTGATTGTGCGTACCTTGCATGTGAAATGGGGTTCTATTTATAGAGAACTTGGACGATATTTTGGATGATATTTTGGCATGGATCCCGTGTTTTGATAGGGATGTCATCATCAACCCACAAAGCAATAAATAGGGTCCATTCCAGCCCACTTTGCATTTAATGTCAGTCGGATCAGCCCACATCGCATTTAATACGCGTCATGTTGGGCCAGATTCTGTTTGACGTATTTGGCGGTAGAGGTACCATCGGATCCACCCTCGGGCCTTGCCCTGATTTGGCTTCAGCCGCTGGATGCCGCCCTACCAGTGATCTGGCGAAGATTGTGGACGGCTGGATGTCGCATCTGTCTCACTGGCTCACGCCCCTATTCCTCCACGTGTTTGATGGCGTGGCGGGCGTAGGGCGCGAGTGGATGTTCTATCTTGCTTCGGCTTTCGTCCCGGCTGCTTTTGGCCGAGGTCGGGCTTTTAGCCGAGGTGGGCACCTTGGTGGCCGAGCTCGGCGCTAGCGGCCAGGACCCGTCCGACTTCGGCTAAGGCTTATGTCCTGGTAGCCGAGGTGAGACTGGTGCCACGTGGATGGCATGCGGATGGCACGTGAGAATGCTTAGTCCCATCTAATGGCCGTGATTAGCGTAATCTTGGAGCTTTGAAAATCTCCCCACACAATTGCCCCGTAGCTTTTGACCTCTTAAGCATCCTAGCCTTTTGGGGGTCAGAAGTTAGAGAACCCGTCTGGAGATGCAGCGATCATTGCTTGATGTCGCTTCAACTTTTCTGAGGCAATAAATGTTTCGTCCTGTCCGTCCTGGGAAGCGAACCGACGGCTACACGTGTAGCTTCTTCACTGATTGCGCTGTCTCATTGATGGAACAGGCGCGGATTGCGAAATCCGTCTCTTCGAATTCGAAAGTGGCGCCCAAGGAGGGTTTTCTTTCTATAAATAGGGTTGGCTTCCTTCTTTTTTTTTCTGATTTCCTTTGCCCTTGCCTTCGATTTCTGCTCTGCTCTTCGTCTATCTCCTCGAGATCTCTCTGGCGAGGACAACTGTAGGACGCGCCCAGATCTGTTCTTGACTCGCCCTCCTGTTTCTGTAAGTAACTTCGTGCCCCTGTCCTGGTTTTTTTTTTTTAGGGTTCCTCCACCTTTAGGGTTTCTTTCCGCTATCTTCTTCTTTTAGACATGGGCACCCCTAGGTTTCGGTTAGACACTGACGAGGGCATAGCTAGGTTTAGGGCTACTTACAACATCCCGGAGGGAGTTCGCCTCAGGCCGGCGGACCCCATCGACCATGCCACGCGCGGCTGGTCCTGCGGCTGGATGCCATTCCCTCTGATCTCCGTGATTGAGGGCGGGGTAAGATTTCATCTGCACCCCCTGCTTAGGGCCTGCCTTAGCGCTGTGGTCGATTACCCCGTGCCAGCTGATGCCCAATGGCTTCAAAGTCATCATGGGCACGGCAAAACTGAACGAGATCTTGGGGACCAACTTGGGTGTCCATGACATCGAGGACGTCTGTGACATCTGCAAGGCTGGGGGAGACAATTATTATCTCCGGGTGAAGCAGCGCTGAAGAGGCTTCGTCCTGGCCTTGGAGGATTCTAGTAAGAACGCCGAGGAAGACCTCTTCTGCATGTTGGGAGACTGGGAATTCGACGCTGGTGAGGACAGGAGACTGATGGTCCCTCGCCACCTCGGGGCCGTCCCAAGTAAATACTGCTTCTTTTCTCTTGTTTATTTTGCTCAACCTTTATGTTGCCGAGCTGATATTCTTTGCTGTTTGTGGCGCAGAACTGCATGCGAGGCGACGCCGGGCTGTGAGCGAAGGCTGGAGGAAGAACGTTGAGGACCACAAGAAGGTCGAGAGGTACAAGGGGCACAAGACTAGGTCGGCCTGGAAGTTGCTGGGATATACGCCAAGGTACCGCGGCCACTACAGGAGAATCGGCGCAGTTCCGGAGGACGAGCTGCAGCCTGGTCATCCTCCTGTCACATTGGCCGTGCCGGCCGGGGTTCCTTTGATCGACCCTGCCGTGAGCCGAGCTGCGTCTGGCGGTGAGGCATCCACTTTTTCTAGCTTGGGGTTGCGAACCTAAGGGAGATAGTAGACGCATATTCGTCCGACCAGGAGGAATGAATGGAGGGAGGCTCGAGAAGTGCCTGGTACCAAGGATCTGGCGGCCAAGTTCAGGCAAAGATCCTCTTCTTCCGCGACACCTTCGTCTGCCAGCACCCGCGCGGCTCCGGGCTCGGGGGGTGCTGCTGTCACTTCTGCTACTGCCCCCACACCGAGCGAGGGAGCACAGCGACGCTCTCCGGATCGCCCGAGGGAGGGATCTCCGCCCAGGAAGAAGTCTAAGGCGAGCGAGAAGGACTCAGGGGCTGAACAGCCCCTGAAGGGCAAGACACCTGCGCGAGCTCCTGGGGGCAAGGCTCCGCCTGAGAGAAGTGCGCCGGCCAGCAAGGTGACTGGCGGGGCGGCTCGCGAGCTCACCGTCTCAGTAGGGCAAGGGTCCGGATCGGCTTCCGGGCCTCGTACTACCCCGGCGGCATGGCGACCTAGGATGGAGACGCAGCCCGGGAAGCCCCTAAACATCGAGGAGCGGTTGATGGGGAACACCGAAGTCATTGGAGCCCTCGCGAAAGCTTGTGCCTTGCCGCGAGACATGGAAGTGCACGCGAGGTATGGCAACGAAAGCCTGATGGTCTCGGCGATTCAGGCTAATCTTTTGGCAACGCCTTTCTTCAAGTGCTTTAGCTCGGCTGCTTTTATTCGACTTACTTTTTCCTTTTGCAGAACGTGCAAAGGCTCCTGGCAGTAATGGAAAGGAGCGACAAGAACGTCGCGAAGGTCACCCAGCCGGAATCTGAGAGGGACAGGCTGAAAAAGGAGCTGGAAGAGCTAAGGAAGAGTAGCACCGAGGCAACCACACAGCTGGAAGTAGCACTGGTCAGCGTTACCGATCTCACGTCGAAGGCCCACCAGCTAAAGGGTGATATCTGGACGAAGACCAAGAGGATCGCCGAACTGGAGTCGGAGCTGGCCAGATCGAGGTCTGAATCGGCAGCTGAAGCGATGAGGCTGCGAGGCGAAGTGCTGGCCGGGCGCGCTAAAATAGAGAAACTGAAGACAGGGAATGCCGAGCTGAAGAAGGATAAGGCTTCTCTGCTGTCTGAGACTCAGTCTTCTTTCCAAAAAGGGGTGGACCAGGCCACTGAGGAGTATGAGAAGTAGGTGGAGGAGATCACCTACATCCTGTTCGAGGAAGGGGGCTTGGCCGCACTAAGGCGTGCGGGGGTTCCCGAAGATCACCCGGTCTATCGGAGCTTGCCGAAGTACTCGGATCCAGTCCCTGAGCCGAGCTCTACTCCTTTGGGCGAGAGTGCCCCAGTTGAAGCCCCTGCAGCCGATCCTGCCCCGGATGGTGCTCCAACTGCTCCGCCTGCCAGTGATGCCCCAGTCGCGCCTCAGGGTGACGCTCCTTCTGCCTTGCCTGCCAGTGATGCCCCAGTCGCGCCTCAGGGTGACGCTCCTTCTGCCCCTCCTGGTGGTGAAGCATCAGACAAGGCTACGGTTGTAGCCGAGACCGCTGGTTCATCAGAGCCGGTGATCATCCTGGTGGAGTCGCCGAAGCCGCAGTAGTTAGATCCTTCTTGCTCTTTGTAACTTTTCCTTTTTCTTTTTTGCATGTAACTTTCAGCCATGTAATGCCCTTCACTTTTAATGAGAAACGGAGCTCCTTTACTTGAGCATTTGCGCTTCATTTTCTCTCATTCCCTTTATTTTTTGAGTTCGGCTCTTTTACGCTTGAGTCCGACCGAGTGCCTTTAATGTGACGTGACGTGAGAGCCTTGAGTTGGAGAGAGTACCGAACGATCTTCCTAGTTATTTGTGCTGATTCTCCGTATTCTGGAGACCATAAATAGCAGTAAGTATGGCGGTATGGCCAATGAGGAAAATGGGCGGATGGCTCCACGTGGTGTCATCGGAACCGCTGGTCAGCATATAGGAAGACGTGCACCTCACGTAAGTCGTGGGAGACCTCGCCTCATAATTTCTTTTGAAGATCGGGCCCTTCTTCTCCCTATAAATAGGAGTGGCAAGCTCGCCATGGGAGAGAAAAAAGAACCAGGATATCTTGCAGTCATGCTTGGTAGAACATTAGGAATATTTGACCCGGGGGGAACCCTTGCGCCAGAAGACGGCTTCCTCCGAGGGGGATAGTCTGTCGTACTCTGCGCGCTCTCTGAAGACGATCCTCGTGGACTACGCGCTCTCTGAATGCAGGTCCACGGCCAACCCTCTCCGACGCGGCTGCATCAGAATCTTTGCAGTCGTGGGTTGGTGGCGCCCCGTGCGTTTGGCGGTCTTGTTTCATCCCACAGGGTCCTGCGTGGAACCAAGCTTCTTGTGGGATGTCAAGATCTCCGAGTGGCGGGCAGGATCGAGACGCCCTTGGACCGAGGGGGCTCTTTTTTACAAAGTTTGGTCTAACCGACCATAGGGTATTATAGAGCTCAGTGAGGTCCAGGGTCTTCAAGCTTGCAGTCTAGAGGGCGTTGAAGAGCTCAGGGCGCTGGAGACCGGACTAAAGAGTTAGCGATGATCAGAGCCTCCCAGTCTTCGTTTCTTTTTCTGCTTTCAGAGGACTGCGAGCCTCCTTGGTGTATTTTATTTCCCTTTTTGTAACCCTTGTAATGAAGCAATTACAATGAATAAAAAGAACAAGTTCTGTGATCATACAATCTGTGTACAGTATTTTTGTATTCTTTTTTTGCTTTTCTTGTACTGTTTTGTGATACTTGTATTTTTGTGCTGCTTTTTTGCACTTCAGTGCTTGCACTGCTCTTTTTCTTTTGAAAACTGTCATTGGCCGAAATGGACCAGCATTGGCCGAGACGGACTGTCTTTTGCCGAGATGAACCCAGAGTCTCGAGGATCCCGGCTGTGCGAGCCTGAGTTCGGGAATGATCTCGAGGGGTGTATGAACCCGGAATTTAGGAAGCGACTGGATGTATGAATCCGAAGCCTCTTCCAGGGTCAGGGACCCAAACTTTAGGAAATGACCGGATGTGTGAACCCGAAGCCTTTTCCAGGGTCAAGGACCCAAACTTTAGGAAACGACTGAGTGTATGAACTCGAAGCCTTTTCCAGGGTCAAGGACCCAAGCTTTAGGAAACGACTGAGTGTATGAACTCGAAGCCTTTTCCAGGGTCAAGGACCCAAACTTTAGGAAACGACTGAGTGTATGAACTCGAAGCCTTTTCTAGGGTCAAGGACCCAAACTTTAGGAAACGACTGAGTGTATGAACTCGAAGCCTTTTCCAGGGTCAATGACCCAAACTTTAGGAAACGACTAAGTGTATGAACTCAAAGCCTTTTCCAGGGTCAAGGACCCAGAACTGCCGAACTCAGACAAGGCGATGTGACATAGATTGACGACAGGGCAAATGCTGCTTTCATTGATTCAGAGACTCATGTTACATCTTTAGAAATAGAATTTCTTCAAGTGGAATGCATTCCACGGTCTCGGCAACGGCTTGCCTTCTAAGTCTTCGAGCTTGTAAGAGGATCATCTTACCAGTGAGACCACCCTGAATGGGCCATGCCAGTTCGGGGCTAGTTTTCCTTCGTTCGGATATTTGTCAGCCGGCAGGGTCTTCTTCAGAACCAGCTCTCCCACGGAGAAACTTCTTTCTCTGACTTTTTTATTGTAGCCTCTGGCTAACCGCTGCTGATAGTTAGTCAGTCGTAGGGCTGCTGCTTCTCGACGCTCGTCCGCTAGGTCCAGCTCCATTGCCAAGTTTGTCTCGTTTCGGCCCTGGTCGACCAACTCTGTCCTCAGGGTGGGGAGGCCAATTTCCAAGGGAATGACTGCCTTCATCCCATAAGCCAGAGAGAAAGGTGTCGCCGAGGTGGATCGCCTTGGAGTCGTTCTGTATGCCCACAGTACGCTGGGAAGCTCTTCCACCCATCTCCCCTTTGCCTTGTCTAACCGCTTCTTCAGGCCATCCTGGATTATCTTGTTAGAAATTGCGGCCTGGCCGTTGCTCTGTGGATACGCCAGAGTAGAGTAATGGATGCCATGCTCTTGGCAGAAGTCCTTAAAGGATTTGGAGTCGAACTGAGTCTCGTTGTCCGAAATCAGGGTCTTGGGGATGCCGAACCTCGTTATGATGTTTTTCCACACGAAGTTCCTGGAGTCCCTATCAGTGATGGAGGACAGCGGCTCAGCTTCTATCCACTTCGTGAAATAATCCGTAGTAACTATCAGCCATCTCTTGTTTCCTGGAGCTCAGTGGAGAGGCCCCACAATGTCCAGCCCCCATTGAGCGAAAGGCCATGGACTAGAGAGGGGACTCAGGTCTTGCGCTGGCTGATGAAGAGAGTGGGAGAACTTCTGGCACTTCTCGCATTTCCTGGTGTACACTTGCGCATCCTTCTGCATGTAGGGCTACTAGTAACCTTGGCTTATAGCCCTGTAGGCCAGTGATCGACCTCCGATGTGACTGCCACAGATTCCTTCATGGATCTCATATAGGAAGTTGTCCACCTTGGTCGGATGGACGCATTGGAGGTAGGGACCCGTGAAGGATTTTCTGTAGAGTTTGCCTTCGGGAGATAGCCAGAATCGAGCTGCCTTGAGTCTGATTCGGTGGGCTTCAGCCTTGTCCTCGGGGAGCTGGTCGTTCTTCAGGTAAGAGATGATCGGATCCATCCAGCTCGGGCCGAGATCAACGCAAAGGACTTGCCGAGGTGAGTGGAGCTCTAGGCTTGACCTTGATATCGATCCAACCTCGACAGTCCTTTTCTTTCCTGCTTCGACAGCGGAGACCAGGTTTGCAAGCGCATCAGCGTGCGTGTTGGTATCTCTGGAGATCTGCCTGACCTCGGCTGTCTGTAAATGAGAGAGCAATTTTTTCGTGAGGGCTAAGTAGGCCGCCATCCTATCGTCCCTGGCCTGGTAGTCTCCAGCCAGCTGGCTAGTTACGAGTTGTGAATCGCTGAAGATCACCAGGTGCTGGGCTCCGAGGATTTGGGCGCTGTTCAACCCTGCTATCAGTGCTTCATACTCTGCTTCATTATTTGTTGCTTTGAAGTCCAAGGTGAAGGCTTGCTCTATGACCAGTCCCTCTGGCGATTGGAGGACTATGCCGATGCCAGCTCGCTTGGAGGTGGACGAACCGTCAACAAAGACCTTCCATGCCGAGGCGGGAGCTTGTTCGACCTTGGTGACTTCAGGCTCATGCCCTACGCCCCCCAGTTCTGTGCCGGGCTGGGTCGGAGCCGAGCTTGGCGAGACGAACTCCACAATGAAGTCTACCAGAGTTTGGGCTTTGATCGCAGTCCGGGGACGGTACTGAATATCATATATACTGCCCCAGTTCGACTGCCCACTTAGAGATTCGCCCTGAAAAGTCAGCTTTTTTTAATATAGAACGGAGTGGGTGCTCCGTGATCACCATAATGGTGTGGGACTGGAAATAATGGGAGAGCTTGCGGGAGGCGCTGACGAGTGCCAGTGCGAGCTTTTCCAACAAAAGATATCTGGTCTCGGCGTCAAGTAGGATCTTACTTGTATTGTAGATTGGCTTTTGGACTCCTTCGTCCTCTCTGATGAGGACGGAGCTCACCGCATGATCCGAGACCGCAAGATATAGATACAAAATCTCCCCCTGAGTTGGGGTAGAGAGTAAGGGCGGTGAAGACAAATAAGTTTTGAGTGCTGCCA
Organism: Litsea cubeba; assembly: GCA_012931725.1. Lineage (NCBI taxonomy): Eukaryota > Viridiplantae > Streptophyta > Magnoliopsida > Laurales > Lauraceae > Litsea > Litsea cubeba. Next base: position 43,776,145 of record CM022953.1, on the reverse strand, counting down.
AGGCTTGGTCGCACTCAGGGGTCCATTGGAATTTTAAGTTTTTTCTCAGAAGCTGAAAGAAAGGTCGACACTTATCTGAAGATCGGCTGATGAAGCGATTGAGTGCAGCAGCCATGCCTGTAAGCTTCTGGACCTCCTTTGTAGTAGATGGGCTCTGGATGCCCAAGATTGCAGCAATCTGGTCTGGGTTGGCCTCTATTCCCCTCCGCATTACCAGGCTTCCGAGGAACTTGCCAGAAGCTACGCCGAAGGCGCACTTGGAAGCATTTAGCTTGAGCTTGAACGCGGGAAGGATGCTGAAGACTTCGGCCAGATCCGCCAGATGGTCGCTGGAGCGCTTGGACTTGACGACCATGTCGTCAATTTAGACTTCCGTCTTGCCGAGTTGAGCCTGGAACATCTTTGTCACGAGGCGCTGATATGTTGCCCCCGCGTTCTTCAGCCAGAAGGGCATCACCTTGTAGCAATAAGTGTCACGGGGGGTAATGAATGCGGTTTTCTCCTCGTCTGGCTCATACATCAAAATCTGATGGTAGCCTCTGTAGGTGTCAAGGAAGCTCATTCGGTCGTGGCCGGCGGTGGCGTCGATCATCTGATCAATCTTCGGAATGGGGAAACTATCTTTAGGGCAGGCCCTGTTGAGATCGGTGAAGTCCACGCACACCCTCCATTTGCCAGTCTTCTTCTTAACCACCACCGTATTGGCCAGCCAGACCGGGTACTGGACCTCCCGGATTGCGCCCGCCTCCAACAACTTGTCGACCTCTTCGACTACTGCGTCTGTCTGCTGTAATCCCGTCCTTCGAGCTCTCTGCACCACTGGCTTGTGGCTGGGATCCACATTCAGCCTGTGGCACATGACCTCGGGGTCGACCCCAGGCATTTTGCTCGGGGCCCAGGCGAAGACATCCACGTTCTGCATTGGAAACCTTGAGAGCTCGGCTCTCTTCGTCTGGCAGCTGAGTGCCGATCAGGAAAAATCTGTCAGGGTCAGCTGAGTCTAGCCTGACTTCGGCTAGGTCTTCAATACTTTTCTTGTCAGGATCTCGACCGATCTCATCTAGACCCTTTTCAAACTCCGCCAGGTTAACGCGCTCTGGCTCCTTCTCTGCATGGACCACTGCCAGCATGCACTGCCTGGCTAGCTGCTGATCTCCTTCCACTGTGACCACCTCCATCTTGCCCTCCTTGTCTTCGAGTACGAACTTCAGCTTCTGGTGGAGGGAAGAGGGGACTGTTTCCAACTTGTGGAGCCACGTTCTGCCCAAGATGACGTTGTAGGGAGAAGGGGCGTCCACGACTAGAAAGTCGGCCCAACACGGAGGCTCCGCCCACTCGGGTTTCCAGGGTGAGTTTACCCTTGGGGTAGACTGGTTTCGCGGTTAACCCCAGCAAGGGCGTACGGACCTCCGTGAGGTCAGCTTCTAAGAGTTTCATCTTCTTGAAGCATTCAAAGTAGAGGACCTCGGAAGAGCTGCTGGAGTCGACGAGGATCCTCTTCACAGTGAAGTCCTTCAGCTTCATGGTCAAGAGTAGAGGGTCGTTGTGACGGAGCTGGATTCCCTCCAGATCTTTATCTGAGAACGAGATGGCTGGTCGGTCGCAGCACGCTCTCTTGGGCGCTGGCCTAAGTTCGGCTCTCATCACTTCCTTCCCGTGCGAGGCCCGCCTGGCTTCGGCACGAGCCTGAGGGCTGTCTCGAGCTGAGGGAGAGGAAGCTGAGGGCGCCAGATGGATCACATTGATGATCTTTTCAGAGTCTTCGCTGTCTGGCTCCCTAGTCGCGCTCTGATAAGCTCGGCTGCCGCCGCCGCTGCCGACATCTCCTGCCTTCACGAACTCCGCAAGATGGCCTTCCTTGGCGAGCCTCTCCAAGTGGAACTTCAGAGTCCTGCACTCCTCGGTCCTGTGCCCGTTACCCTTATGGTAGGCAAAGAACTTGGTTTGGTCACGGGTGGAAGGATCGCCTGACAAGGGACGAGGCCACTTGAAGAATGGCTGGGTCTTGACTTTGTTCATAACCTGATGGATTGGCTCCTTGAAAACGATGCTCATAGACTGGTAGGTGTCAGGGGGAGGTCTGGCCCTCCTGCTGCCCCCGGACCTGGACGCTGAAGCCCTCGCCGAACTGGAGACCCAGGCTTGCTTCAGCTCTTTCCTCTAGTATGGTTTCTTACCCCGCTGCTGGGGCTGGCTGCTCCTTTCCTTGGGTTCCGGGCCTACGTTCTCCCGGCCTTCCTCCTCTCGAGCTCAGATTTCGTCCTCCTCCCGGGCGATATAGCGTTTTATTCGGGACATTAAAGCCGGCATGGAGGGAGCGGGATCTTCGGCTAAATCTTTCCGCAGCTCGTGCCCTGGCAATAGGGCATTCCGGAAGGCGAAAGTCGTCACCTCTTCTCTGGTATCCTCGATTTGGCTGTAAATTGCCCAGAACCGCTGGGCGAACTGGGCGAGGGTCTCGCCCTGCTTCATATTCAGGGCGAGGATATCAGCATCGGTCTTGGGGACGACGCTGTAGGCTTGGAACTTCTTCAGGAAAGAGAGCTGGAGCTCTTTCCAACTCGAAATAGACTTCTCCGGTAGAGCGCAGAACCACTTCAGAGGGAGGTCGCTCAAACTGGAGGAGAAGATCTTGCAGTTGAGATGACCCTCGTTCCCCCAGATGGACATCTTCTGGGAGAAGTGACGGAGGTGAGCGGATGGGTCAGACAATCCGTCATAGGGGACGAACCGCGGGACTGAGAACTTCTTGGGCAAGGGAGTTCTCTCGATGTCCCGCGTGAAGGGAGAGGCCCCCAGATCGGTGGGGCCACAGATTTATTGCTAGTCTCGCATCTCCAGGTTGCGCTGAAGAGCGAGCTTGATGCGCTTGTCGAGCCGCTCCTGCTCGTCATCCTTCTCTGGCGTCAGTGCTCTTGGCTTCCACTTTGCATGGCCTCGGCTACGATGGCTGTGAGCTCGCCCGTCGCGGCCACGATGGCTATGGGTGTTGCTCGAGCCTTCATCGTGAGCATGGCTACGCTTCTGATCCAGAAAGGCTCTTAGATCCTCGCGGGAGGGCTGGACCACCTTGCTTTGGACAGCTCTTTTTTCGCCTAGGGGCTCTGAGTGCTGCCTTAGAGAGGCATTTTGCACCGCTCTCAGCTGCCGCTGGAGCTGGCGGATTATGCGCTCCTGCTCCTAGAGGAGAGCGTTTTGAGATGCGATGTCTCCTCCAGCATCAGGGGGCGCACATGGCTCGGCTCCTCCACCGCCGCAGCTTTGCCTTTGAGAGGGCGCTCACGTCGACGCTCGTCCCGTTGGGGAGGCGCGACTTCGTCGTCGGAGCACGAGGTCTCGATTCCCTCTCGGAAGGGAATCTCGACGAAGGGTCGCGAGCCTACGCGCTCCTCGCCTCCAAATGCGCCATGGTCCGTTCCGGACCGCCCTTGAGGAGGGACGTCCATCGACGGGCCCGGACGCTCGAGTCTTTCTCTCTAGGGTTCTCCGCCCTTCTTAGCTTTCGGAGGCATGGTTTTTAGGAAGATTGAGAAGGTTGGGATATTACTTCCCCACAGACGGCGCCAATTGTAGGTGCAGAAAAATTATGACCCACAATAATCGGGGTGCCTTACAGGACTTATCCAAATGAAGAAGATAACCCGCTGCCTGAAAAGGAAGAGCAAATGGTCAAAGGACCCTGGCCTGAGCGGCGCAAGGCTCTCCGATGCCTAAGTCTGTAAGTGAACTGGAACAAAGGAAAGAGAGGAAGAAGAGAGGCAGAGTAACGACTCTCAGGTTTTGATTGTGGGTACCTTGCATGTGAAATGGGGTTCTATTTATAGAGAACTTGGACGGTATTTTGGATGATATTTTGGCATGGATCCCGTTTTTTGATAGGGATGTCATCATCAGCCCACAAAGCAATAAATGCGGTCCATTCCAGCCCACTTTGCATTTAATGCCAGTCGGATCAGCCCACATCGCATTTAATACGCGTCATGTTGGGCCAGATCCTGTTGGACGTCTTTGGTGGTAGAGGTACCATCGGATCCACCCTCGGGCCTTGCCCTGATTTGGCTTCAGCCGCTGGATGCCGCCCTGTCAGTGATCTGGCGAAGATTGTGGACGGCTGGATGTCGCATCTGTCTCACTGGCTCGCTCCCCTATTCCTCCACGTGTCTGATGGCGTGGCGGGCGTAGGGGCGAGTGGAGGTTTTATCTTGCTTCGGCTTCCTTCCCGGCTGCTCTGGCCGAGGTCGGGCTTTTAGCCGAGGTGGGCACCTGGGTGGCCGAGCTCGGCGCTAGCGGCCAGGACCCGTCCGACTTCGGCTAAGGCTTCTGTCCTGGTAGCCGAGGTGAGACTGGTGTCACGCGGATGGCACGTGAGAATGCTTAGTCCCATCTAATGGCCGTGATTAGCGTAATCCTGGAACTTTGAAAATCTCCCCACACAGATACCAACTCATTTTGGAGTAAAATTTGAGAACATCCAATAAACAATGCACTTTTTTTTTTAGCGGCTTAAAACTTCATTAGGTGAGCCCCACTGTAGGTTCCACTACTTTCACTCATGAGAAGCATGTTGGGGTGCTCATGGGGTGGGCTTGGATATCTAATAATCTAGGCCCTTTAAAATTTGGGGCAGGCTTGGGTGAAGTGATAGAATGCCCGAAGCTTGGCCTAGCTTGTTCAGAATAAGAAATGCTTGTAATTTATTGATAACTTGTCCAAACCGTTGCCAAAAAGACCATATAACCATAAAAAAGCCCGATTCAGCCCGAATCAGCCCTTTCCAGCCCAATTGACTAAATAGACAGGCATGGCTCTGACATTTATTATCCATGTCGATACATGCTTGTGTTTTTAAAGGCAGATTGGGCTTGGATTTGCGTCACCCTGGCCCTACTTGGCCATCAGCACCCCTAAAAGCTTGTGGGAGATCACTCAATGGATCTAGGCTCCTAACTAGAGGTGTAAAATGGGTTGGGCCGCCCAGGCCTGACATGGCCTAGCCTATCAAACGCACAAGCTATGCTAGGCCAGGATGTCGTAGCCTTTGGCACGACACTGCTCGACCCACTACCTGGCCCAACCCAGCACGGCTGCCCTACCCGGGAAAGTAGCAAAACAAACCACCCCCCCCCCCCCCCCCCCCCCAAAAAAAAAAAAAATAAAATAAAATAAAATAAAATAGCCCTAGGATGGGGTTGCCCCACAAACAATAAATCACCCCCTCCCCCCGAAGACACCAGCTAAAAGATGCAGAGGAGGGGAGTTAGACTTCAACACTCGAGAGGTTTAAAAATATTCTACCAAAAAAAAAAGAGGTTTAGAAATATCCCCTCTCCACTCATTTCTCAATACTCATGTACATTCTCTAAGCTTTTTAGGGCACCAAAAGCTTTCTCTGTACTCTCAAAGGCTAAAAGAAGTTAAATTTGTTTGTGGCGGACCAAGACTAGTCAAGGGTTCTCTCTCTAGAAATTAACTTCTCTGTATCTCTCGCTGTTCAAGGTATTTATTTATTTAAATCTCATATTTTATTTAGTATATACATAGTAATATTATATAATAAGTCTCATCTTCTCCTATTTTTTATATAAATTATCAAGATAAATACATTATATATATAGTAATTCATTTACTTATTTGGAAGATCTATGTTTGAAAAATAGTTGGACCATCAACAGAAATATTGAATTTAAAGACCCTCGTTGAAAAGTGAAAACACAGTGGAAAAGGCACAATGCATATTTTGTAAAGAATGTTACAGTTGTTGTAAACTTTATTTCCAAGAAATTGCCATACTTATAATTTTTACTTTTTTATTTATAACTTTTTTAAAGTTGAAATTACCATCAAAGTTGCTGTAAACTTTGTCTTAAGGAATAGATCGTACTTAAATAGCATCAATGTAATTGTGCATTTTTCCTTTCAATATATATATATATATATATTAATAAAGTCTTATTTAAAAAAAATAGTTTAAAAACCGGACTGTGGCACTGCCTAGGCCGGCACGTGGACTAGCACGGCCCAGCCCGACTTGAGTCCAGCCTAGCTTTGCAAGACTTTGGTCGTGCCGACCAGGCCACGAGCCGTGATTATTTACAGGCCAACATGGCTGGGCAGATAAAAAGCGGCACGGCCCATTTTACACCTCTTAACTCCTGACCTTAAAAGTTAAAAAAGGAGAAAATTGGGAGTAGAAAACAAATGGAACAGTATTGTACCCGTCAGTAAAATTAGCATATCATGAATAACGTGCAGAGCAGTGGCACGTCAGTAAAGTTAGCAGAAGAAAGAGAAAAACAAATTTGAATGAGGCAACTACTCGTCAAACACATATCCTTACGCAACTGCCGTTCTATACTTAGCTCTCATTTTTATCCATTTCCCATTTCCCATTTCCCACTTGCATCAGAAACAGAAACCTTTTGCATCTCTCTCTCTCTCTCCCCCCCTCTCAATGGACAATAAACGACGCAGAAAGGAGCCCAAGACATCCAACCAAGACTCAGAAGGTCAGTTTTCTCAAACTGTTTCAATGTTCAAATCTAATTGATTTATAAGAACTCTTTCAGTAGAAGCTGATGTTGGTTCTTCTTCTTCCTCTTCTCTTTTGCAGAGGTGAGTAGCATTGAGTGGGAAATCGTTAACATGACACAACAAGAAGAAGATCTCATCTATAGAATGTACAGGCTCGTTGGTGACAGGTAATTAAGATAACAAACTAATGATTGATGTATTTTCCCTCCCTCCCAGTGAAAAATAGTATAAAGGTTAACATACCAATATGATATGTACTAAAGTATATATGTAGTTTGAGTGGGTTTTACTGTTGTTGAACTTTTATATTAACAATCTACTACTGATAGCTTAGTGGTGAGATATTTCTCTCTACAGTAAAACAATTAAAGGAATTGATCTCTAGTTATAGTTCTACTGGTTAGGTCTTGAATAGCATGTGCATGATTACGTATGAAAAAGAAAGTTAATGGTGACGGTAACTAAAAATAAAATGACATGTGATAATTGACATATATATTTACATAATGGTAAAGATGACTATCAAAAGCAGGAGGAACGTTCATATGCATCTTTACCTCATTATAGGGTGAGAGACACTCCCCTTTTTACATATGAAAAGTGCATTTTGTACCTCACCCTATGTATTTGAAAAGTACATTTTGTACTTAAGAATCTTTAAAAAAGGAAGTTTCCCTAAAGATGCATATGAATGTTCCCCCAAAAACAGTATGTAATATTCTATATATTTTGAAATCTCTGAGCTTTTTTGGTCAATATGGCTGATGGTCATCTAGTTTCTATTTCACCTTCTCCGCTGGCAAGAGGTTTATATTGAAATTTGAGGGCCACTTTGATGTTCACCCACTTTAACGAGATGTTTCGAGAAAAATCTTCTAGAGTACTATAAGACTTTTGGCAGTTAACTATTTTAAAAAGTTTTTCAAAATTTATCATTTCTCTTCTTATTGGTGATAGCTGCATTTTATTTTTCCTGAAAAGCCAAACGCCTAGTATAGTAGGGATTAGGGAAGTAGGGAGAGCCTAAGTAGTAAGTAGGCTTTTTCAAGCCTAAAAGTAACCTTGACAATTTCGAATTTTACATAGGAGCGAGAATTAGCTGTTTTGAGAAGGAACATTAAATACTCTCACATACGCTTCTATTGTTACAAAAAAAAAAAAAAAAAAAAAAAAAAAAAAAAAAAAGGCCTTACTAGATGGCCTGACACCAGGCCTGTAGCCATTGGATCTCTTGTCATGCCACTTTTCGGGCCTGCCATCAGGCCAAGTAGACTTTTTCTGAAAATAACCCTATGTACTTGTTTAAAAAATAATAGTTCGCTCTGTCTTGAGAAAATCAACCTAAATCAAGCGGACTTATTATATAGTGACGTCCCATCTGACAAGTCTAAACATAAAGTTCATTAGACTTGAAATTAATTCAAGCAGATTTTTAAGTTCATTAGACCGTTTGGAAACATGTACTTTGAATCTATGATTGAATCGACGTCAAGACATTTTTCCACTTTTTAAAAAGTAAAGTACTATATGAGAAGTCTAAAAATAAGGCCTAAAGATTGATTCAAACATATCTTTGAGTAGGGAATATAGGGATGTCCTGGTGGTCAGGCTCTGCTCCCCCTCCCTCCCACCAGGAAGGCTTTAATATCTTTGAGTTATGTGAATCTCTGGCCTTTTGCCTCTTCTTCAAAATTTAAAAAGGACAACTTTTCCAGTCAAACATCAACCTCATGACCCAATCACAGAAACTTTGATTTTTCAAAATAAATTTACCTATATTATTTTTATTATATGATAAGTTTACTCCAGTATAATTTTTATTGCATGATAAGTTTATAAGTATTTCTCTCTATATATATATATATATGGTGAGGTATTCCCTTTTCTCTCTATACATGTATCGTGAAATTATCTCACACAAATGTAAAAATTTAATGCTTCATAGGACTCATACCTACACCAACCTGCTTATTCCACTAACCCCCTATAATTGTCACACTCTAATTTGACACTTTTTTATTTTGCTCGGTTGGCTTTATTTTGCTCGGTTGGCCCGGTGGCCAGGACATAGGAAGTAAAGGGCTCTCACTAAAGTTCGAAACCTGGTGGGTGCTATGGGAGCGGATTGTAGTTGTTGGCGATTGATTTGTAATAAAAAAAATGTTGCTTAAACATTCCCATAAAATTCGCAGCCCTTAAGAAATCTCTCTTTCTCTTGCGCACACACGTGCATTCTAATGCGCAAACCACCCTATTTTTTAAACCTAATAAGAATTGACCTACCATTTACTCTCCTCACACAAGCTACTATTCATAGAATCTTCAGAAGTCCAGATTTGACACTCATCCAATATTCACTTTATGTTGGATTAACATTTAAAAAGTTTACACGTGAAGGGCTGAGATTGATCTTCTGTGTGAGCAAGGTGTGCCCCATACCCTTCGGAGAAAATTTTGTCATCATCATGAGAAATAGGCAGGTAGCCAGGTGAAATTAATTCATGGAGTACGAGTAGCAGTAGTCACTGTAGAACCTCTAAAATGGTGCATGATGAGAGCAAAAAGAAAAGATTTGGAGAAAGACAATAAAGAAAGGGACTGCACATGAAACTATATACAGCCTTCCCTTGGCCCAACCCACATGCTAGCCTGTGCTGATGCAGACCAGATCTCTGGCCCCATCTTAGACAGAGGATATGGGTTACACTATCTTGAAAACTTTCCAAATGAGGCCTCAACCATTAAAAAAGAAAACAGTGGGTCTCAACTTATTCAAATCAATCCAATAGAACAGAGTATGTCTGTTTTCTGCAATATTTCAATGAATTCTAAGGCTTCTTATATCTAAAGTGGTTAAAATGAAAAACCAAAGGTGTTTATAATAATAATAATGGAAAATAGAAAATGCATACCCAGCTATCACCTCAATAATTCAAATACTAGGAAGTCAAGGTTTCGCCTTTCTTTCTACCTTAAATCTTTTTTTTTGTGTGAATGAGTATACCTTAAAATCTTTCAACCCTAAACTCTTTGATAATCTTTTGGTGGAGCTTGTAAGACAATGAACTCCAATGTATTCAATTCCTATCTTTACATCTGGCCCAAAGAGGCATTACGAATGTAAATACAGGAGAGCATGGTCAAAAACATTTGCATGACAAATCGTGTTTGGTGGAATATTTGCCCAACCAAAGGACTCTTGACTACAGTTGGTGATCTTTCAACCGGCATGACTTTTACTACACCCTGCCAGGACCATATACAATGGTTTGAATCAATCGATGGTTGTCCACACCCACACCTAACATGCCATTATCATCTTGCCCGGATTAGACAGAGTAAACCGAAATGGTAAAACAGAATTTACATGGCTCACCCCCACATGCTTGGTATAAGGCTTTATTACCTGGAATCTGTAAGTATGGAGGGTGACATTTTGGCTTCTGGTGCAGTGAGAGATCTTGCCTTCCTATGAATGCTTATCCCTTCACTTTTTGATCACTTGTGGTCTAACGAATGGCTTCAAAAGGGACAAATAGTTAACAGCAGCTAGATGTCTGGATCCCGTGAAAATTAGCTTGCCCACATGACAAATTAGATAGATAGGTACTAGAAAATAATAATGATTCCATGTTTGTCCATAGTATTGTCTAGATCATCATCGTTGAAAATAGAGAAAGAAATCATGATAACATCCATAGTCAACAGAATCCTACGATTCGTACGAATCTCGATTCATATTCTGAATCTTAAGAATAATGATTCATATCTATATAATAAATCTCATTTACAAATGGATCTTAGGATTCAGGTGTGAATCCTACGATTTGATACCCGTTTCATTGAATCTTACGATTTAAGCGATTCAGCTCAACGAGAATAGCTACAACAAATAAGTTAATAATCTTTTACCGTTTTTCTTTCATTTTTTCCTTTTCTTTTAGCGCTTTTATTTTTAAAAGGTTATGTAGCAGTTAACGAAACCTCCCAAGAATTTTTTACACATTTAATAAGGTTTTAAAGATGAATAAAGAACACACATTCAACTAAAGCATTCGACTATACTATGGTGCTCATCTAAATCTTCTTCTTTTTTTAATCTATTTTGGTTTTTTTAACACTTTCTTTTTATTTTTCTATTTTGATTTAAAGATAATAAAAGATATATATTGATACTTTAAACTTATTTAACTATTTACACATCATTTATTTCACACACACATATATATAATATGTCATGATGTTCTTGATATCATTGTATGATAGGCTTGTTATTATGTTCATATTGCTATAAATGGGAACATGGATGGTTATAAATAATTTTTTTTTATTTTTCTTTTAATTTTTAATTATTTTTCATTTTTATTAGAAAAATAAAAATCCTACCATTCACGATACGATTTGCGATTCGATTCGATTCATGGATATGAACGATTTGCGATATGATTCTGATTTTGAAAACTATTTGTCATCTATAATAGATAATGTTTCAGTGTGCCACATTGGTGAGTATGGCCTTCTCTCCCAGTATGCTTCAGGCCAGTTGGCCACTTATGTAAGTCACACTGGTTTAATAAAAGGATTGGGCCTATAATTCAGAAATTACTATTTTAAGTATTAAAGACTTTTCTTATGATTTCTAAGTGAAGCTTTGAACATTTTTGTGAATACATTTACTTTGCCCCTCTCCACAGACCCCACGAGATGTAAACCAACTTCTTCCAATCTACACAATGTGATCCTTAATCTAAAGAGCAGACACCCTTTTTATAGATCCCACCATCAGATCTTCTATCACATAAGGGGGGTCAAGTCTTCCACTAGGAGAAATAGAGTTAAACGGTTGTTATGGTTAGCAAACAAAACTCAAAATATCCTACACACCCTGCACTACCTTTGATATCAGATACAGGTCTAAACTTATCTAATCTATTTGATAGATTTTTTTTTTTAATCTATTTGATAGATCTTTGCCCCATCCCCATCAACTATATCAGGATATGTTTGGATAGGTGGTGATGAAAAAAATATAGTGATAAGTTGTTCTTTAGCATAATGAAGGATGTACTCTCTTCCTACCAATTATGAATATACTAATGCACCATACAATGGCTATCCAGTTGGGCTCTCATTGCTGGTCGGATTCCAGGTAGAAAACCAGAGGAAATAGAGAGATTTTGGATAATGAGACATGGAGAAGGATTTGCAGAGAAGAGAGAAGCACAAGCAAATGATAGCTGAAGAAAGCCCTTTTCTCATTGATGTGGTTCAGTAGTGTTTTGAGATTTCTTTTGTTTTTTGGATTTTCTATTCCTATCATTTGTGTAATAATATTGTTTTCGTCTTATGGGTAAAATAGTAGTATGCAGAATGCAGACTGCCAAAGTGGTCATCTTTTACCATCTAATGTTTCTTTGGTTTTCTTCTTCCATCTGGCAGTTGTAAATCTTTGTACTCTTTCCCATATGGGAAAAAAATAGTTCCCTCTATGGGTCATCGGCATTCTATAATTCAACATTTGACAAATTAAAATTGATTGGTTGTTGACTTCAAGACCAAGTCTACAACACAATTTGCGAGAGGGGAGACTTGTAAAAGGCAAAATGACTGACGGGTGGTTTCATAAAGTCTAGATAGAGAAAGAGTGTCGTCCGCCATAAAACTTGCTACACTTCTTTATGAGTTCTCCTCATATATTGTTAGTTATGAATAAAATATGAGAACGACCACTTACGTAAGTGGTAATTTGCGGCAGTTTCACCTGCCTACCCAGGGTTCAAACCTTGGGTATACCACCTTTTCCCATTTGTGTGGATTTCTTTCCCACCTATATGGGCCTCATTCCCCGTTTGTTCAGGCTGTCTTCACGTTTGTGTGCCTCTCTTGGTCCCAACCCCCTTGGCTGGGTTACCAAAAAATAAAAATAATCATTGTCATGTGACCAACGTTATCTTATCTGATATATCGCTAATGTTTTTTTTTTTTGTAAAATATATGCGCTAATGTTAAGACATAGCTAGATGCAACTTGTGAAAGAACACAGTTACAGTGTAAAGTGAACGGGATAAGGGCGTCCCATTGAAGTAGATATGGACTAATAATTAGTCAGGAATGTGAAGGAGAAAGATGAGAATCCCTCAACAACCTATTAAGTTGGACTTCGAGAGTATAGCACAAACTTTGAATGTCTAAACTAGAATCAATGGCAAGAAATGAGAAGTAAGCTTGCTCTTGCTTAATGGTTTAAGGAGATTATTTTTTCTAGCTTTGGTTTTCATTTCAACATCAGGTCCTGCAGAGCTAATAATCAATTCACAAAACATTTCCTTAACATCAACTACCATCGTAGAATGAGATTTTATAACTTAATTGAGACTACTTTGTTGTTAATTTTCTTCTCTTTTAATGATGCAGGCCCTAGGGTTAAGGCTTGCGTGGGAAGTGCTAAAAAGCACAATGGGTGCCGAAGCACGTGTCCGAAGACGTAATAAATCTTCGCAGAGATAATAAACGAGGACGCACCTCAATGGGAAAACCCCAATTTCATTAATCAGCAAACTAAATAATTCTTTACTGCAATGCCATATAAATAAGAAAGATAACTTAAGCCCTAAGAAACCTACTTAAACTAGGAAACTAGAATCTTATCCTAATTACAATAAAATTAGAAACTATTGACACAAAAATAAATTACTAAATCTATGTGGGCCCTACACATGTGGCCTACGGTCCATCTGCATCATTCTCCCCGGCTTGGACAGAACTCGACCTCGAGCTCGGAAACATGAACAGAATACCTCCAGGTTGCAATAGTAAGCACTTTCTTTTAAGATACTGTGAACTTGTTTCCACATAACTCTCTCTCTCTCTCTCTCTCTCTCCTCTCTCTCTCTCTCTCTCTCTCTCTCTCTCTCTCTCTCTCTCTCTCTCTCTCTCTCTCTCTCTCGCAATTAAAGTGCAGGTGCATTTGTGTGTGTGTGTGTGTGTGTGTGTGTGTGGGTGAGAGAGAGAGAGAGAGAGAGAGAGAGAGAGAGAGAGATGTTTATTCTCAATCAACAGCACGGATGAAATGATTAACACCATTTAGGCCAGTGTCATGAGTGTTAATCACAGACACCACCTGGGGTTTGACCCAAGTGGTTTTTAGCACTTCATGAGTCCAAAAGGATTAACTTGCTTTATAATAAAGTAGGGAAATACATAATGTAAGGCACAATTTGAACAAACAATTTTTTTGTAACTAGTGCAGGATGATAGTATAGAAGTTAGTAGTCCATTCAGTAAACAATGAGCTGTATAAGGAGTAAGAATAGGATAGCTCACTAATGGAGCATCTTCTTTCTATCTATCCAGGTTGCCTAGTTAAATAAAGAGGATTGAAGTGTTTTTTTTTTTTTTTTTTTGGTGAAAGAAGAGGATTGAAGTGTTACTCTTGAATGAGGATTGTTATAGTTTTAAATTTGCACCTTTGCCATCTTAACTGAATCAGGGAGTAGCAGTTGTAACAGTGCTCACCACATGGATATTGGAGAGATGCTGACTATAAAGTGCTGTTGATAACATCCAAGACACTTTGAAATAACCTTGGCATGAATCTTCTGCAATTCAGTAAACCAACCATCACCAGAATAAGAATAAACAAGATTATCCTTATCAGATAATCATTACCATGAGATAAGAATAGTAATCCTTTACCTGCAGTCGTCAGCGGGCCAAGCCTTGAATATTTGAAACCATGACATGCAAGGGTCCACCATGGCCTGCAGAATGTCCAAACCTATCGCCGGGACGAGATGATTATAACCACTGATTAAGAGTTCCAAAATGGGCAGATGGACTTGTTCAATCATCCATAAGAGTTGAATTTGACATGTAGAACAATATCTAATTTTTTAGTGAGCCCCTCTTTCTCATGATCAAAGCATCTAAAAGGCAGTGTCCCATGATCAAATCGCAAGATGATACCTCCCTAGCAATACACTTTCAGTTCATAACATGTAACCAACATGACGCACCAAAGCTTTCTAAATTATGATTGGAATTTAGATCATGTCTGGTTATAGAATATGTAGGTTGACCAGGCACCTATCATCGCTCATCCTTGCATTAACTATCATGATCCCTCAAAAGGCTAAAAAATAAAAAAGTAGAACACAAAAAAATCTTTTTCAACCAATAATGCTAATCCTTGTCTTTTTAACTGCTGCAAAGTTTAAAACACAGTCCATATAATAAATAACTGCTCTGCAGTACATTGTTTTCTCAGAGAAATAAAAAATAGATTGCAAGCCCTTCAAACATCAACTGCAAAAAGAATTTTCATTTTGTAGGTTCAACACTATTCATGAACCTGCCAAAGAATTCCCCAAGTACATTAAGCAGTTAATATCTAAGCCGCCTGCTTAAAAGAACTACCAAAATATTGATAGTTCAAAATTGGGAGGAGGGTTGAGTCAGCTATGCCAGCCTGAAATCATTGGTAATGCACTGTACCTACAACCAATTCAAGAAAATAGAATATGTGGAACCAAAGCATAACTAGGCAAGCTGCCATGTAGCACAGCATGAATGGTTCAAGTCAGCATAGAGCTTTCTGGATTTGATCTCGAAGAGGGAAATAAAAGGTAAAGCAAGTGTTGACCCAGCTGGAGTAATTGTTTGTGTTGGAGAATGCAGATAACTTTCTATTTATACAGTTCCAAGTGGTGATTCATTAACATGATGATCCACTAACCAAAGCCCAACTGGAGTAATTGTTCGTGTTGGAGAATGCAGATAACTTTCTATTTATACAGTTCCAAGTGGTGATTCATTAACATGATGATCCACTAACCAAAGCCCAAACTCTTGGAAGCGCTTTATCTTCTTTTTCAAAGCCAGTGATGTAATTGTTGTGTATAATGACATGCAAACCTTTGGTTTCCTGAACCCATGTCTGGTTTTTGAAGTACAATCCTCCAGATGGGAAAGCAGCCTGAGGGCAACAGATACAGATCCACCTGCAATAGCACGTTCATTGAAAAAAATAGTCAAAGTAAGGAACAGAGATTTAAACTGCCTGAAATTATAATGCAAGCTACATAAATTGCAATATAACTTTGGTTCTTGCCAATATTTACTCTGCTTCCAAATCTTTAAGTTTCAGTTGAATTAAATAAATAAGCCCCTCAGTTTGTGTGCACACTAACAAAAGTAATAACCATGAGTACTAGAACGTTCGCGCTAACCGGAACTAATTCCATGTCTTATTTTTTTTGGATAAAAGAACTAATTCCAAGTCTTGCACATCAACATGGCTGCTAGTTTTGACTAGCTAACTGGGGCTACAAGACACCCTAACCATGAACAATAATTGTATAATATGATCTTGACTTCAAGCAAGCACAAAACATGGAACACACCTGTCCAGCAGTTCTGTTTAAAGCCCAGTTGAAAGCAGGCTGGTCATTTGATTTTCTTGTTTTGGACCATGGCTGAGCCTGTAGTTCTTCAATCCACTTCTTCATTACTAGTTTTGCTCCAGTGGTAGGGCGCAGGAAAATCATACAGCTGCAGATGTAGGTGCGCCCTTTCTTCCCTGGGGCCGGTAAATCGTGAGAATGATCTAAAGGTTTCACCTGTCAGATCCAAAAGGAAGAACATAAAGCATATATTGTATGCTAAAGATCTACAGCACGGAATAAACAACCACGCAATGACAAAAGTAAAGGAAAACCCATTTTTTTCACTATCAGACAAAGAATGTAAATTAATCAAATAAGCAGTCGAAAAATCTGTATAATCTACTGTATGCTGATACCAAGCACAATAACTATACATTAGATGTTTAATTTCTGTAATGATAATGTAATAGATTGTGATATTGCTCATGTGACAGTGTTTTGACAGTTGACAGTTGAAATTTTAAAAGCAAGGTTGATACACTTACTGCAACCATGTCGTCCGTAAAGTAGACATCATGATTCCCCTGTAGATATGGAAATGGATCTGCTAACCAGACCATATCAACATCATTATACATCACATTGTATCCAAGCTCCAAAATATGCAGCAGATGACGAGGCCTGCGGGACGTAAAATTGAAGAATCCCTGTCAAATTGAACAAAATCAGGGCAAATTGCAGAAAGATAACAAATTCGACAAGCCCACAAGTAAACATCTCAAACAGTTCTAATAGGTAATAAAATTATGGCTACCCGTACATGCTATGAAGCACGGACACGGATACGATACGATATAGTATGCAGATACGCCATTTCTCAAAAAAGTAGGATACGATACATCGGGGATACGTTGAATTTTTTTATTTTATTTTAAATATTTGTTATATGACTATGTAATAAAAATCTAACATTATTTCTATCAAAATAGCCATAAAATATGCACTTTCATTGATTTAATCATCATTAAACATTACATTTCAATACTTCCAACTTGCAAGTTCCAAGTTCAAATTCCAAGTTTCACCAACTACTACAGAAACATAAGCATATAACCCAAACAAACAGACAATGCACGGAGGGGAAGCCAACCTAGGGAGGTGACACAAACCTATCAACGCGGTGGTCGGACAGCAACAAACCAGCAACATACGAACCAGAGGGAGGTTGAAATCCACTCTATCCATGATATAATTCAGAATGACCAAAGTGAAATGTTACAAAAAGATCTACTCAAAAAAAAACAAAGAAAAAAAAAAGAAACAGCAGCAGCATAGCATCAAGAAAAAATGGAAAGAAAAAGAAAACAGGCAGCACAGCATATATCTATTATTAGTCTTGGAGCTAGGATACAATATACAGCCAAACAAGAAAAAAGAAAGAAAGAGTAGCAGCAGAACACATTACACAAAATAAGAAGCAGCACACAAAAAAAGAATCAGCAGCAGCAGAACACATTACAGAAAAAAAAAAAAGCAGCAGCAAACAAAAAAAAAAAAAAAGCAGCAGCAGCCAATCAAAGCAAGACAGAAGATCAGCAAACAAAGCATCACACACACACACACACACACACCACAAAAAAAAAAAAAAAAAAAAAAAAAAAAAAAAAAACCACCCTAAAATCCAAATGATTTAAGGGGGAAGAAAAAAAAAACCCTAGATTAGAATAACCAGAATAGTCTTCCTTCCAACAAAAAACAACCAATACAGATGAAGAGGCAAAAAGAAACAAAAGGAAAGAAAGAAAATAAAAGAACCTGAAGGTGGAGATGAAACGGCACAGCACAGCACATAATAGCTCGGTTTGGGTTTGATTTCACAAGATGCAGTGGCACGGCGACGGCAAGGGTTCGACGACGGCAGCGGCTGCTTCTTTCCTTCCCTCTCTTCTTTTTTTTTTTTTCCTTTCTTTTCTCCCCACGTTTTCTTCCTCTCTCCCCCGTCCCCCTTATATATATATATATATATATATCCCACTTACAACGTGTCCCGTGCGTGTCCCTCACATATCTGGCATTAAAAAAAATTCCGATACGGATTTCACGTATCCGGGCATATCTGTATCTGATACCCCCGAGATATGGATTCGGGACACTTTTTTATGTATCCGTGCTTCATAACCTTTTTTTAATTCAAATGAACCTCAGTATAGTTGGAAAAGTGCACACTTTGGCATGCGAAAGCCGAAAGAAAATCTTCAGTATTTCATCCTCTTTTACCAGAAATGAGCAAACTCAGATCAAGAAAAAAAAAACTATTGCCCATGATCATCAAAGAATAAGCAACCCAAGAGCACTCGTTGTTCACACTTTTTTTTTCCTTTTCTTTTTTTTTTGGATGGTAACTTGAATTAAAAAAAGAGCTTAACAGTAAAAAGGGATTACCCTGAAAAGCTATGGCAAAAACCCCAAAAAACAAGAACCACTCAAAAGGAAAAGCCAAAAACTACACATCAAAGCAAAAGGCAGCCAAAAAAAATCAGATTCAAAGATTGATAATCTGTATAGGAAGAAAAAAGCAAACACTGCCTCATGATACCATCCTTAGCCATCACATCCGCCACACCGTTCGTCTCACTCTTTACATGAGAAAAGGAAGTAAAAATAAGATTGGCAAGATCAACAATCCCCTCTACCATGTCTGCAAACCTCCATGGTGCGCTACATCTCCTTGAAGCCCACCAGATCACACAAGAGTCACCTTCCACCGGAAAATTATCTATGTGCAAACGATGCACTTCCCGAAGGCCCATCCTTAAGGCTAAAAGCTCAGCTTTATTAACTGAACAATTACCAGCAGGGCCTGAAAATGATGAAATGATCTTTGCTTTACTATTACGGCGACACTACTAATAACTGCTCTTCCCGGATTTCAATAATGCTACAGGCAAAATTCAGTTTAAACCTGCCAGCCGGAGGGGGAGACCGCCTTATTGACAAAATAGATCTTCTGGTGAAGGAAAAAAGCAACCTCTTCCCAATTTCTCATAATCACTGAGAAACTAGATTGCAACTTAGATAAGCTTTGGAGGACAGGTTTTAACCATAGCTATTGGGAAACTCTTCTCCTTAACTATACCGAAGATACTAACTTACGGTTACCCACATGCTTTTCACAAACACTATTACCAAAATTTGACAATGAGGCATTTCATGCATTTGACACTCGCTTTATTCCCCACATGGCCAAATCCATTTCTCAATCTGGTAAGTATGGCTTTATTTCTTAGAATAATGGAGCGATGGAATTATCAATCAGTTAGCCTTTTTTTTTCCATATGAACAAATGAAAACAAAAAAATTCCAGATGTTTCAAAGAATCAAAAATCCCCAACCACCTTTTCTTCTGAGAGTGAGCGTGTGTGAGAGAGAGAGGAGGGAGAGGAGAGAGAGGAGGAAAGATAGATAGATAGATAGATAGATAGATAGTTATACATATAGATATATATAGAGAGAGATATATATATATTTTAAAAAAATAAAACTGTACAAAGGATCCATCAAGAGGATAGACCGACAAAGAAAATGAAAATTACAATATAAGAGAGCTTCCTGTACTAAATTGCAACTTGGTAATCTCCTTTTTTTTTCCAAGGAATTTGCCTCTCCATTCCATTCCCTAGAAATATGCCCAAATTCAACATTTTAAGAGGAAGTCAGTCTCTTGATCTCTTTCACAATTGGTTCCATTTTCCATGGTTGAGAAAAATCTCAACTGCCCACTCAATCACTTTGATAGAATCTGCATCGACTAGGTCTCCCAAAAATTTTCTTTGAAAAACTTGCAAGCATTGTTTTCTTGCAGTAATTGCAGCCTTGTTTGGATCACAAATGCTACATGGCTGAGAAAGGCTAAGGCCAACTTTCCTTCATCGTTTTTAATGGTCATCCTATTCCTGTAGAGCCCCCCGTCTCTGCAAGAGAGTTTCCAGCCATCTGTATTTAGCCTTTGTACAAAAATCAATATGGCCTGATCTGCTGTTGTGCCTGGGACTTGCCTGGATAGAGCCTGGACCTCTGCTAGAGAGCTAACCTTAATGGCCTGGCCAGCAGTTGCACACTTGCGCTAGAACTAAGCCAGGGCTGCTCTTGGGCTTGCCTTCGGATATATTTATCTTGAGCCTTTACTAAAACCCCAACTGAGCTCACATATGAAACTGAGAGCTTATCTCTAGTTTCACATCTTTAAATGCCTTCAGCCTAATGAGGCAGTAAGTTCTTGCCATTTTGGAAGCCTTAAGGATTTTTTCATCTTCTTTCAAGGAAAGTTAAATTGTGGAAAGTGATTCTTCCAATGCCATAAGGTGGGTGTCTTTGGTGGAGAAAAGGAGATCTCACTTCTATATCAATGAGATAAAGGCTTTATATTCTTCGACTTAGGTTCCTTTTTCTCATGTTCGTCGTTCAAAAAATGTTTTGCCAGACTCTTTGGCCAAACAAGGGGCTCATAGGGTAGTCCCGTTTGTTGCTCCTATTGGCTAATTTGTTTTTTCATTATGGTGTTGGTAATAAGGCTTTTGTACCAAATACCTTTTTCTATTTGTGCTTTTCGGTTGGTGTGCTGTTTGTATTGTTTCTTTTCTTTTATATAATTTACTGTTACTGATTTTCTTTATAAAAAAAAAAAAGCCTTCGGCCTCCAATGTAAAGTCAGAAACTTAATCTTGAGATTATTGTGGACCCACTTCTTGAAATTTGAAACATATTATCCTTCCTAAATTATCTTCAATAGTATTTTCTAATTTGATTAAAGTTTTTTGACACATCAATGAATGAGAAAATCCCATTAGGATAGGGTCCAAAACAGCAAAGTTATTAAAAAGGTACCCTCAAAATACTCCTAATGGCATGCATAATCAATGCCAGGTTCCTTTCGAGATCATCTTTTCATGCCTTGCTTTGATAAGGAATTTTACATTGATGGCCTTTTCAGGTCTGCTCTTAGAATCCTGCACCATCACAAATGCTTGCAATTTCCTCAAAAGGCAGCAAACACTGCTCTTTTTGAAAAGGAGCCGCCCTTTCATCTGACATGGTTACAAAGACCTTCCTGTTATCTGCATCCCTCCCTTCTGAAGTGGCAAGAGAAACCTAAATTGAATTGGTCAGCTTGTCCACATGAGATCTGGCCCAACATCAGACTCATGATCTTCAACCTCGAAAGTGGATAATCTATGTTCAGATCACCTACAACTTGGTCACCCTTAATTCTCTTTACCAAAATCTCAAACCTTTCTTCATTCACTAAAAGGATTACACTTCCATTGATTTCTTCTTTCTCAATCACAAAAATGTTGACCCTAATCTCAGTCAAGTTATCCTGCAACAGGGTTCCTGTCTATGTCAACAAGTCCCCCAAAATGAGAACTAATCTCTTTAGCAATATCCTCTTTCGATGCCAATCACGAACCCCAATTAGTTCCACTAACCAACACTGGTCACCACAATTGAAATCGTAATCTGGGCACCCTCTCCTACTCTCACTTTTTAACCATTTTGATGCTGCTTCTGTTTTTGAAGAAACCAATTTTCCTTCTTCCAACTCCATTCACGTCCTCCAACACTGTGGAAGTAATCATCCATTCGACAATTTCATTGAAGGAGCCCACTAATTCATGGATTGTGCCTATGACAGAACTTCTGAGCCAGATGCTTCTTTGATTACCGAATGTTTTTGCAATCACCGTTAGGCATAGTCCGATTTCACTCTGCTTCTTTGATTACCAAATGTTTTTGCAATCACCATTAGGCATAGTCCGATTTTTCACTTTCCCATAGGCCACTTCCTAGCATGACTCTACAGAGTGACAGAGAAGCCTACGACACTTTCAACCTCCATGGTGAATACAAAGAAGGTGGCCCTTCCAACATCAAGCTCCCTAGAATCTAGAGATCCTAGCCATAACCTATCTTCATGGTGGTCCAAAGCACCCTAGTATTCATTTCTGCTATAGAATCCTAGAGATCACATGAGGAAGGGGCTAGGGTAAAGAAGGGAAACGCTTCCATGAGGAAGAGGCTAGGGTAAAGAAGGGAAACGCTTCCATGACGAAGGGGCCATTTTCTTTTGCACCGGCCTGGAATTGATAACATGATGATTATAAACTGTATTGGAAGAACTTGGTTAGTTCTACTGCAATCGCGGAGAAAAAAATTCTCCATTTTCAAAAGAATTATTAATAAAAAAATCTCAAGGGAAAAAATGTTTAGGGCACATTTGTGTAATGGTGGTTTCCATGGAAAGCAGAAATTGCCACACCAGCAAAATCCATGGTAATTATATTTTGTAGAAAAGAATTATGGGGGAGTTGGCAATCCCTGTTTGGTGCAGAATTATTTTCTTCAGTGAAATGGTGTTTTTCTTGTTTGGTGCAGTTCTGGGTTCTTCACTTATACTACCCAATTATCAAACATAAATCAAACCATTTTACTAGATAACAAATCAAAATCAAATTCAACAAACATCTAGCCATCCAATTAAACCAATTTAGAGAGAAATCTAGCCATTCAACAGACATCTAGCCATCCGAATAACCAATCAAAATTAAATTCAACAAACAAATCAACTAATTTTAGATTAGGGTTAGGATAACCGTGTTCAAGTACCACCATCGTTGCAGAATACCACCATTGCTGCAAAAAACAAAGTACACCACCGTTGTCGTTTCCATAATCCCCAGTGGCCATGGGTCATCGTGAGATGGAGATAAGGGCCGGGTTAGGGTTAGGGTTAGGAATTGGTTTAGGGTTAGGGTTTGGAAATTAACAAATAGAAATTAGGGTCCGATTAGGGTCAAAGATAGAGATGGAGATGGGATTTTGTGAGACAGCAAAAAAGAAAGATGGAGATGGATGTTATGATATGGGAAATGAGAGAGATGAACATGAACATGGAGACAGATGTAGGAAATGAGAGGGATGAAGATGGAGAAAGATACAGGCAATCTTGTTTGAGAGAGGGATGGTCGAGAGAGAAAGGGATGATTGGGCTTCTTCTTCTTCCTTCCCTCTTTTTCTCTTTCCCTCTTCCCCGCTTCTGCATCAGTTACTAGGGCATAGTCAGAAGGATTGTTCCACAAGGAAAGCCCTGTTTATAATGGGTCCGGATTAAACCCCCACCCCCCCCAACCAAAACAATGGGAATCAAAATTCAGGGCCTCTATGGAAAAATCTGACTTGGCAGAAACCCATTTCTGTGGACATTTGCAGCACCAAACACATGAAAAACCGTCTTTCCACAGAAAACTGCTACTTTTTTCCGTGGTAATTGGTTACACAATTGTGCCCTTAGAAAAAAGAATCCTTCCCGAGAATTGTGCATATTATTGAGTAATCAAAGAAAGAAGAAGAAAGAACCCAAAAGATAAGAGCCTGTAGCATGGTCGGAAGGTGCTCGCTGTCGTAACAAGAGGTTGCAGGATCCAGTCGTGTTACCAATAAAAAAAATGAAAAGGAACAAACACTTGAAAAGATAGCTCCTCATACTCTTTTTTTTTTTTTTTTTTTATCAATCAATAACAGGAAATTTTATATTAAAGATGTGAGGTTACAAACACAACACCATGAATGAATACAGGTAACAACAGAAAACACGAATGACACCTTACTTCAATAGAGAATCTGTCAAGGCATTGGCCGACCTCCCCACATGCTTAAACTGGACAAGGCTTGTGAGGGGAAAAAAAAAAAATTTTGATTTCTGAAAAGAGAAGGGGTACCTCCAAGGACCCTCATTGGAGGAGATCCAACATTAGAGGAATCACTCTCAACCATTAACCTGTCCTGAAAGGAAGAGGAAAACAAACAAAGAGCTTCTAGAGTGGCCACCATCTCACACTCATTCGACTCATTGATACCCACATTCTAAGGGGAAAAAAAAGAATCATGTCTCCTTTGGGATCTCTGAGAACGTCTCCAATGCTTGCCGGCCCTAGCTTACCTTGCTACACCATTCACATTGTGAAATTCAAAACCCGTCCGGGGGAGGACACCAAACCACCATCTCCCACACCTGAGGAACTCTACATCTCAAACAATCCTCCCAATTGTAGACAATGTCATCAAGCCTCAAGTTAGCAAATTCCTCTTTAATAATGGCCCACTTAGCTCCTCTCCACCCAACAACCGAAAGAAGATCACCATAATCCACCAATGCCCCTTTGAAGACAAAGGGAAAATTTTCTCCAAAGAACAGCGCCACAACTGGAAAAAGGACAACAACTCTATCCCTAAAGCATACCACTCAAGGACCCTGAAAAGCAGCCACATCTCATACTCTTGTTCCTATATGCTTAACAACATAATTGTATAGGCTTAGGGATTTGTCTACCCAATACCATTCCGCCACCCAACATTACAGAATCACAGAACAATTAGGAAATAGGCAGTAAAAGGGCATTTAACAAAAAAAAAAAAAAAGGGGAAATTTTAGCTTCTCACGGGATTTTCCTAATCTCTCAAGAATTTATACTGCCTCCCCAACTTTTTCTTGAATCAGAACTTCAAACCATGCATATACGACATCAAAAGTATCAAGTGTAAGGCAAAACAACAAGACCACATGTCAAGGTGCCGGATAGCAAATATAAACTACAGTTTCACTCTTGGTTGCAGGAATTCAATAAAAATTTTATGGGAGGTTGCAGGAATGTAAATGCCCATACATCATGGGAATCTAATTACCTGGGAACCAAACTTATGGGCAGTCTGTGCATCAGGGGCAGGAGGTACGAGGACGGCATGACCAGGCCACTTCTGATTCACTTGATAAAGCGTCGTGTAATCCTCAGCAATAACCAACACCTTTTCCTGATGCTTCTGCCTGGAAATGCTGATCAACCAGTTGTTCAGAAAGGGAAGATACGGTTGGCTCACAGCACATACTATGATGGTCCCATTCTTCGCCACGAATGATGCCGCCTCAGCCAACGTGTAATCCCGCCATCTCAAAAGAGAGCTTTCACCACTCGAAAACAGGCTTTCTGGCAATCCCATCCATGGGAACAGAACACCAAGGACAACCATAAGAGAGAGCATCACCAATAGGCCGGTGCGGCTGAAAAGGGCCAGGGATCTTGTTGGATGACCATTTGGAGATTGCAAGGTAGGAGAGGCACCCATTAGAAGCTGTTGCTGCTGCCTCTGGTGCAGAATCGACGGTGGCATTGTCTGCTACCAATTGGAAATTGAAGATCTAACTGTGTACTTGTTGATCTACAAAACAACTCTACAAGATAAAATCAAGTGCTGTAGCCTGTAAACTCAAAGCGTTTTGTATCATTTCTCGATTCAACTTTCTCAGAAATAACTAAAAAGAAGCTAATCTGATTCAGATCTGCAGTAGAGATCTGGCAATAGTCAATTGAAAACGCCAATCAATTTAAGGCATGAATTGTCAGATTGTGGAACCTAAATAAGAGTCTTCTGAGAGAGGGAGAGAGAGAGGGTCAGAGATGGGGATGTTTGAGAGAGAGAGAGAGAGAGAGAACACTAGGGCGCCTTTGTTTGGGGGCTGGGGAAGGGATTTTGGGCCAATGGGCTCTTTTAAGTGGGGGCTGGGGCCTGGCCTTTGAGCCATGGGAGATTCTATATCCACCCACTATTATTGCTGTATGCACCCATTTACTGAACTTACCCCCCTCTTTTATTTTAATAAAATCGTTTTGCTGAGCCCACCCACCATATTTTCCAAACTACCCACGCTCTAGTCCTCTTCGTTCTCCTCTGCATTTCCTGCATTTCCCTCGTCGACCCACTTTGAAAAACCGAGCAAAGGCAACAGTGCACATCGCTTCTCCTCCTCTTGCCTTCCATCTTCTCGGTCGTTCTCCCTCCAAAGAGCATCAGTGCACATCGTTCCTTCTTCTTCTTCTTCACGGACGCGTGAGGTGAGTCTTCTTCTTTTTTTTCCTTTTTCTTCTTCTTCATACGTTTATCCCTTCTTCTTCTTCTTCACAGGACGCATGAGGTGAGTCTTCTTCTTCTTTTTCCTTTTTCTTGTTCTTCATACGTTTATCATTTTTACATTCCTTTTAGGTCGTAATTTCTTTGTTAGATAGTAGATAAGTTTATTACGAGCTAATTCATGTGCATTCGAAGTACTGAATCCCTTCAATTTGCCAAAAATTGTGGCATTTTTCGCGATCTGCTCGGCAATGCAGAACCGTGCACCAATTGTTGTGCACAGCAAATGTTTATCGTGTATAGATTTTTTGCACGATAAAAGAAACCGTGCATAAATGTTTTGCACGGAACCTGTAAACCGTGCAAAACAAATATGCACGGTAAACATATACCGTGCATAAAATTGTTGCACGGAAAAGTTGTGCCGTGCAGAACGATTTTGCACGACACTGTTGAACTGAGCAGTACAAGAAAAAAAGATTTCTTCCTAGAATGCTTTTTTCTTCCTACTGATTTTTATTTTAAATTCAGATTGGAAGATATGCCGAGGAGACCAGCTCGCCGTATTGGTGGCATCTCACATCCTACAGGTGGACATGGTAGTACTTCTAGCGATCCATCCAGAATGCGGGTGAAGGTTGGCGTTACTAGACCTCCTCGCCGAGGTGTGCATGCTACTACTTCGACCGCCGGCCATCAACAGCCAACGGCGTCTGAACGAAGTCGCAAATTATGGCAGGATCCACTGCCTGAGAGCTCTTCATATGATGATTCCTCAAAGGATGAGGCAGGGCCGTCTAGTCCTCCCCAGCCGTCTAGTACTCCTATTGCGCCAGCAGGGGAGAATGATTACACAGAGGATCAGGCACAGCCATCCAGTCCTCATGCAGCGGCAGCAGGGGATGGCCCTATTCCCAGCGGTCCGGCCGACGAGTCCGTCCTTGTGAGTGTCAGGACTCATGTGGCCATATCCATATGGGACGGGGAGGTACACGTTCATTCTTTATATGTTTTAAAAAATTCTTTATATAATACCAGATGTTAATGAAGATTTATACTATACTTGTAATGTGCAGGAACGTGGCCCGCTCAAATGTATCAGTCATTGGCGCCAGCTGAAGGACTGGTACATACCTCGCCCTGGAGATCATCTTGATCTTGAGGTGCCTCTCTTTCGCGCTATCATAGAAGAGTCTGGATTGGCAGACCTGAGGCGTTTCAGCTATCGATATATCTCCTGCCCCTTAGTCTCGAGCTTTGTGGAGAGATGGCAGCCCGAGACCAATACCTTCCACATGCCGTTTGAGGAGATGACAATCACATTAGATGATGTGAGTTCTCTACTGGGCATCCTAGTCACTGGACTTCCTGTCCACGTATCTACTACTATGGGATTTACTGACCAAGTAGATCTACTCGAGTTAGGACTGGGTGTGGATAGGGAATCTGCGACAGCAGAGTTGAACCTAGCACGGGGTGGGGTAGTGAGGATGGGGTGGATCCGACGGGTGTGTGGCGATGTGACTCCTGCGTCGTCGGTTGAGGAGGTAGAGTGTGCAGCCAGAGGCTATCTTCTATATCTGTTGAGCTGTACACTATTCACTGATAAGTCCGCCACGAAGGTCCCTGTCTACTACTTATCCTTATTGATGGACCTGCCACGGGTCCGTCATTACGCATGGGGGGCTGCCGCACTGGCGTATCTGTATCGCCAGTTAGGGACCACCAAAAGGGCAGATGTGCAGCAGATTGCTGGATATTTGACACTGCTCACGGTAAGACCGGTACATTTTATATATGCATATACCTTTTCCGTGATAATTGATATAAGTATTGTATAATTATTAATATTTGTCATTTGTAGTATTGGGTGTACGAGCACTTCCCATTCGCCCGTCCTCCTGCACAATGGGGATACACTGCAGGAATGCCTCTAGCAAGCCGCTGGAATCCTGGACAGGATTCCGGAAATGCCATTGAAAACATACAGCTGATGCGGGAGAGATTGGATGCCTTACACCCGAGTGAGGTGAGCACCCAATAGAACTTTTTATGTTATATATTTTTTATGTTCTTTACTTTTTTCTTTTACGTTTTTTGACAAGGAGCATGTTTTATTATATTAGTGACTTGTTTCGTTTACATGTGACAGATTGCTTGGGATCCGTATGCTAGTGCTATGGCTCAGCATCCACTACAGCAGATATCCTTCTTCTGTGGTTGCTTGAGAGCCCTAGATGTCATTGAACCCTACCACCCACACAGGGTTCTTCGACAATTCGGCTACGTACAGACCATCCCACCCGCACCTCTCACCCCCATCCATGCTACTCGGGGTAGTACTGCCGGTAAATACAAGGTCTCCTATACGTTTCTGGACTAGTATTGGATTACTTGGGAGGACCATGTATTATCTCTTGCGCACCACGGCCATCATGCACATCATGCATGGGGGTGTCAATCGGACTACCTCAAGTGGTACACTAGGATATCTCACCCTCATGTACAAAACCCCGCCCGCCATTCCCACTATGACCCTAATGAGGGTAGAGAGGACCCGACTCCGAGAACGGTGAGTGCATTGTAAACTATCTTATTTCATACATCGATGCAACTATTCTTTAAATTTTCCTTTGACACATTCTATTGTTTCTTATAGATACTTCGAGCGAAGGACCATATTCGTGCCACGCTTGAACGAACGGACTGATAAGTCCACAAAAATGTAGTTTTCATGGATCATTTTATGTTACCTTGTGGACTTAATTAGGATAATTTGCACTCAATTTCATAGAATTTCATAATTCCATGCATTTGAGCATCAAAGTTGGAATTTTAGTCAAAATCATCAATCTTGCATGAATTTTATGAAATCATTGGTTTACATCATCTTAGTGTCACACAAATTAGCTTTTTGATTCTTACATCATCAATTAGTTCATGGGAAATCATCCAATGGTGCATTCATGTGCATGATCTCATTCGGGTCCCATGCATGACATTTATGAATTTTAAACATGTTATGGTTGAATTATTCTTTTTATTCTTGTAGGGGACCCGCCTTGAAAAGAAATTAAGAAAAGAAATTCACATAGAATATCCAAGCCATGCCACTTCAAGGTGTGTGCACTCCCCATGTGGTCCCACACCATGCCAAGCTTTGCTACAAATTCAATTTCAGATTTGTTTAAAGAACTTATCAAAGAAAGTGGGTCCATTTTCATGAGGATTTGCTTAAAGTAAAATTTAGAAGGTGTGAGCAAGCAAGGAGTTTACAAAAATAGCTTTGGAAGATTCTCTCCAAAAATCTCTACCATTATTTGCCAAATATTGCAAGCTTGGAAAGCAAGAAGAAGACTTACCAAAGAAGGGAGATTCTTATGCTAAAAAAGAGGATCTAAAGAGAAAGAATAGGGAGCTCATGCCCTATTTAAAGACCCCCCCACACGTCCAAGCAATCCATCCCCACCTTTCTTTATTAAATTATTCTCTCCTAGCCACACCTTCTCTTACCTACTTCTTTTCTCCATTATTTTATTTTGGTAGCCTTGGGCCATGTCCAAGGGTTTATTTTGAAGAGAATCTTTGTGAAGGAGAAGTTGTAAAGTTGAAGTTCTCAATGAAAATCACATCTTTTGCAATGGAGGAGTAATTATTTTGGATTGGAGCACAAAGTGAAGTTAAGTAATTTTATTTTCATTTTATGTCTTTAATTTAATTTTTATTTTTCTATGATGCATGTTTAGTAGAATAATAGATCTACCTTCGTGCCGCAGGCAAACCTCCACTTTATATTTTAATTAAATTTCTTTTTAATCAGTTAATCTTCTTTTGATAGAATATACTTAGGTTTTTATGCCTTTGATATTTTATGCTTAATTTGTTAACTGGTATTCAAAGTAATTTATATTTTATGAGGTGATGGAGATCTTGGGTTTTTCAGTTTAAGAATTGAATTAAAAAATGAGAATATCTTCCGGATCAGAAATATTGAGTTGTTTCTGATCTGAGTTATTTGCAAGGCAAAAGATTAAATTAAAGTATGTGATTTGAGAATTAAAATTAATTAATGGACTCTTTATTGCTCTGGCCTACCATTGTCATTATTGTTATCCATTTATCTTGCATAGTAGCTTTATCTCTCATTCAAATCTTGATCTGTTTTTATATTCACTAAAAAAAATCAGATTTAGTAAAAGAAAAAAAAAAGATTTCCGTAGTGCTCCCTGTGGGATTCGACATGTATTTGCCACTGTCTCAAAAAGACAGTTGTGCACTTGCAGTATTAAAAGATTGAACTTAATTTTACATCAAATTTTTGGCGCCATTGCCGGGGAGCCAAATCTGAAATCTTTTTTAATTTTTTTTAGTTTAATCTGATTTTTGTTTTTGTGCATTCGCATTCGTCATTAGGTTGCATCATTAAGTGTTTAGTTTGATTTCATTATTTTGCTTGCAATTAGTTGTAGTTTATTTCTTTTTATTGTTTTCAAAAAAAAAATTGGATTTTTCTAATTTTTCTAGTATTTTCTGAATTATTAAATTAAAAAAAAATAAATTTCTTTTTAGGATTTTTTTTCTAATTACAGAAAATTATTAAAAAAAAACTGATTTTTAGATTTGATTAAATTAGTTTGTGTTTTTCTTTGTTTGTTAGTTGAATTTTAATTTGATTAGTTTAAATAAATTTTCATTCTCTAAGATTTTTTTTTAATTAGAGTGTTCATATTCTATTCCTTTGTTTAAGATTAGGGTAGTACTTTATTTTAGGAATTACTAACAAGAAATTTTTTTTTTGGAAAGTTTGCAGTGTGTGGAGATTTGATAAAAAAAGATAAGGAACTGCGAGGATTTGCTCAAAGCAAACAAGTTGCTCTCAGAATCGCAAGATTTGCCAATAGAGGTTAAGCTTGCACAGTTTAAAGATTTGCGTGGATTTACTGTAAGATTTTTCTTTCCGTAACCCACGAATCTTTTTCTGCAAGTGGGATTGGATGATTTAATTTTTGCAAAGTGTGAATGCTTGATTGACACACCATCTAATTGGACACACACTTAGTTAAGGGCAATCCACCCCAAAAAGATAAGGACTGGATTTCATCACCAGATCCTTGCCCATTTAGGTTAATCATCTCTCATATTAGGATCCTAACTTTAATTAAAATCAAGTAGCAACGAGACCATAGGACTCGAGTCAGTAGGACGAAGACCATAAAAGGTTGCACCAATTGCGCTCTTTGGTCAAGTTGATGTCTAGGTAAGTCCTGTCCCTACCAAAAAGGGTGGCAGTCTCTGTTCTAGGAGTTTAGTTTTTAAGCGGGACCCTTGCCAAGTGCATTGTGACCCCACCACTCATCCTGGGGACTTACCTGGTCGATTTGACTTCATAAGACCGGATTGGAGGCCTTAGTGCATACTTCAAACCAGTTAGGAGCTGTCTAGAGAGTTAGGCTAACCCTACGATAATTTTTTGTGCTCAATCTTTGTGCTTGACTGCTTGTGTATCATCTAGTAAGACCATTAGGGCCCCGCACATAGATTAGGCTTACATTTCTTTAAGGTTAAACCCGATGCATGCGCTCTAGACCCGAGAGAGAGAGAAATTTTGGGTACGCAAGAGTAAAAGGTTAGTAAGGATAGAGCCCGATTTAGCCTTAACCATTGTCGGAAAGTCTTCCATATTTGAAGAAATTGTTAGGATGGCTGATCAAGTGGACCCACCCATGACTTTGAAGGACTACATGTACCCCACCAGGACAACTCAACCGTCCTGCATCACCCTGCCTCAGACCAATGCCACATTTGAGTTGAAATCTGGCATGATCCAGATGCTCCCAGTATTCCTTGGGCTAGACTAGAAAAATCCATATCAACATGTTAGGGAATTTGAGGACATCTGTGGGACCATGAGAATTAATAACATGACTGAAGAAGCCCTTAAACTTAGATTATTTCCTTTCTCCCTAAAAGAAAAGGCCAAAGCTTGGCTTTATGCCTTACAGGCCGGGTCCATCACTACATGGGACAAGCTAGTCGAAGAATTTTACAAAAAATTCTACTCCAAACAGAAAACCTCTTCGATTAGGCAGGCCATCAATGGATTCCATCAAATGGAAGGGGAGACACTTTGCAGTTATCTGGAACGGTTCAAGGACCTCTTAATCCAGTGTCCCCACCATGGATTTGAAAAAATTCGATTGGTCCAGATCGTGTATGAGGGTTTGGATTACCCTACAAAGCAAATGGTGGAATCTTTCTGTGGTGGGCAGTTTACACAGAAGACAGCAGATGAAGCATGGACATTTTTGAAAGAAACCGCTGAAAACACATTGCAGTGGGCCCCTTTCAAGAGGGAGCCCATCAAACCCACCATTCCTGAAAAAGGGGGGATGTTCAAGATTGAACCTAAAATTGAGGCAGAGGCCAAATTGGCTACACTGGTGAGGAGAATAGAGGCCTTAGAACAGAACCAAAAGCCTACTCCAAACACTTTGGAGTCATTGAAATATAATCAGGCCATGAATGGAGGGATTGACCCAATGGCTTTGGGTCAGACCGAGTCTATTGAGGAGGTAAATGCGCTTTTTCAAAACACTCGTTTTGATAATCGCAGAGGTATGACCCATACTCCAACACATACAATCCAGGTTGGAGGGATAATCCTAATTTTTCTTGGACCAAGGGTCCAACTCAGGGTGGCCCATCACAATTACATCAATTTCAACCCATTCAATCTCAATCCAATGCCCCACCCGGTTTCCAAAAGCCCAATTTCACCCCCAATCCGCAAAATCAACGGATAGATTCTCTTGAGGAAACCATGAAACTGTTAGCTCAGAATACCCTCCAGTTCCAGCAAAGCACTGTTCAGAGTTTGAATGCTACCACACAATCAATTGCAAAACTGGAATATCAGATGGGCCAACTGGCCAACTCCATCAGTGCTAGAGATAAGGGAACCTTCCCTAGTCAACCTGAACCCAATCCCAAGGGCTAAGTCATTCATGATATAAAAGGAAAAGGCCCATAACAAGTCCAATCCATTATCACTCTTAGGTCGGGTACACAGGTGGATAACAAGGTGGAACCACCTGAGGAAGAATCACGTGAGAAAGTGGAAAGTGAGAACCAAATTGTGACTGCTGAACCCATGATAGAACCAGAGCTAGTAAAAGAGGACCCAATCAATGCTGAACCAACATCTAGTGAGCCCACTCCTAGGACCTATGTTCCCAAGGCACTATGCCCACAAAGGTTAGGCTCAACAAAATCAACTGTTCAGTTGGATAAAATGTTAGAAGTATTCAAATAAGTGAGGATCAATATCCCACTACTTGAGGCTATCCAACAGATTGTGGCCTATGCAAAATTTCTGAAGGACCTTTGTACCTTCAAAAGAATTACCAATGTTCCCAAGAAGGCTTTTCTGGCCCAACAAGCTAGCTCAATCATTTCCTGTCCAACCCCAATCAAATATAAGGACCCAGGGTGTCCTACCATTTCTTGCCAGATAGGGGACCATCACATAGCGAAAACTTTGCTAGACTTGGGTGCTAGTGTGAACATTCTTTCATTCTTTTTTTATGAAGAATCAGGTTTGGGGGAGTTGAAAAGGACCCATGTGACTTTGCAATTGACTGATGCATCGATTCGATACCCCAAGGGGGTAGTCGAAGACGTTCTGATCAAAGTCAGGGACTTTGTGTTTCCCGTCGATTTTGTCGTCTTGAATACCAAACAGACATCTGGGGTTGAACCCAAAATTCCAGTAATTTTGGGACGACCATTCCTAGCCACCTCAAATGCCTTGATAAATTGTAGGAATGGAGTGATGTAAATCTCTTTTGGGACCATGACAGTTCAAGTGAACATTTTTAATATCAGTAAGCAACCTCCTCATGAGGCTGATGGGGTTTTTGAAGTCAGTTACATTCATGAATTGGTGGAAAATCACTTACCCCATTTGAAACTTGAAGATCCGTTAGAGGCTTGTCTAGCCCACTTTGGAAGTGATTTTGATGTAGATGGACATATTGAGGATGTCAATGCACTATTAGACTTAACCCCTTCCATGGACTGCTCCAGGTGGCAACCGAAGCAAGAGATTTTGACTCCATCTGCTTCCCCACCTGCCCCATCGATTGTAGAGCCCCCTAAGTTAGAACTCAAGCAATTGCCGGATACCTTGAAATATGTGTTTTTAGGTCCGCTAAAAAACCTTCCAGTGATTATAGCTTCAGACTTGGACCATGTCCAAGAGGAAAAACTCGTGAAAATTTTGGATGGACACAAGGAAGCTATAGGGTGGTCCATCGCAGATATCAAAGGAATAAGCCCATCTGTGGTCCAACATAGAATCCATTTGGAAGAAAATGCTAAAACTTCTCGCGAACCACAGAGGCGACTGAACCCTGCAATGAAGGAAGTGGTCAGATCAGAAGTCTTAAAATTACTTGATGCAGGGGTGCTTTACCCAATATCTGATAGTGCATGGGTGAGCCCGGTTCAAGTGGTGCCAAAGAAATCTAGAATAACAGTGGTTCAAAATGTGGGCAATGAATTGGTACCCACTCGGATACAGACTGGATGGAGGGTATGCATTGATTATAGGAAGTTGAACTCAGTTACTCGGAAAGATCATTGACCAAAAGATGGGATTGGTGAACCAAATTTAGGATTTGTCTTTGAAAATTCAGAAAATCGAGAAATAATCAGTATCTATAAATTTTCTCTTGGAAGAAGTTTCCTTGGATTTTGTTAGGTTTTATGCATGTTTTTTTTTCATATCTTAAAAAAAAAAAGAATTTTCTGGGTATATTCACTGTAAACCCTCACGAGGCACAACTCGTCCACTAGGGGGAACCTAAGGGTTTAAGGACTTGCTGCATACGCTATATGCAGTCGAGAGGGCCAGCAAAAGTGGCATTTTTCTTTTTGTTTTTCTGCCATTGTTAGGATAACAAATTTCTCATTTTGCTCGAGGACTAGCAAAAAGCTGGTTTGGGAGTGTGATAAGTCCATAAAAATGTAGTTTTCATGGATCATTTTATGTTACCTTGTGGACTTAATTAGAATAATTTGCACTCAATTTCATAGAATTTCATAATTCCATGCATTTGAGCATCAAAGTTGGAATTTTAGTAAAAATCATTCAAAATCATCAATCTTGCATGAATTTTATGAAATCATTGGTTTACATCATCTTAGTGTCACACAAATTAACTTTTTGATTCTTGCATCATCAATTAGTTCATGGGAAATCATCCAATGGTGCATTCATGTGCATGATCTCATTCGGGTCCCATGCATGACATTTATGAATTTTAAACATGTTATGGCTGAATTATTCTTTTTATTCTTGTAGGGCAGTTAATTGGGACCCGCCTTGAAAAGAAATTAAGAAAAGAAATTCACATAGAATATCCAAGCCATGCCACTTCAAGGTGTGTGCACTCCCCATGTGGTCCCACACCACGCCAAGCTTTGCTACAAATTCAATTTCAGATTTGTTTAAAGAACTTATCAAAGAAAGTGGGTCCATTTTCATGAGGATTTGCTTAAAGTAAAATTTAGAAGGTGTGAGCAAGCAAGGAGTTTACAAAAATAGCTTTGGAAGATTCTCTCCAAAAATCTCTTCCATTATTTGCCAAATATTGCAAGCTTGGAAAGCAAGAAGAAGACTTACCAAAGAAGGGAGATTCTTATGCTAAAAAAGAAGATCTAGAGAGAAAGAATAGGAAGCTCATGTCCTATTTAAAGACCCCCCCCCCACACGTCCAAGCAATCCATCCCCACCTTTCTTTATTAAATTATTCTCTCCTAGCCACACCTTCTCTTACCTACTTCTTTTCTCCATTATTTTATTTTGGTAGTGTTGACACCAAAAAAATGTCACTTTGCCTTTTCAAGATCCAAAGAGCTACATGAAGTCGCAACCTGCCATAAATAGGCAATGCTGCTTCCAAAAATCAAATCTTGTCAGAATCAAACAAAAACTGCAAGATTCATCCAGACATCCAAAAGAGGAGTACACAAGAAGTTTCAAGCCATTTCAAGATCATTTGGCCTAACTTCGCTTCTCCGACAGCCAAATCAAGCCTCTCGGTGGTAAAGCTCTCCGGGACCATGGTTTCCAAGACAGAACCTATGGATCATCTTAAAATGACTCCAATAGGTTCCCTGTCAAATTTCAAGTCAATCGGACATCGGTTGACCGCACATCAAACCGCGACATCTTCATCGCGACAAAAAGCAAGTCTACAGGTGATAGGACCCCAAACGGCTTCAAAACTCAAACAAAAGCCTATGGTTGGTCTTATTTATTGCTCAGCAGGCTTCACACCAAATTTCAGGTCATTCCGACATCGTTTGACCCAGTTTCAGCTTCTGACGGGAAATCGGCAACTCTGCGCGACAAAGTCTTCGGCTTTCTCAGGAAATTGGAAACTTTGCAAAATAAAATGCAAGGATTCTCATCAGGTTTCCTACAAAGAAATCAGGCCAATAAATGATCAAAATGTCAAAGAAAAGTACAGAAGAAAAAAAAATTAAAAAAGAGCAAAAACGGACGCAAAACGGGACCAAAAAGGGGGAAAACCCCCCCAGGGTCGCAGACCCCTGCGACCCTGGGCCAGGGTCGCCGGCGACCATGGACCCCGGGGTCGCCGGGAAAGCCCCGGAAACCCGGTTTTCGCCGTTTTTTCGGCGATTCGAGGGGTCCAGCCTCTGGTACTTTCCAAAATTCCATGCTTTTGAGACACCAAGTCCTCTGATATCCGTCCAAAACACGGGTAAATCATCAAGAGTATCAAAGACAGTATTGATCGCCACCCGGTCAACCAAAAAAAAGTGTGCTTTTCCACCCGACCGATCGAGAAATCGACAGGACAGATGGCACCGACCCGCTGTTGGCAACAAACACCTGAAATTACATGGTCATCTGATGTCGATCTACATGAAGATCCATCGATGATCATCGACAGAAGAATTCCAAAGACGTGGCACGGCCCGCGACTCTTCAGCTGCTCGGACGACCACTTAATGCGATTAATTGACTAACTTTATTACAGTCATTAATCCATTTCTTTGGACGGCCCAATCAGAAGCAAGCATTTGGGAGTTACAAGTCAAGAGATTCATGGCATTTAACCCATGAAACTCCTCCCATCATGGCGATTAAAGGCGATTAAATGCCCTCAATCTCCTCCGGCCAATCAGAAGCCAAGAAAAAGGAGTTACAAAATAAACAATTCAATTTTGTAACTCCTCCCATTATGTGGCTTAATGACATTAAAAGCCCATAAGCTCTCCTAAATGGCTACCAAGAGCCTATAAATAGGAGAGCACTCCAAAGGAATCCAGATCGGAAAAAAGAGACAGACACACAGACAGAGAGAAGCACAGAAATCCAGAGAAAGGAAAAAGAGAGAAAACTCTTGCGGAAATTCTACACCGGCCACCACAACAAGGTGACAAAAGTCCCTTGGGGGTACCCACCCCCAAGGTCCTTTCCTTCTCCTCCTGCCTCCAATGGCTTAGATGCGGCTTTTCAGCCCGTCTACTCGTTTTTTTTATTGGACATAGGACCTTCCTTTGGTCTTTGTCTTCTAAAAACCCGAGGTTATAGCCAAGCCAAGTGAATCAAATAGCATCCTCTGTTCTCATCTGCATGGATGATGGCGAAGCCCACATATGGCTTGCGACCGTCAATCTAAACGAGTCCTCCACAATCTCCTGAGAAGTTAGATCCTCCTTTCTTGCTTTTCATTGTAGTTTGTATTTTTTAAAAGAGACAAAAATCACAATTCTTGTCTTTCATTATTGATAAGGATTGTAAATCGGCTATAAACGCCAAAATCGGCTATAAACGCCAAAAATCGGCTATAAACGCCAAAATCGGCTATAAATGCCAAAAAAATCGCCTTTCACGGCAAATAAAAAAAAAATGTCTCTTTTCTTAAATATATGTGCAATGGAAAACTTGAAAGAAGTTGATTTCCTTTTTACTTGCGAAGGTTGATCTCTGGATCACCACTTGCAATTCCAAGTAAAAATAGAAAATCTGGCACACCCACAAAAAAAGAAATGTTGATGCACGCCCCTGCCCCCCGGTTGCGAAAGGGTCGGACCAAACGGACTCCCACGTCCGCCGACCTCGGTAGAACCAAGCAGGAGCGCGGTCCATCAGGCTGGCATCACCCGGTGGGACTCGTTTATTTGAGAACACGATGCTAGAAATGAAATATTTGCATATCATATATTTTGTTCTATGCTTATATTTCTTTTCTCGATTCCTTGGCTACTTTATAATTGGTGGCCTATGTTGAATTCTGCAAAAAAAAATGAGATGAGATTTTTTGTTTGGAAATTTCTAATTCTTTGAATTTATTTCCATTCTTCCTCTTTTCAAAAAAAAAAAATTTTTTTTTAAAAAAGAAAAACAAAAAAAATCAGATTTTTTTTCATTTTTGGATTCAAAATTGAAAAACCTTGATCCGTTCCTATCGTTCATCGCGCTTGCAGAAATGTTGAGCCTGTTCGACTAAGGTTTTAGGCCATGGTTTCTCTTCGATGAGTTCATCAAAAAAAAAAATAATAAAAAATATATATATATATAAAAAAAAAAAATTTTTAGATTTCTCAATTTGGATTCAAAATTGAGAAACCTTGATCTGTTCCTATCGTTCATCGCGCTTGCAGAATGTTGAGCCTGTTCGACTAAGGTTTTGGGCCATGGTTTCTCTTCGATGAATTCATAAAAATAAAAATAAAATAAAAAAACATATATATAAAAAAAAAAGACATAGACCACTAAGGTTAAACCAACTGTGTTCTTTGATCATGGTTGATTCAAAGAAAAGCCTTGTCCAGAGTGTGGAGACAGCTTGACTGTTCTAGGCAAGGGTCCTCCAAACGGGGTCATTAAGTAATCCTACCCTTACCTGGGGGCAATTCTATCAATCAAGATTTCATAAGACCGGGTTAGGAGGCCTATGTGTACTCTCTCGTCTTTTAAATAAAAAAAAAATAAATAAAAAATAAATATAAAAAATTTTAAAAATAAAAAAATAAAAAATAAAAAAAATTTTCAAAAAAAAAAAACCTTCAAAAAAATCTTCAAAAAAAAATAAAAACTTCAAAAAAAAAAAACTTCCGTCATTTTGGGTTTAGATTGGAGAATCTTGGTCTTCTTCTTTCTGAGCACTGGCGCTCCGCAGGAAATCGCTGAGCCGTGTTTCAGATTGGAGTGCCTTTTGCTCTCTTTGATGAACCCGATATTGGCCTTTCAAAAAAAAAAAAACTCGTCATTTTAGATTCAGATCCGAGAAATCATGGTTCATTTCTTTCTGAGCACTGGCGCTCGCGGAAAATCGCTGAGCCCGTGTTCAGATTGGAATACCATCTGACTCTCTTGATGAATCCATCTTGACCTTTCAAACAGAGAATCTCATCTCATAGATGCGGTCTCAAAACATTTGTGTCTAGCGGTACTAGTACGCCCTTTCAGGGTCTACTGTATTGCGACCGGCATCTGTAACTCCAACTTTATATTCTTCTTGCCTCGAGCAAGCTCTGCTTCTCGATAAGTCGAATTTTAAGTTCACAATTGCTTCTAGCAGTAACTGGGATGCCCATTCCGGGCTTACCACACCTGCGATCAGAACAATTGTACCTTCTATGGCATTTTGTCTTCCTCATATGCTTGGGTCATCTACCTCGAGCAATTTGAAAAGACGAAACCATAGAACTTCCCATTTATGATCATTATATTCTTGTGATTACTAATGGATGTGGTCTTGTTTCAGAAATTTTTCGAAAAAAAACTAACAATGGCAGCTTCACTAACCATTACTTTCGACGAAAGCAAGCACCAACTCATGCTTCAACAGAAGCAAACCACGCGCACTACAAGCGCCCCATCAGCTGCCGAAGCGTCAACTCCCTCGGCAACTCTGTGAACTCCGGGTCGACCTCGACTCCCCGGACTATCATCTTCGGGACGCTGGGACCATTCCCCACTTCCTGAGGAACAAGCTGCTCCCTCCAAGAAGCAGAAAACTCGCCTCTCAACGTGTCACTACCGTGACACCAAAGGCGAGTACAAGAAGGCCTGAAGCCCGTGCATCCCCACGAAGCCTCAACCTGCAAACAACCAGGTCTACCCCAAGACTTGGTCCCCAAGGACCTTCACCAAAACAAAGAAGGTCCCCAGGAATCCACGAAGCCAGCATTCCTGGCCCCACTCAAGGAGAACCAGTTCTATCCTCTGCTTACATGAAAGAGGAGAGACCCATCTCCAACCTGACTTCCAAGTCATCCCAGCATGAGCCGGCTTGTTCCTACAAGCCCAAAATCAAGTCATGCATCACAAGGCCTCCACAAGCATCTGCTAAGGCCTACAAATCTGCAGTTCGACCCTTCATATCTACAGGGGCCGAACTTCACAAGTTCAAAGCTTCGCTGCAACTGGCAAAGGATAGGGTTCGCATCCTGTCCTTGCCCAGCTACAAAGAAGACATACTCGGCTGCTGCGCCCGATGGAGCACATCCTTCATTGTCAAAGCCCAGTCAGAGCTGACCGAAGCTCAAATGCTCGTCGTATACGCCGCCGCGCGTCGACCGACAAAAGAGACTGCAGAAGCAAAGGACCAGCTCCCACACTTCAAGTCTCTCCCAAATGGGTCGAAAAAGAAAGACCCAACCAAGTTGCTGCCGTCCATATGGTTGGAAAAACCAGAAGGCGCCAAAAATCAGCAACAAAAATCCAGTCCGACGTCCAATGACCCGCAGCGTCTCAAGGACAAGAAGACATTCAGAAGAATCCCCTGTCCTTCAAGCAAAGGACAGCAGAGTGATCCTTCCTCAAGCTCCTCTTCAAAAAGAATGAGCCCCAGCTCAGTCACCAGACAGTTTCTTCGTTCGAATCACGAAGGATGAATGTCTTGGCTACAAATTCTGAGCCACCACCCCACAATCCACCTCCAGAAGATGCGATCACCCGCATCCAGCAGTTGGAACAGGGCCAGCAGAGGATTGAAACTCTGATGGAAAACCTTCTCCTCGCCTTCCAAAATCAGGCGAACAATGAACCTCCTCCGAATCATCAAGACGACGAGGTAAATAGAGAAGAAAATGAGTCACGCGACCCTTACCAAAAA